>OX459046.1:2629563-3162485 GCA_949775005.1 Orthosia gothica | reverse complement strand
GGTTTCCCAGGTTTCAATATGGGGATGATCAGGTGTGTTTTCCAACTATCTGGGATATGAGAAAGGGTAAAACAAGAATTGATTAGCGATAGAAGGTATTGGCGGCTGCGGGACCCCAATTTAAAAAAAAGGAATATGGATGTCCATCCATGCCAGGGACAGAGTCATGGACGTGCTTGAGAACTGCATCAAGTTCGCATAACGAAAAGGGGGCGTCCAGAGGGTCATTGAAAATGTCTTCACTGTCAAATGGTAAAGGGCATTCTTCATAGAGAGGGGCGAAAGGAGGAGCTAATTTGTCAAGAAAAGGTGCTGCTAAGCCGCTAGGGATAGATGAAGATGTTTAAAGCAGAGCAGCCACGTTTAAATCTTTTAAAGTTTTGCCAGACAATAGAGGAAGGGGTTGAAGGGGAAAGTGAAGAGCAGAATTTTTTCCAACCTTCATGTTTTTTTTCCTTAAATAGACGCCTGGATCTCGCAACAATCCGTTTATATTCTAACAGGTTTTCAACAGACATATTATGAGCATATTTTCTTTCAGCTTCGTTACGAGCTTTAATCATGTTGGAGCATTCTTGATCCCACCAGGGAGGGGATGATAATTTTCCCGAAGCTGAATTCTTGAGCGGAATGCTGGCATCAGCGGCTGATGAAATGGCACTGGAAAATTGCAACACACAGGCATCCAGGTTGGTTGGAGAAACTTGAGGCAAAGTGGGAATTATATCCTCAAGAGTTTGAGAATACGAGGGGATTATCTCTATGGGGTAAGGACCTAGAGACCAGAGTAGTGCATATTGGGTAGTGGTCGCTGCTATACGTGAGATTTAGTCGTTTCCACTCCAACTGGGCGGTCAAACTGGCTGAACACAGGGTAAGGTCCACACAGCTTCTACACTGACCGGGTCTAGGAAGGCGAGTGACAGAGCCATCGTTGACAACACACAAATTCAAGTTGTCCAGCAGATCAACCAATCAGTACCTGGGCTATCGCAATGGTCAGATCCCCACATGGAGTGATGGCAGTTGAAATCACCCAAAATAATAACAGGATTAAATGAGGAACATATATTATGGATATACTGAAACACAGAGGAATCGGGCGAGGGAATATAGACAGAAATATAATTAATGCCAAGGATGTTAACACCTACAGCATTAATCCCATCTCCGTGTTGAGGCAGAGACAGAGGGGAAAATGGAAGAAGATTATTTACTAGTATGGCAGCTCCGCCATATCCATCAGAACGGTCATCACGGAGCGTGCCATAGCCAGGAAAATTAAAATTGAGACGGGGTGTCAGCCACGTCTCAGAAATTGCAAATAATGCTGGTTTGTATACGTTAATAAGATGAGAGATTTCATGTTTTTTGGGGAGAGCGCTCCTGGAGTTCCACTGCAGTAAATGGAATGTTACGGGATTTAATTGTTTTGACTAGGTTGTCGGCAACGTGGTCTGGTAAAGAAGAGTTAGATAGTAAGGAGGAAAGTAAAATAACAATTGACTCTATAGTCTGAGTATTCACATTATGAGAGGGAGGATGGTCAATCAAAGCACAACCATTAGGGGAAGTAGGGAATGAGAAACTATTAATAATGTCCTGGTGAGCCCTTTGGTCATAACCAGGATGACGCGGGGTATGTGATTTTGGGTGGGATGAAGTGTGTTTTCTACTGGAGGAGTAAGTGGAGGTTTGGGGATGGGAGGTATAATTAGGAGGAGGAAGACGTGAAGAACGTGGCTCATGGGTAAGAGTCTGGTGGATAGGCTGCGAAAAAAGAGGGGCTGATGCTGTAACATCCGCATAAGATCGGTAAGAGGGGGCATGATTTTTGGCTGCTTCAGAATAAGAGATGTTATCTTTAGCCATGGAGGCCTTGATGCTCCTCTGACGTAGGTATTCTGGGCACTGACGGCTATTCGCGGGGTGTGCACCCGTACAATAAAAGCACTTAGGTTCCTCAATAGAGCATCCATCGCCAAAGTGGTCTCCACCACAGCGGTAGCAACGTGGCTTAGATCGGCATTGGGTCTTTGTGTGTCCATACTTGCAGCAGCCAAAACACTGAACTGTTGGAAAATTGTATATTTCTACTGGAAGGGAGTTAAAGCAGCAGAAAACTCGATCTGGGAGGCTCTGACCATCAAAAGTAAGCACCATACTTGAAGTAGGAACCCATTCAGCCTTACCCTCACTGACAATCTTGCGGTTCATTCTCCTCACCTTCAATATCTTACCACGTGGGGACTTCAGGTTGTCCATGACCTCAATGTCAGACCAATTGCTAGGGACACCCTTCACAATACCCATCCTGGTGATATTAAAAGTAGGAATCATCATGCTGTAACCTTTCTGTTTCATGCTGGAATTGTCAATGAAGGCATTAGCATCCTCTGGCCCCATAAATTCTACAGACACCTTATTTCTGCCAATACGTTTAATACCTCCTTCTTGTCTAATATTTTTGATTGCTATTTTCTGTAACAATTGGCCGAATATGATGGGATGGAGGGAGGTACCTGAATTTGGTTCAGTTTCAACTAGTGATGTATACACCAAAAACGGTTCTTTATCCAAGTTTGAGTATTTGGTTCGCGAAATCAATGACGGAGCTGTAACTCTGTCACGTTTAGATAAAAAAGAATTATCTTCCGTGCGTGCAGAAACGCCCAAGGAGCCATATGGTGATTGAATGTCATTCATTTTTCTTTTTTGGGAAGCAATTTCCACTTCCATGGCTTCAAACTGTGACAGTGGGGCGGTCAAAACCGCAGATTGGGTGAAAAGATCCTGTGATTGTAGTGGAATGGCATGAGGAGGATCTGGCGGGCGACCAGGAGGCCGATCGTCACCCTCCATGGTCGCTCGGCATACGCCGCAAGAAAATTATATTTAAAACTTACCTAATGTAAGATTGGACACACAAACACTAAAACAAATACAAGACGATCACAAACGTTTACCAGGTACACCAAAACCACCAAAAAAGCACATAAAACAGCCAAAATACTGTGTTAGAAACGAAACCACATGTGTACGCCACCAACAAATTTTTGACAGTCCTACGAACACGTTCCTTCTCCCTTTTACAAAAGCATTATGTCATCTGCTTGAAAGAGAGATATATATTGTCTATAGTGGGTCAAAAATTATAGAATGTCACCAGTTTAACTATACAATTCTACCTATTGATATATAACTGCATAGTGATGTGTAAGTATTTTTTGTGTGGTTTTCGATAAACAAATCACTGAGTGAGTGCTATGTACTATAATTTATTCCATTATAATATGACTGGTAATATCAAAATTTCTATAGAGGTATCACTTGTCTTCATGAGTTTTTGACCGTCTTTATGATAACTTTATTTTTTGTATGTCTCGTACAGTCTCTTGTGTTTGTGTGTAATAAACTAAACAATATTATATTATAGGCAGATGGTTATTTATTTCCTTATAAAATGTGTTTTATATAACTAAAAAGTAACTTTTTTTAGCAAAAAAAATTAACTGACTTCCAAAGTAGTCTGTGTCGAAAAATAAAAAAACAATTAACTGTAACAAAGACACTGACTTCGGAAATGAAAGTTATTTTGCGCTTTGTAGTGTTTTGCTAAGACCTAAACGGTCTTAGCAAATTTGTTTGTTAAAAAGATTTGTTTGTATAAAAAGAGGTACCTAATTAAATAAGGATAAAATTTCCATTATGGGCCGCTGATTTTTGCCGCGTGGATGGTAGGGGGTGGAGGAGGGGAGGTTTGGCTACCCCCCTGTACCATTCCCACCACTCGGAGCCCTATGGTTATGGAGATATCCATGGTTAAAGTTCTCAGATTAGTGTAAAAATTTCCGAAAATGTTCATCGTTTAAGGGGTAGGGAGGGTGGGAAGGAAAGCGTGTAGGGGGACTACCCCACTGTACCATCCCCACCCCACGGAAACCCATGGTTATGGAGTTATTAGATTTATTTTATACTTAAATATAATTAATGAGATAAAAAAAAAAAAAATTGTGAATTAGTCCAAGCGCGAGCGAAGCGAGCTCGGGAGCTTAGGGCACCCCGGCACGGATAGGTTAGGTTCGAAGGAGATGACGGGAGCTGAAGTGAGCGAGCAAAGCGAGCGAACTCAGCTCCCGTCATCTTCTTCATGTTAGGTTACTTTAGACCCTGCAGACAGAAATAGGAGCCCCGCGCAGCGGGGCTCCGTCGACTTGTGTTTCGTTTCCTTCCCTCCCTTAAACCGATGGACATTTACGAAGAAAATTATTCTAACCTGAAAACTTTGACCATGGATATCTCCATAACCATGGGGCTCCGAGTTGTGGGGATGGCACAGGGGGGTAACCAAAGCTCCCCGCGCCAAAAATCGACGGCCCATAATGGAAATTTTAACCTTAAATAATGTTATTTCGTAATTAAATAAAAATAAAACCTATATATTTAGTCGTTTAATTTCTCACAATAATTCTATTGTCTACAATTTAAACCACAACCATATTTTAATCACAATTTTATTGGCCCATAAATAGAACAAGATTTTTACAATAATTTCTTTCAATTTTACCGTGCGGTGCAGAAGCTTTTTTGCATTCATGATTATAACGAATTTTGAGGTAAAATTCTACAACTGCTTTGGTAGTTAAATGTAAATGATTGTTAAGTACACAATTGTCGTAACAATGACTCATCAGTTAGGGGAAATTTCTGATCTGGCGCATATTTCAAACACTGCCATGATAATTTTCTGAGAACAATAAGGTTTCCTGACTTGATTTATGACCCGACTGTACTTAGCTAGCAGCTTCCTCTTTAATGGTGTTTTCTGAAAAAATAATAATTGGAATGCAGGTTAGGTTTTGAAGATGCCATATAATTTTAGCCTTTCCTTTAACTTACAAGATAGAAAAATATCCTAAAATGAATATGTCATAATCTTTAAAGATGTTGAGTTATTTATATACTTACTGGTTGGCAAGATGCTGGCTGTTTTGGAAATATTGTTGGCACTGCGTGCGAATGTAATACTCTACGTTCATATCCTTTACGAATACAAGTTTCTTCGTAATGTTCAGAACATATCCTCGTATACTGTGTAGGCCACCAATTATCGTCTTTTCTCACTGTTTTTATCCATTTATTTCTTAATTCAATATCACCAGGAAACCTTTACACAAAAAAAAGCATATATTAAATTGAAAAATAATACAATAATGATTTGGGAAAATATAGGATTTTTGGTAAATTTCTTCTTTTGGCCTGCCATAATATTCTGCAATCCATAATTACTGAGACCAAAGCAGCGTCCAATCACTAGGTTCCGCATGTCCTAATCAGTACGAAAAATTTGTGGCAGCCTTTAATTAAGGCTACAATAGTGTACATTGTATAGACAATGTAAAAATATGAGTACTTTAACATGTATTTTTTGGTGTATGCTTTGTTGGTTGTCCTTAATAAAATAAATAAATAAATAAAACAGATTGATTTTCTAAAATCTGACTAATTACATTGTTTTATTTCATTATACGTATTATAAACTCCCTGGAAAATGTATGTGATTATACTTTTACTCTATCGATATATCATGTAAGGGGGCACATCCCTATGAAGTACATGATATGTCAAAACGTATCCATACATTTTTGTTTTTCTTTTTATTTATAAATTGGAAACTAACACATATTGTTTTGGCAGTTTTTTCTTTCTATTTATGTATGGAGAACTAATTTCATTGACACTTCCTGCTTATAATGCTTTTTATCGATTTGTAATGATTGGGTTGACTTACCGATGAAAAGAGACTTCTGCAATATTTTATTTCAAAACACCAACTCTATTAGAGCAACCGGACACAGTATACGCCATTGTTCATGGCAAAACGAAAACCGCACTCCAAACACAATATTATTCACAATAACATAGTATTTTTGATGAAATCGGCAGAAAGGTGAGTTAACCAGCTGTGTAACTACCACAGAACAATAATACTCCAAGAGGTAACTACCAAAATGGCGATTCTCGGCAAGTGGCGCGCGGCGTTTCAAGGCGGTCGAAAAAGCTATCGCTATCTCTTTTTGTCACATGAGTTGTTTCCATTAAAAGTGTTGAGTACAAAATAGGCTACTGTATTCAACTTAAATATGTTTTATCTAGGTACTTTCTTCATCTGAGATTGGGAATCTGGGGATGACTGGCTGGGAATCTGGGATACTTTTAACGGCTAAATAATTTAAAAAAAAAACACCTGTAGAAAAACAATCGTTGATTCGTTGCGGAAGTCGGTGTTGCAAATTGATAAATCAAATAAATAAATGAAGAGAGACCGACCGACCGAGTAAAAAGTAGAGTAAAAAATAGTGCAAAAATAATCATAGAGTACCTCTTACTCTACGATTATTTTTGCACAATTTATTACTCTACTTTTTTACTATTAATTAATATTTAATTTTACAATTTTTATTATAGTCATTTTAGTATTTATGTGTTTTTATTTAGAAAACCGTTTAAGTGCGTGTCGGACGCAAGTCAAGTCATCAGTAAGTCATTTAGGTTCCATGCATGTGTTCCATACCAATACCAAATGTAGATTATTCAACTGTTTTATCAATTTTTTTATTTTGTTTTATTTGTTTGTTGTTGTTTTGTTTAAGTCTTCTTCTTTTCGTGTGAGGGTGTGGCCACCTCTGGTGTCAGAGTCAATTAAGCCGCCTCTGGGAACCCCACAGGCCTCCCTCTATAACCAGGTTTCCTCTTGTTGATGTTTTCCTTCACCGTTGCCTGTGATGTCCAAGATTAACTTAGGTAGTAGGGTACATATAAAATTGAAAAGTCACATTGGTACCTACTTGTCCGGATTTGAACCCACGACCTCAATCACTAGAGGCGAGGTCCACTGGGCCACCACGACATGATGGACAGACGGACACGTGAGTGACAGCAGTAGGCTCGTGTGTAGGTAGTGCGGCGCGGATAGGTGCGCGAGGCTGCATACGATTTCATATAAAGATTTATAAAATGCGATGACTGCGGCGCGTGCGGCGAGTGCGGTGCGTCTAGGTGCGCGTTCACCTTTAGTAATAGGGTCCCGTTTTCACCCTTTGGGTACGGAACCCTAAAAACAGAATACAATGAATATTAAATGGGTCTCCCATACAAAACACGTGTTTTTTTTACAATAATTGTACGGAACCTTTCGTGCGCGAGTCCGACTCGCACTTAGCCGGTATTTTTTTTTTGCGCTTTTTTAGGGCTCCCACACATAACTGCGAATTCGCATGGCATCGCAAATATCTGTAGGTAAAATGTAAAGAAATCGCGTCGCATCGCAGTTATGTGTGGGAGCCCTTAGTCCTAATCACGTTACGCCACTGATGGTCACCTTCAGTAGCGTAGACTGCGTGTGGACTGCGTGTCACGGACTATAAAGAAATTATAGGTATAAAGTTTTTCTGCCTTAAAATTCATATTTCTTTCGAAGAAGCTTTTAGAATAGTGTTCGTTATGGTAACACCACCTCTGGTTCTGCCGAAGTATGCTTTCTCCAGCAACCTGTACTTGAAACAGGATCTTCCCTTGTAGCTTAAACTGAAAATCATCCAGGTCGGTTAGGTATGTGGGTACATCTGTAAACCTGCAACGATTGGGGGACGCGGGATGTTTTGATGCGTGTACTTCAGCAAGTTGCGTTGTTTTTGGGGAGGGATAGGGGAGATATTTTAGTCCAGAAAAAACAAAGCAGTTAGAAGACTTAATTTATTTACATCTTAACATTAGATGGAATATAATTATTACATTTCTATATTCTTTAGCTGGCATGTTAACTTCTACCTGAAACAAAAAAACATTGTTATTTTTTCTCTGAGCAATTTTTTTTTAAATTCTTCTATTTGCAATTATGTTGATTATTGTTGATGCTCACTAAAATTATACTGATTACCGCTTTCGATGAAGGATACACTGTATGTGTTCGAAGGATTATTGTCCAATAGATTCCAAAAGCTACCTACAATCATCTCTGCTAGGAAGAGTAATGGATCTGGTCCATAAAAAGCATCCCTAGATTACTGGAGTGGAGTAGACTCGGATCCAGTAGGCCCAGGTCAAATTTACTGCAACTTAGTAGACGTGCAGATCAACGCAGGTGCAGTTGGCAAAGCAAATGGGGCATGACAGAAGAGATTAATGGGACTAAGGACTTAGGACCCCCTGACCACACGTCGACAGGAACCAGTATCTCAAGGAACAGACTCCTAGTGACCGCTGCTGCGTAGCGCAGTTTCGCGGGTATAGACTGGGATCCAGGAATCGCAATATTGCTATGGGCCCCAGTGTTCGGCTCTTGGCTTTGTGATCCGCAGGGCTGTATTCAACATTGGTGATGTTATCAGTAAATCTACCATCAAATCCAATGACAGATCTAGTTGGTGAAAATGGTTGGATAATATAACTTCAACTTCAGGTAGAATAGACGTAACCCCTTTTCAGCACTTATACCACAGATTACTAAATAGTTACTGCTTATTCTCCCATTTGGCCCTGATCCGTCACTTGCCCCAGTGCGGGTTGGATCAAGCGGATCCAACCCCAGCGGCTGTTATCACTGGACCACCACTGCTGCTATCTTGAGATAGTGAGTGGGGAGATTGTAGAATAAACTTATATAAAAAAGTACAACAAACTCCCAAATAAAAACATTACAAAGTGAAAAATAACTTCAATTTCGGAAGTCGGTGTTCCTGTTTCCGTTTCTTTGTTTTTTGACACTGCCTTCTGAAATTCAAGTTATTTTTCACTTTGCAGTGTTTTTATTTGGAAGTCGGTTGTATTTTTTTGTAATAAAGTTTTTTATTTTTCACTTATTAGTGGTACATAATGAACAAGTTCTATAGTAAGTTACCTATAATGCCCAGTGATGCCAGACCAGATTACCTGAATAAATGTACCTTGCACATTGAACATAACCGGTGGAATGAGAGTTTACCAGGTTGAACTGTACACATCTGTATACCCATTTAGAGCATACTGGATTGATGGTATGTTATGAAATGGTGTAAACAATAATCAGACATGCAAATGCAGCAATCCCGAGAGATTTGCCGTCATTTATTGAAGAGTTCTGTTGTATATCTCCGAAGTTCTTGATAAAGAAATGGGACCATTCCGGAACAAAAAGAATTTTTGCAAATCCGTTTATATATGACGGAGTTATGTCCTGAATATACAAAAAAAAAAAACATCTGAATTGAGAACCACCATTGACCACCACACCATTCACCATTGTGAACTTTCTTTTTAGGAAGTCGGTTAAAAACTAGCTTTCACCAGTGGATTTTCCTGCATGGTTATCAACAATTATCCTAAGAAAATATACTACTGGCATAAAAAGCATCCTATGATCTTATCCAGGCTTGGCATCTATTCACAAACATCGAAGCATTTGTAATTTATGCAAAGTTCATATTATAAGTTAATAGGATAGGATATTATTTTCTTTCTTTCTTTTGATACCTTCACTTAGTGCTGTTGGCGTTGATGTAGTGATAAAGGATCACTAGTAAGAATATAGAAACTCCCAGGATGTTGGAGAACACTGCCAGTTGGATGTCCGTGATCATTGTGACTGGATTTAGCTGGAAACCAAAGATACTGATTTTTATCAAAAAACACATTACCCTCCCGCAATCTGGTAAAAATGAATCCCTATTTCTCTTTGGTCATGGCATCATGCGTTGACCGATTTCACTAATTCTTTTTTTGTTATTGTTTGGAGAAGCTTCTTATGTAAGAAAAATTAAGAGAAAAATTGGTAGGTAGATAGGATAGGGTAGGCACAGATAATAATTATAATACTAGCATACAGATGCCTCATCCTATACAAAGAAACCGTGCCGACGTAACTAGCGTTTTTCATCTGATTATACCGATAATTTTTTGTAAATCGATCATGTTCGGTTCCGTTCCACGGCGATAGATAGATCACCATCGATATCCATGGAACGGAACCAAACGTGTTCGATGTACAAAAAAATAATCAGTATAATCAGTACAGTACGTCGGCAAGGTTTGTTTGTATGGGATGAGACACCACTAGGGTAGGTAGGGCTGTTTGCGTAGGGTAGGGTAGACAGTTGACGGCAGCGAAGCCGCGGGCTTGCATATGATTGTATATTTTTGTTTATCTATGATACTGGCTGGTGATTAGGGAGAGGATTACTCGTATCTACATACAACTTGTACAATATATGCAAGCTTGTTTAATTCAGATGCTATATGATGTTTGTAAGTACTAAGAACTTGGCACTAATTTGATAAGATAGTTATTACAGATTAATTTACAGTGGGCGTGAATAGAAGATAATTCTGGATGCTTCTATATTTTGATATACCAAGTCATAATCAATTCGAGTCACAGGGTAACAGCGTTTTTTACAAAGCCCAATGTATTGTACAGGTTGTCTTTTACAAATTGTATTAGATTCTGTAAATTTTTACTACGTGTTAGGTATAGTATCACAAGGAATTCTTATGGGATTCATAAAATACACCAAATACTTACTAATATGCAGTAAATTAGTTAAATCGATTGCGTTAAAATCCGGCCACCGCAATGAAAATGAAAACAAGTACACGTCAGATAATCAGACTCAGACAGATTGTCAGTCAGAATAATAAAAAAAAAATGGGCCGGTTTCTTGGCAACATTAAAGTATTTCAAAGCACTATATTTCAGTTATAATTATAATAATAAATGTTAAAACTTTTTGAATTTTTATGCGGGCGTTTTATGCTAGATTTATAATAATAATGATTTAGCAAATTTTTTTAAGAAATGCTTAAAATACAAGCGTGTGTCTACTAGTCTGTCTGTGGCACAGATTACTGAAGCTGATATGTAGCTGATAGGTCTGTGGTCATAAAACTCAAAAGGCGGCATGCATGCCTTTTGTTTAGCTAGCTACAAATCAGTAATCTGTGCTTTCGTTCGAGTTCGTTTCGAGACTTGTGTTCCCGACTTTTGGTGATTTATTTATTTCAAAATAGTTCAGTTCAAAGTCAGACAGAAAAAACAGTTTTTTTTTTGTATAATATTCCATAAAATTACCATTTATTTGAGTAGACAACACATGCAATTCATTGTCATCATAGTTGTCAAAATTTTACGTTTTCAATTTGTTTTCCGCGAGTTTGTTTACGATGATTATTTAATAAATACATTCAATTAAAGCTTTAACGAGGGGAAAATACTCGTCAGTAACCGGGCGCTTTACTGCAAGCATAAAAATGTATTTCTCCTCGATAAGTTCCCGGTTACTCCTTTACGATACTAACAGTTGGGATTTGAAAAAGAGTTACTGGTGTTATGAAGGTATACTGCGGGATATATCATGGAGTGATGATAGCAAATATCTGCTGCAGGTATGTGTATCAATTTCTTTTAATTTAATAACTTAGTCTTAAGTCCATACTCTAATTAGAAATACATCCACAGAGAGAAATAATATGTAACCCTAATAATGTGTATTGTTTCTATAACCATAGTTAGGTCAACGATAATCTCCGGGTGTGCCAAGTATTGCATTGTCTGAGAGCATACAATGGTTGTATATAAAGGACTAGGCTAATACATTGTTACTGTGCCAACAATGTGTGTCCCAATAACTAGAAACTCTGCTTTAAACACAGCAATATTTTGTAATTTTGCTTCTGATTTGACCTAACAGAAACTATAGATGAACTCTTCTTGCCTAAAAGAATACTAGAATAAGTCTCTTAAAATTCTGTTCCAGGTCAATTCTAAAGGAGTAGTAGAAATACTAAGTCCAGCTGACCATGACATCAGAACTCTACAGCATATACCATTGAAAGACACCTGGTCAGCATGCTTCCATCGAGAGGGCCATCGCAACGTTGCAATTGGTACAAGAAGCGGCAATGTAATGATATGGGACACTAAAAACAAAAATATAACTAAAACATTTCCAACACCCTCCCAACAGTCCTGCGTAAACTTTGTCAGTTATAATGCCAAGAACACAAGTCTTGCCGCCTCTATGCAAAATGGGGATACCGTGATATACGGTCTTGTATCAAACATTCCTGTGCTTACAGTCAAACTGGCTTACTCTAAAAGTATCTCTGCGATGAAGTTTCACCATGAGAGTCGATCTTTGCTCGGTTTAGCCACTGATGAAGGCCATATTGTAATTCGTGATATCACTACAAATAAAGACAAAGCTTTCTTTGAACATGTCCATGCGTCACCCATCAGTGACATAGCATACTCTCTTATAAATAGGGATGTGCTGCTTTCCACTGGTTATGATAAAATCATGAATGTGTATGATGTAAGATTACAGAATGTTGTTTCAACAATAAAAACCTCTTCTATGTTGACCTGCTTAGCAATCAATTCTGAAAACCAACTTGCATTGGGCACTAAAAATGGTATGGTACTAATTTATGATCTCAGAGATCTCACAACTCCTTCTAAAGTATTGAAAGGACAAGACGAAGAAGTCCATAAAGTTTCATTTCAACCAACCAGAAGAAAGATGCTATCAACAGATATAAGTCTTCGTGAAGACACAGAGAGCATCCAGTCACCTCAAAAAATGTCTTCTCCAATACGTTCTAGAACATCAGATATGTTCTTTGTTTCGGATTCGCCACCAAGAAATTATTTGGATGTTTCACCTCAAAGAGGTGATCCTAAAGGGGACTCATTCTTAGCTATGATGGGTCTTGACAAATCAAATGAATATGAGGACGAAGGGAATAAAACCTCAGAATTTGAAAGAAAGAGTGACAGACACGATTTGAGGTACCGACAATTGGATGCAGAAAAAAATATTAGCAAAGTATCAACCCCTATAAATAACCGTACAACTGAAAACTTAGGTTTTCCTTCACCAGTGTTAACAAATGGTGGTCTAGATGATAAACGAGGCTCTAATGTCAATTTAGCACTTCAGCAAAAGCCATCAAACTCAGCTCCAGCTTTGGCTGTTGAATCAGCCGCTGTTGAAGAACTGAAAGATTTTGTCAAGCTGGCTCTTACAGATGTGTCTGATGATAACAGGAACTATTTCCTACACATTATGATGGCGCTAACTAAGCAGAAGTTGTATTTAGAGAAGCAGTTGACTGGCATGAGTGAGCAAATACAGACTATGGCACATGTTCAAAATGCTTTAGTGGAAACAAATAGAAAACTAGCATTCGAAGTTGATCAGCTGAAGGCTAGAAATAATTATTTATAAGTTGATAAAGAATCTTCAACATTCAAGATATAAAAATGTGTGGCTACTTGAGTGTTACGGGCAGAATTGCGTATTCATGATTGTTAGAAAGTTTGCAGTCATCATGATGTCACAAAAAAAATCACATTCCAATAAAAAAAGAATTGCTTTGCACAACACGGAATAACTGCATGAAGCAGGCAAATTAGCTTTGCTATACTAGCCCACTTTCTAAAATACTAACTTACTAATATAGAGGACTAGCAGTCGGTGGTTTTGAGCAAGCATATCCAGGGCGAAAAATTATTAGCCAAGAAGTGTGAGTTGCTGAAAGTGAACCCCAGACTATAGGGATCTGAAACATTTATTCTTGGTGTTATTTTAGCAAGCCGCACCTGCTCAGCTATCAACTTTTCGCCCAGGATGTGATTGTTCAAAAACCCTGCTAGCGCCTTCTCTAATAGTACTCTCTAGATCCTTAAAGGATTCTCACAGCTAACAAAAAAATATCTAGAATCTCTAATATAAAAATAAGTATGTAATTTATTTGTAATCATGAAATGTATGTATCACAAAATTAAAATCATGTCTACAATTAAATAAATTGTTGTGAACTTGTGACTGAAATGAAAGAAAGAGATAGGTACCTAAAAATTCAAAAAAATACGGACAGTGCCAAATCTATTTTATTTATGAATGAATTTGTTTGGCATGAAGTTTTACAAACTAGACTATAATTAATATATGTGCCATTAGAGAAATTGTTATGTTTCCCAATTTGCCAGTATTTTATTAGTGTGGACAATAAAATCAATTTACATTTTAGCGTATTTGTAACAATGTTGTGAATGTTGGCATTTCTTTTTGTTGTTAATTTGATTGTTAATAGTTACATTATAAGTAAATGTGGGTTCAATTAAATAAACCGTCTTCTAACATGTGCTTGTTTTATTCAACGAAGAATTCATAACCGGTTGAGTGCCATAGTTACCGCAAAAATAAAAATGTTTATTGGTAGGTACTAAAAGTCATTGTGTCTAGCATGGACCCACGTTTTAGACACTCCCTTGAATTTAGAGCCATTCTGACGCAAACGCAGTGTCGAAGAGCCAAAAAAAAAATACATAGCATGGGCACCTATTAATCCTTATCCCCTCAACGTATAATATAGGTCTACCAGAATCTCATGGCAAATGGGGAAATAAAAATTTGTTGTGTGCAATACTGGGGAAATTGGATTAAACGATCTTGATACTGTTTAATTTTTATTTAGGTATGTCTTTAGTACTATTATTGAACATGAGGTACCTTTATAATAGTAGTCACAGCGGATCTTTGTGTCTTTGAACTTGGTCCTGCCTACTATTGCGTAAGAAACAGTTTGTCATCGAGTATACTGCTTATAGTAAGCGAGATAGGACGATGTGACATACATAAGCGAGTGAAAGAGACAGTTATACAATTCTATCTTCACCTTCAACATTGACACAAAAATAGCTACTGCGCGGGATCTTGCAACCAATTCAGAAACACAAAGATCCACTGTGAGTATTATAGGTATGTGTATGAATAATGTTGTTATACATCGGGTTCTTAACATAGGAAAAATAAATCAATTGAATATTAATTTATGTACAAATTTATTATATATCATTTAAATCAAACTAATAACTTAAAACCTCATTCAGAACTAGAAAACTAGAATACGATTTCATGAACTCCACTGGCATTTCAAAAACTTGTTTAAAACTTTCTTTGTAGTTTTATGTCATCTCTCTCCATCAAAATGGTTCTTTTTCATTGGCATTTAACATATTCAAAACCAATCTCTTTATGTATAAAGTCTGTAAAAAATAATAAAATGTGTCATGTTACTTATAGTCATTCATCATCATCAGTCTATATATACTCTTTTTTTATGTAAGTTTTATGGCCTGGTTGCTAGTACCTTTTAGCCACGTCTTTGGAAAAAGTTTTGGATCTTATATTTATTCTTTATTTTGCATTAGAATGCGGATGTAATAGATTCTAATGTTTTTTGGAGTATTTGGCAGCAAATTGTATCGAGTCAGTCTTCCCAGTAAGCTTTGCAGAGGCAGCCAATACTACAATAAAATACTCCGCTCCACTATCCCGAGATCGCTTTTGGCAATGATTTTACAAATTGTCCAGTTGCGTAGACAGTTGAGACACAAAACTACACCAATAATATATCACAATATCCACTATGAATCAATTTGCAAATAATATTAACAGCCACTGAACTTTACTCGACAAAATCCCGCCAAAAACTTTCGTCTATATACACGTCCCACTGCAGGGCGCAGATTATTACTTAATATTTTACTTACGTCAAAGATTCTCAATCTCCGTTAAAATCAATATCTTGTCGAAGAATTAGTAACAGTTATATTACTGTTGCCATTTCCTTCCGGCCATCATTCGATGTGCCCTGTGTATTAACCATATAATAGTAGTTAATGGAAAGAAATAAAAATTATGTAAGAAAAATATAAAATAAACTAAAAGTATCAAAACAAGTCAGTCCAACTTACCGGTCCACTCTACGACGCACTTTAAAATCAAAGATTGAGTTTGATTTACGCCTTCTTCTTCCCTTATTTTATGATACACATTGAAAACAATATGTCTCGCTTGAGATCGAAGTCGGTTTTTCGTCATTTTTACAAAATTAACAAATTTTCAAGATAATATCAAAAAATTTCAGCAGCGGTTGACACATCAAGTACTTTGATTTGACAGGTGACTATTGACATTGCCATATGAAAATCACAATTAAAAAAAAATAAAAAATGCCATGAGATTCTGGTAGACCTATACTCACAACGGATCTTTGTGGCTCTGAAGTTGGATCCATAGAGGTTGGATCTGTCAACTATTGCGCACGAAACAGATTAACTGCATAGAGTAAACGAGATAGGATGATGCGACAAACGTATGCGAGTGAAAGAGACAGTTATACAATGCTATTTTCACTTTCAATATTGACGAAAAAATAGCTAGTGCGCAGCCTCTTGCAGCCAATTCAGAGCCACAAAGATCCGTTGTGAGTATTTTTTTATAATACTCTTTTTATTAGAGTTAATACAGAAAGCAGACTCTGAAAGGTGCGGGCACAGTCGCGCAAACTCTAGCGCATCTACGCGAATCGAAGCATCGAAAATTTTAATGGCCAGTGCCAGCCAAGTGCACGTTCACGGGCGGTGATGGTGGCTGTGGCCACCCTTTGTCGCCCGAGTTACTACCAATCTTACTACCAGTAGTAATAATGGTAATTTTATTCCCTTTCTTACTACTGCAGTAGTAAGTTGTTAGAAGGGTAATTATAATTTCCCCTTGTTACTACCAATGATAATAATAAAGAATATGGCGACATGATGCAAGAAGGCCTATATGATTCGATGCCACATACATAACTTATGAGGGTGCTGGAGTTGTATAAAATTGTTGAGATTCTGCGCATCTTCCTGACGTCACGTATGGGGCAGTGACGGACGGTCCTTCTCTATCCAGGATGTCGACAGATTCAGGAAAACAGCGAACCTATAAGAATCGAGCGTGGAATATTTCAGGGCGACAGTCTGAGTCCTCTGTGGTTTCGCTTAGCCCTGAACCCTCTTGAGTACACTGCTGGAGGGTTCGGGCTATCGGTTGAGAAGAGGGTCAGGTCATATCACACCTTTACATGGATGACCTAAAGCTCTTTGCCCCCAACAACTTGCGACTGATGAAGCTTCTAAAGGTAACAGAAAACTTCAGTGACGCCATCAGGACGGAATTTTGCGTGGAAAAAATGTGCAGTCATGCATGTAAAGCGAGGGGAGATTATGGTATCCGTGGGAATACAACTCTCAGATTCTATGTACCTTAGATCCCTTTCCTCAACTGAAACTTACAAGTATTTGGGTATGTCGGAAGCACTAGGCATCAATGCTACTGACGTCAAAAGGTCGTAGCTTCTTTGGTCGCTTGAAAAAAGTACTAAATTTTATTTTATCGAGCGGGAACAAGGTGCGCGTCTTCAACGGCTGGGTCATGCCGGTCTTGATGTTCTCTCTCAGACAGAACTTGATGCCCTGGATAGGAAAGTCCGCACATTGATTACAACAAAAAAATAGATTTACTAAACCTTCCAAACCTATAGCTCAATATCTTTTTCTCCATATTTAACAGTAGTCCTGCACCAACCGGTAATTGGTGAGAGTCAAAATGGCGGGTGTACCATAGCGAATTAAATTATACCAATTACCAAAGAAATGTACCTAAAATATACTATATTGTACCAAGATCTAAAAAATCTGTACCTCCTTCAGAACGAAATTAAGGTACACCCGCCTGCCATATTGACATCAAGATGTCGGGTGTTCTGTAATATTTTATTTTTTAACCATTACTGTGTGAGGAGTGATATGAAGGAAAAGGGAATCAGTAATAGCGTAACAGGGGATAGAACGGTATGGAAGAAGAAAACATGTTGCGCCGACCCCAAGTAACATGGGATAAGGGCAGGAAGATGATGACTCATAAAATATAATTACACCATATGACCTGACCCTCTTCTCAACCCATAGCCCAGGCCTGAACCCTCCAGCAGTGTACTCAAGAGGGTTCAGGGCTAAGCGAAACCACAGAAGACTCAGACTGTCGCCCTGAAATATTCCACGCTCGATTCTTATAGGTTCGCTGTTTTCCTGAATCTGTCGACATCCTGGATAGAGAAGGACCGTCCGTCACTGCCCCAAACGTGACGTCAGGAAGATGCGCAGAATCTCAACAATTTTATACAACTCCAGCACCCTCATAAGTTATGTATGTGGCATCGAATCATATAGGCCTTCTTGCATCATGTCGCCATATTCTTTATTATTATCATTGGTAGTAACAAGGGGAAATTGTAATTACCCTTCTAACAACTTACTACTGCAGTAGTAAGAAAAGGAATAAAATTACCATTATTACTACTGGTAGTAAGATTGGTAGTAACACGGGCGACAAACGGTGGCCACATCCACCACCACCGTCCGTGCAAGGATCCCTAAATTATCTCTTCTCCACGTTCTCAAATCACTTACGATGTGGCTCGGCGCTGGGCGACGGATCGTGAGCGAGAGCAAGATAACATAAAATTATACCGAGAACATAAGACGAGATTGATGATGATAGATAGATAGCGTGTTTTAATTAATAGAGCACGATTGGCCAATAGCTGCTGAAAATTGATTAACCGTGACCAAAAACCACTCACGCGAGACGATTGACGATTAACATCCTATAACATAATTTTATTGTGTCTTCAACTACCTACTCTTTATAGCTTCACGCCTGTTTTGCCCGGTTGGGTAGGCAGTGCTATTGGGGAGGTTCAAACCTACAGGCCTTTCTAGGTTGTTGCTATTGGCTCAGGCTGAAGAACGTTACCACAGCAAGAAAGTGGGTCCGAGAGTGATATGAGTGGAACGTATAAATATTGCGTAATCTGCTGTGAATGTGCGCCACATAAAAAAAAATAGCGTCCAACGTTTTTGAAAAAAAACGGAAAAAAACATATCTGCATGGAGTAACGTTGTTGCAGCAGGAAAATTCTAAATTAATGATCAAAGTGAGAAATATTGTGCATGGCCAGAGAGCTTATACTTGTGCAATATGCGCCGAAAATATAATTGGTGCGTCATCAGGTTTTTGAGAAATTGCATTTCCCTGTAGTAACGTTTTGCAGAATCGTGTATCTCTAAAACTATTGTATGTGCGCCTGCAGTATAAACATGCACGAGTATAATCTCACAACGGATCTTTGTGGCTCTGAATTGGCTGCAAGAGGCTGCGCACTAGCTATTTTTGTGTCAATATTGAAAGTGAAAATAGCATTGTTTATCTGTCTCTTTCACTCGCTTATGTTTGTCGCATCACCCTATCTCGTTTACTCTATGCAGTTAATCTGTTTCGTGCGCAAAAGTTGACAGAACCAACTTCAGAGCCACAAAGATCCGTTGTGAGTATTATAGCTCTTGATATGTGCGTATTTGTGCCG
The DNA here is from genome assembly GCA_949775005.1 of Orthosia gothica. Taxonomy (NCBI): domain Eukaryota; kingdom Metazoa; phylum Arthropoda; class Insecta; order Lepidoptera; family Noctuidae; genus Orthosia; species Orthosia gothica. The sequence continues at coordinate 3,143,195 of OX459046.1, read as the reverse complement.
GAATTAGATTTAAGAAAATATTTATTATTTTCAAGTAATCGCGTTTTTTTTGAAAACCCCAAAAAAAAATTCGCTGTGCCTAAATGAGAAAACGTATAAACACGCTGAAAACTGTATTTAGTCCATCTTGACCAGTGAACGGAAATAAACATGGAAGCATTACTTCAAAGGAATTAAACGCGCATCTTGACACAAAATCCTAAACAAACGCACACATCGAAACTCAGCCACTAATTCGCCAAACTAGCTAAGGCACACAAACAATAATTATTACAACTCATGATGCACAATTAAAAATAGACCTTATAAACTGTTAGTTTGGGTTTAAATTACCATCTAACGTATAGGCCGCTAACGACATTTCTACGACTGCGTCATGCATCACTGCGTCCACCATTCGCGTCGCCCGGGATGTTTTATGCAATATGGTGCAACGCAATTATTAATTATGATAGTGATGGTATTTTAATAATCTGATAGAAAATATATAAGCATAAAAAATCGTTTGTGGTCAGGGGACCTTAGTCAGGAAAGAAGTTCCTTCTCACATATGATTTAAACAAAAACATTTATTTTAATTTTATGCCGTCTTGGATTATTTTAACCTCACAATGGACTTTAGCAACCTCGAAAACTAAACCCATAATGTAAAATGAAAGTTTTCGCAGCCAAGCCATCTTGGATTTATATTTTGTCCAAAAATGAAAGAAAAAAATCGCATAGAAGTATGAACGCTTTTTCGCGTGATGATTTCTACTAGTCAACTCCTACCGCAATTCGTGTTAAAGAACCATCTTTTATAGTGTGAAAAAAAAATTTAGAACGACCAAAAATATATTAGAAAAGATAAAGACACAGCAACGATATCTATTTTCTCCGTGCTATTAAGGATCCTTTATGTACCTACAATAACTTAGTATATTTTGCATAGTGCCGCCCCATAGAAAAAAACGGCGTGAATTTTCGATTACAATCTAAGATATATAATCTATTATATAATATCTTAGATTGTAATCGAAATTATATTTGTCATTATTGTCAGGTAGAAAAGTAAATTGTTTGGTTGGCATAACATCATCCCCATAGATTTCTATGGGGATGTGGTGTACTACATTTTTAATAGAAATATAATGAATAGCGATGTATTTACACGGGAAAAATATTTCCAACATTCTTGTTATGCAAATGTGATTTATTTATGCAACACTTCGCTGCACAAGAAGCCATTTTTAAATATTTAACAAGCGAAAAACGGTAAATATTAGTCGACCGCCGCTGTTGCCTACTGGGGACGAACTAAAAGCGTGTGTGGCACGATCGGTAAGCCCCGCCCACCGGGGCACAATGTGCGTTGGGTCATTTTTTAAAGCAAGGAATGCTTCCATGTTTATTTCCGTTCACTGATCTTGACGCTTGTATTAGCCACTAGCGGACGCCTCGCGGTTTCACCTGCGTAGTTTCCGTTCCCGTGGGAATACAGGGGATGAAAAGTAAGCTATGTCACCCGGGGATATTCAAAAGTATAGGTACTTGCTTGCGTTATCGGTTATTATAGCCAAAAGTCAAAACGACGGTGCCATAACTTTGACGGCAAAGTACAAGATACCATTTCAACCAAAATGATACCTAATCAAGCGCAAAATCACGGAAACAGCTAGTAGAATATAATCCAATAATAAATAAAATTTTGTACTACTTTTCTACCTTCTATCGTGTACTCAGGCACAACACCTTTCAACCGGAACGTGTGCCGTGACCGTGAACTGAGTAAAATTAAGAAGGTCATGGATTTGTATAAATCCGTCGCTTTTTCGTAGTCATTAGAATTTGGTCGGCTAACCAGCCTTTGTTTACATGTTTAGTTTTTTGTAATATCTACTTAATGCGAAACATTCCAAGCTGAAAATTTAATCTAATTCCGGCACAAATTTCAATTTCTCCTTCGACCACATCATCACTTAACATCAGGCGAGATAGTTGTCAAACGCGAGCCTAAAACAAATAAAAAATAAATAAAAAAATACACACATATCAAGAGCTACTCGTGTATGTTTATTCTATAGGCGCAATAGAATGGTAGTTGAGATACACGATTCTGCAAAACGTTACTCCAGCAGGAAATGCAATATCTCGAAAACCTAATGAGTCTTTTTTTTAAAGGATTACTTTGCCCCACACTAGGAATTTCTTTCTGTATCGTGGGTGCGTTTACATACATATAAACTCACATCTCCTACACTATCTGTAGATCATACAAATAATTGTTCAGTGCGGGAATCGAACCCGCGACACTCAGCGCAGCAGTCAATCGCTCAACCACTGCGCCAACCGTGCGCCTAGTTGATGACGCACCAACTAAATTTTCGGCGTACATTTTTGCATAATTTCAAGCTCTCAGGCCATGCACAATATTTCATACTCCGATCATTTGTTTAGAATTTTCCTGCTGGAACAACGTTACTTGAACAGGAATAGGTGTTTCCGCTTATTGCAAAAATGACGACACGCACAATTTTTTTGTGTGGCGCACATTCACAGCAGATTACGCACTAATTATACGATCCACACATATACTCTAGGAACCACTTTCTTGCTGGGGTAACGTACTCCTCAGGCTGGGTTCTTTACGAAAATAGAAAAAATCGACTTAAAAAAACGGAGGTAATTAATTCGACACGTAGATATTTATGTAATATTGTTGGAATTGCACAATATTCACAATGTTACTCTGTATGGTCTTCTAAACGCGTGTGCCAAATTTCTTAAGTGTATCATGTTTGTATGTATGCATGTATGATTGTCCAAGTATTTCTCCGAAACTACATAGCGGATCGTGATCATATTTTTTTTATTGGATTATGTATCTCTCAACTGGAACAGTAAAAGTTTCATTAAAATCGTTTCAGCAGTTTTCAAGTTATAAATTATTATCCTGTTACACTGGAAGCCAACCCCAACATAGTTGGGAAAGGCTAGTCAGAATCTATTAAAATCGTTATAAAATATTCAATATCTTATATTTGATAGATGGAACATACAACCGAACGCCTTAGCGATAAACAGCCATTGAGATAATAATGTACTACGCACTAAACAGCACGAATATGTAAATTAAGATATTATGGGTATTTTTTTAATCCTTTAGGTACCCTATAGATAGACTTTGTTCACTTTTTAGTGTTATGATAGTAAAACTAAAAAGAAAGAAATTAAACACATTTTCACAAAAAAATAAACCGACAACGAAAGTTATTTTGCACTTTTTAGTGTTTTATTTTAAAAGTCGGTTTATTTTTCTAAAAAAGTTTTTATTTGATGTCGATAAAACCTTTTTTTTTCATTTAAACCATTTTTTGACATTCAGCCATTGACTACCCCGCAGGCTTATTACTTAGTAACCAGATTTCAGCAATAATCGCGCGATCAAACGCTTTATTTCATAAAAGTCGCCATTACCTACAGTGTAGATATGGTAGGTCCTACACAATCGTTTGCTAATCGCTCGCTGTTTGCCAAATCCATTTATTTCTAAAAAAACCGCCAAAATCTCTAAAACTTCTGTATTGAAGAATAAATTATTGCGCAAAAATCGCTATCGTTTTGCTCTTGCACAGTGGCGTAGCTAGTCCTAAAGAGGCCGTGTATCAAAATTCGTTGCGTGCCCTTACAGTAGTCGAAAGGAAAGTTTTCTTTATAACAAAATAAATATCCACACACATGGATTACATGGATTACACTGTCAAACAACAGTCGTATCAAACAGTTTTCATCATCTTAATTTATCCATTACAGCCCTCTTATCTATTGAAATTATAGGTTTTGGACAACATTTTAACGTCGGGGCCCCCAGTGGCTCGGCCCGTATCATTGATACAGCTGATATTTATCTGAGGCTGATACTGATACCGCGGTAGCTACGCCCACGCTCTTGCAAGATACGTAATATGCTTGCCAGTCTACGTTACGTTTTTAAATTATTCTTATAATTTTATTGTAATTAGAAACAGGTGCAAAAAAAATTATTTACTTTTGATGAGTGTTTTTTTGGCAAGTATATAACTGTTACACACTTTCCAAACAAGGAAAACATAAAATCCCAATGAAAAGATTACTTTCCATTTGATTGCTCAGCGATGAACGAAACGTTAATTTTGACATTGACACTTGAGTTGTGACAGACGACAGTACTGAGTGACAGTTGATAAAGTCATGCACAAGGGTAGATGTACGAGTGGACTGGACATTTGAATTAGAATTTGTTTGTATATTTTCTGTTACAAAATGGGTGAATTAACTGCTACTAATTTGTTTGAGTCGCAAACTATTTTCGCCGATCACAAGGACTTGATTCACGATGTCGCATACGACTTTTATGGCGAGAGAATGGCCACTTGTTCGAGTGACCAGTATGTAAAGGTATGACTTGTTAACAAACAAAACGGCGGTAACCTATCAATCTGCAATTATTACACATTATGTGTAGTTTAAGTTTATTGTATTACTAAGCATCCTTCTGACTTTCAGTAAGAAAGCACATATTTAAAAGCCTAATGTGTTTAATAATAATATTGGGCATATTCAAATTGACATACCCTCAAGGTAAAAAGGTGTAAGTTTAATTATTTATGTAACTAGCTGCCGCCCGCGTTGTATTTGTAATTCTTCCAATATCTTTAAAAAATATACCCTGTGTTATTCTGATGTATCACTACATAATATAAAATAAAGTATCCCACCGTGTTTGTACACGATAAACTCAAACTATTCACCAATAGAAAGAGTGAGTAACGAGGAAGGTTTAAGTGTATAATTTTTTACGGCCGAAGCCGGGGCGGGTCACTAGTAAGCTATATTTCTGTAATGCTTCAGTAAAATCCATTCAGTAGTTCTTGTGTGAAGGAGTAACAAACATCCATCCATCCTCACAAACATCCATCCATCCTCACAAACTTTCACACTTATAATATTGGTAGGATATGTAAAATTTACATTTATTTATATGATACTGATAGGCCCTGATAGAGTGCTCCCACCCATTAAGTTATGATCATCTTATTTATGATGTTCTAGGTGTGGGACTCAGATGGTCACGGTGGGTGGCGTCTCACTGCTAGTTGGAAAGCCCATCATGGATCGGTGTGGAAGGTCACATGGGCTCATCCCGAGTTTGGGCAAGTCATCGCTACTTGTTCCTTTGACAGAACTGCAGCTATATGGGAGGAAGTTGGTGAGAATATGCTTATTTATGCATAAATTATAGTTAAAGACTTATAAAAGTATCAACCTTGATGCTGAATAAGAAAAGTAACTTTTATTTACTAAATATTTTACACCAAAGCACGGTAATTTCGTAAAAAAAATAAGAAATTGTATGCCTTCTATATGCAACTGATTTTAACCTTTTAAGCTTTTTATATAATATCATTTGGCTTTAAACTATCTCTCAACATCACAATCTTGTACTACAATTTGTAGTAATACTTGACAAGACTATTTTTTATTTTCTCTATTTCTAATTGTCTTGACTTAAGGCGGTACCCCGAGCAAAACGCCGCGCAAGCCGTTTTTTGTGCAGTTTTTAGGAGCTATCTACTCGTTATTTAAGAAGAAATATCAATTAACACGTATAACGCCACGAAATAAAATGATAAGTTTCCATTCAGGCCATGTCGGACAATGATGGGCGACACCAATATGTTCCGTTCGGGCCGTGGGAGACAATGGTGTCCGACAGTCAGAGCTATGTTTAAACGTCTCTACTAAGCTGTCGGTCAATAATACAGGGCAAAATTGTACGCAACATGACCCGCGCGGCCTCCTAGATTAGTGTAATCACATCAGCACTCTAAAAACATACAAATATAAAAAAGTTGCGTCAGTTTTTCTAAAAATGTTATTTTGTCAACAATACATAAAAAATTGTGTAATGCAATTTTGATTTGTTTTTTCGATTTTATGGAATAAAATAGTGTTCGGTTTATAGATAAATTAAAAGATCATGATTTTTATTAAATCAAAATCAGTTTTATTGTTTTAAACTTAGAAAATAGGAACAATTATCACATTTAAACTTAAATAATTGAGATCATGGGAAAACGTAAATTTTCAATAATATTTACTAGGTAAATTAACATAAATCAAACAGTTTTTTAGGTTTAGAAATAATTAAAAGAATCAAAACAACAATCATATAAGAAAAGAATCAAAATAACAATCAAAAATATTTAAAAAGAACGATGAACTTTATTAAAACAATCTAAACAAAGAAACGGTTTATTTGGACAGTCTTCACAGAATGTGCTTACTTTTTTTACTTTATTTTTCGCTTGATTTCTACCTAGAAATTTTGACCCGCGCGGCTTCAACGGAAGAAAACTCAAATAATCATACGCTGCAAGCCATGTCGGACAATGTTGGGCGACATGAATTATCTTCACATTTATAAAGATTTCTGCAGTTATGTCAATGTTTTGTAAGTTAGAAATTCATATTTAATAATACTAACAATAAAACAAACAATTGTTTTTTTGACAATTTCAAATATTTTGTATGGCTTATAGGGTAAGTTAATTGTCGCCCAGCAATGTCCGACATGGCGTTGTACGTGAAAATACATTAAATTTCTACATAATATTGATTCTAAAATGGTAGATTTAGTTTTTTTTTAATGTTGTATATATTTCACTAATCTACTTCCAAAAAAACATGAAAATGAGAAATAATTATTGATATTATGCATCTCCTCGTAAAGTGTTCATTGATTATTTTTTGTACTAACCCTAATAGATAGATAATTTAATAACGAACATTTTTGTAGAATTATTTTTTTCAAAAGACCAAAATTCGATTTTATAAAGATTTTATTCTAAAATCTGGGCGTATTCACTACTGTAATTCATGCGCCACCAGTGCCGCTAGACCAATAGGAACGCTCATATCTCATGCCGATTTTTTGGTCAGGGTACCGTCTTAAGATCCTATGTCCTGGGGATGAAACTAAAATCCTCAGTAGTCACACAATTTTGATTTTTTTATATTATTATACTGTTTGACTGTTGCAAAGACCTCCCCCAAATCCTTTCATGTATTCTTGAGCCACCATGAACCAGGCATTGTAGTTGGCATCTAGCTTGTCTCACCACCTCCTTCTGGGCCATGGCCATTATTAACATTAATTATAACTTCTATTTATCATTTTGATAACATAAATCTGCCATTGTTTGCCTGACAAGCGTGCTTCACCATAGACATCAGGTGAGATAGTGGTCAAATGCGAGCCTGTAGTTGATAAAAAAAAACCACCCCAATTTTATGATTTGAACTTGTAACAAGAGTTGTGTTGATGATTTGCAAATATGCTATGATCACGATCACACGTCGTTGTCCTAATACAAAGCGATTATTGTACGAATGCGCGTTAGTCGTGTTCATTTGTTTGGCAAAAACTGGCAAGCGACGACGCGTTCGGGCATGCCATACAAATGAACGCGACGGTCGCGTATTCGCGCGGTAATGCCCACAGGCGACACAGCAGCTTCTGGCTCAGAGAAAGGGTTACGGACTTGGCTGAAGAGGTCCAACCTGGTAGACTCACGCACCTCCGTCACAGACGTCAAGTTTGGACCCAAGCACTTAGGACTCCTACTCGTCACATGTTCCGCTGATGGTATAATAAGGTAAAGTTAACATATGTCTATACTACCTACATATCAAAAATTACATTAGACATTTTTACAATCCTTTTCACCGGTTTTGAGTTCGTCCATAAGGTTGACTTAATGACAAAAAGCATAAATTTGTTACCAAAATACCACCACACCACACCACCTACCACAGGCATTTTCCATATAACCAATGCAAAGAAGTCAAAATTGATTGATTGGGTTGTTAAAAGAGATGATGAAATGTATGTTAAAGACAAATGTGTACAGAAATGTCAACATACACCATTTTGTGATCCTGTACCAATGCTGTCTCAATAAATTACACCATTTTGTCATTCTGTACCAAAGCTGTCTCAAAACATCATAATTTTGTGATCCTGTACCAATGCTGTCTCACAACATTACACCATTTTGTGATCCTGTACCAATGCTGTCTCAATAAATTACACGATTTTGTCATTCTGTACTAAAGCTGTCTCAAAACATCATCATTTTGTGATCCTGTACCAATGCTGTCTCAAAACATTACACCATTTTGTGATTTTGTACCAATGCCGTCTCAATACATTACACCATTTTGTCATTCTGGACCAAAGCTGTGTCAAAACATCACCATTTTGTGATCCTGTACCAATGCTGTCTCAAAACAAAATGAAAGAAATGATAAATTAATATTTTTTCATGAATGCTTTTTCTATGGTGGGTTTTGTTTAATGGTGTATAATGAATACTTTATAAAATAATATAATAATACTTACAAAATAATGACAACAATAAATGTCCTAAAAACCTTGTGTATAATCAATTGTTTTATGTTTTTAGGATATATGAAGCTCCAGATGTTATGAACCTAGCACAGTGGACTCTGCAACATGAGATTCCAACCAAAGTGTCAATAAGTTGTCTCTCGTGGAACCCATCCCTATCCAGGTAAAGACACTATTTTATTTTTTTACTAGCTTCTTCCAGCGGCTTCGACCGCGTGAAAGTCGAATACTATCCCGAGGGAAAATATGCCCGGTATAAAAATGTATCCTATGTGCTGTGCCTGACTATAATCTATCTCTGTGCCAAATTTCATCCAGATCGGTTTATCCGTTATGGCGTGATTGAGTTACAAACATACACACATCCAAACTTTCGCATTTATAATACTAGCAGCCCGCGTTGTATTAGTACTTCGCCCAATCTATCTATATATGTATATAAAAGAGAAAGTATGTATGTATGATCCTTACAGATTCCGAAACGGCTGGACCGATTTTAATGAAATTTTCAAACAATCTTTATATTGACCCAGCGGATCGGAGCATTTTTTCTTTAAACGCGGGCGAAGCCGCGGGCGGAAGCTAGTATCTTTATAAATTATAGCCTATGTGTTAATCTGACGTACAAGCTATATTTCTGTAAAGTTTCATCAAAATCCGTTCTATAGTTTTTGCTTGAAAGAATAAGGGCGGTTATGCACTACACGTCCGTGTCCGTGATTTGAGTACAGAGTTTAAAATGTTCTGAATTATGACGGATTATGATAGATAGAGTTCGGATGTAGTGCGTAAGATTCCCTACAAGAAGCACTACGGTTACTTAAAACAAAATTTCACTGCCACGGATCGAATGTAGTGCGTAACACCGCCCTTACAAATATCCATACATCCACACAAACTTTCACTTTTATAATAGTAGTAGGATTGGTAAGATAAGATATTTGCACTTTGGATGAATAAGCCACTCACATACTATTCGGTCGATATAACTGAGCACCCGAAATGTCAAACATCCCCGCTCCCGCCTGCCCGCACGGCTCCCCGTGCTCGCTTCGTGCGCCGAGAGTATAGCGAGAGTCGAACGTCAGAGTGACATTGACATTTCGGGTGCTCAGATACGTTTAGTGGATGTCACATGTCTTCGAATTATTGGTTCTAGGACATGCCCATTTCCTCACGATGCTTTTAGAGAAGCGGTGATGAAGTGACCTACACCACAGATAATATAATACTGGCATACAGATGCCTCATCCTATACAAAGAAACCGTGCCGACGTAACTAGCGTTTTTCATCTGATTATACCGATTATTAGGGTTCCGTACCCAAAGGGTAAAAACGGAACCCTATTACTAAGACTCCGCGGTCCATCTGTCTGTCTGTCTGTCTGTCACCAGGCTGTATCTCATGAACCATGATAGCTAGACAGTTGAAATTTTCACAGATGATGTATTTCTGTTGCCGCTATAACAACAAATACTAAAAACATAATAAAATTAATATTTAAGGGGGGCTCCCATACAACGAACGTGATTTTTTTGCCGTTTTTGCGATAATGGTACGGAACCCTTCGTGCGCGAGTCCGACTCGCACTTGGCCGGTTTTTTTTTGTAAATCGATCGCGTTCTGTTCCATTCCACGGCGATAGATAGATCACCATCTATAACCGTGGAACGGAATTAATCAATATAATCAGTACAGTACGTCGGCACGGTTTCTTTGTATGGGATGAGACACCACTGCCTACACAAAGTAAAGCGCCTGCCTGGGTTCGTACCCACTACCTACGACACGTAAGTCGGGGCAGATTGATTGATATTAAATTTTATGTTTTCAGGGTGGTACATCCTCCCATGCTAGCAGTGGGCAGTGATGAGCCCAACACCACGAATGCCGCGGCCACCGTACAAGGCGACAAGACTACCGCTTGCAATGGAAAAGTCTTCATATATGAGTGAGTTTAAAGATCAATATCCTTCAACGACTAGAAGGATAATTATAACTGTTGTATGTTGAATTTAATTTCATAACTTTTGAATAAAGTATAAGAAGAGGTTTATTCCCGGTTCCTGAATTAAGAATTAGAAGCTGACTAATGAAAGATTGGCGTGCCAACCTGTCATATTTTGCCATAAATGTAGGGTTTACCCATTCTTTTTTTCCAAATTCGAAAACTGTTTTTTTTTATTTTTATATTACTCTTTTTACAAGCTTTTATTTAACTTGCAATGTACGTATGTAAGTATGCAAGTGTGTTCGGGTCAAATCTTGCAACTGAATTTTAAAGCAGTTATCCTCCACCGATTAAGATGAAATTTTGCATACACGTTTGGATGACCATGCATGGTTATTAGCTAAGTGACGTCATTCTAAATCCAATATGGCGGACGGCCCAAGATGGCGGTATTTTTTGTGCTCTACCATGATATGGATATCAAATGATAGGGTTTGCTGAGAAGAATACGAAAACGCTTGTTTTAATATATTTTTTTTTAATTTTTAATTCTATTTGTGGATAAGTTAGATACGATAAATAAATATTGTTTTATGCCTACTACCAATACCTACTTCAATTTAGTATTTTTGTACAAAATACAAAAAACAAATGAGCAGTTATTGTATTTCACCATCCAGTGTTGCTATATAACACTGCCCAGTGTTGCCAGTTTCTGACACAGTTTTGTAACAGGTACAGTGAATCGTCTCGTCGTTGGACGCGAACGGATTGCCTATCTTCAGTGCAGGAGCCAGTCAACGACATTGCCTTCGCGCCGAATCTTGGCAGATCGTTCCATTTGCTGGCTGTGGCTACTAAGGATGTAAGGATTATCAAAATTGAACCTATCGCGTAAGTACCGTTTCGCCTACTTAACAACCTGCCTGATGGCTCGACGGGATTCGATTTAAATCGAATTACCGATAAGCGATATTTTCTAAGCGAAATTGCTGAAGTGCATTCACATGGACGCAATGCTATGCGGTTCCACCGATTTGCACTTGAAATTTTCTCGGTAAATAGTTGTACGATAGCGCCTATCGAAACGATTTTGAGCTCAATAACTTGGGGTCTACATAAATTGGGAATATTAAGTTTTGCCGCAAATTTTCTACCTCACTCTGGATGATAAACTGTTACTATTCTGATAGCTCATGAACGGAAAAATCCCTTGAATATCATGTTATCTAAAAATACCCATAACTTGTTGTTTTTGTATTGTACGCATAACTTTGAAAATTCAGTGGCGTAAAGCAAAAAAATCTTGAAACTTCTTTGTCGAGGCAGTTTACTCAAAATAAATGTATGATACTTGATGTTAATAATTACAGGAAACACTTCTTTGTTTATAAATTTTTCCAAAAGAGTATAATAGTGCTCAGCAGGAAAAAACACAGTTGTTTCCGACAAGGTATTGTTTTGATGCTACTGGGTAGTGCACATTTTTAGATGCACACCTTGCTTTAAGCTCTAAATATCGTTATGTGGTGTTAGCTGTCCACCTTACTGCGAAGGGTTCTGGTTGATTAGATCAGGCAAATCTCTCATTTGCAGATTTATCTTAACCTTAGCTATCAGACAGTGAAAACAGTACCACCTAGGTACAGACTTTCAAACAAATAAATAAAACGAAAAGCCGTGATGTATTTCAGTGAGTCAGCGGGTACCGGGGCGGGCAACAACGGCGCCACCGTGCGCTTCAAGTGCGAGGTGGTGGCCGCCTTCGAGGAGCACTACTCGTGCGTGTGGCGCGTGTGCTGGAACCTCACCGGCACGCTGCTGGCGTCCTCCGGCGACGACTGCACCGTGCGCCTGTGGAAGAGTCAGTACCCTGCCAAGTGTTACTGTGACTGTTGTTAGCGTACGTGTGAAGGCTCAACTGCAGTTTGCCGCCAAACTGCTAGGAGCTTCTCTTCTTGGAGAACACATTCACAAAGTTTCTAGTCGCGAAGCCTCATAGTTTTCGAGAAAAAAATCCTAAAGTTTCAATAATTTAAGTCGAATCTGTTCCAAAACCGAATCGGGGCACCCTGAATTCACGTAGTATTTTGGCTGCTACCCCTAGAGTGTATATAAAAACCGGAGGCGCGAAGGTAGAGCAACCCCAGTATGTATGTCTAAATACAGCATGCTGTACTATAAAGAAACACCATTTTTATGACTGATAAATTACAAAATCAACTAAAATACAACTGGAATAGAGTTCAAAGTAAAAGAGATCATTTTCTATAACGTACGTCAAGCGCTCAATAGTCTCGTATCGATCGACGACGAAGTGAAATTTATTTATTTATTTATTTATTTATTGAACAAGGCACACCAACGAAATGAACTCCTAACGAACATTTTAACGAAGAAATGTCAGTTAGGAAGTCATGTCACTTCATCGTCAGTATGCTGTATCATACCCTATTGAAGTCATTCAGATTAGGGCACTTGGCGAGACCTCATTAAAATTTCGTATTTGTGTTTTCCAGTGCAATACCTGAACCAGTGGAAGTGTGTTGCGGTGTTCAAGAACGAGCCGCTGCCGGGAGACTCGCCGCCACTGTCGCGCCCGCACACCACCTACATGCGCCTGGCCACCATGGCCAACCCCTCACACATGCCCTTCCACTGACGACCAGCAAGCGCCACGGTCAGTGCCACGCATGGTCTTATTGTAACTGTAGCGCCCGCACACCACCTACATGCGCCTGGCCACCATGGCCAACCCCTCACACATGCCCTTCCACTGACGACCAGCAAGCGCCACGGTCAGTGCCACGCATGGTCTTATTGTAACTGTAGCGCCCGCACACCACCTACATGCGCCTGGCCACCATGGCCAACCCCTCACACATGCCCTTCCACTGACGACCAGCAAGCGCCACGTTCAGTGCCACGCATGGTCTTATTGTAACTGTAGCGCCCGCACACCACCTACATGCGCCTGGCCACCATGGCCAACCCCTCACACATGCCCTTCCACTGACGACCAGCAAGCGCCACGGTCAGTGCCACGCATGGTCTTATTGTAACTGTAGCGCCCGCACACCACCTACATGCGCCTGGCCACCATGGCCAACCCCTCACACATGCCCTTCCACTGACGACCAGCAAGCGCCACGTTCAGTGCCACGCATGGTCTTATTGTAACTGTAGCGCCCGCACACCACCTACATGCGCCTGGCCACCATGGCCAACCCCTCACACATGCCCTTCCACTGACGACCAGCAAGCGCCACGGTCAGTGCCACGCATGGTCTTATTGTAACTGTAGCGCCCGCACACCACCTACATGCGCCTGGCCACCATGGCCAACCCCTCACACATGCCCTTCCACTGACGACCAGCAAGCGCCACGGTCAGTGCCACGCATGGTCTTATTGTAACTGTAGCGCCCGCACACCACCTACATGCGCCTGGCCACCATGGCCAACCCCTCACACATGCCCTTCCACTGACGACCAGCAAGCGCCACGGTCAGTGCCACGCATGGTCTTATTGTAACTGTAGCGCCCGCACACCACCTACATGCGCCTGGCCACCATGGCCAACCCCTCACACATGCCCTTCCACTGACGACCAGCAAGCGCCACGGTCAGTGCCACGCATGGTCTTATTGTAACTGTAGCGCCCGCACACCACCTACATGCGCCTGGCCACCATGGCCAACCCCTCACACATGCCCTTCCACTGACGACCAGCAAGCGCCACGGTCAGTGCCACGCATGGTCTTATTGTAACTGTAGCGCCCGCACACCACCTACATGCGCCTGGCCACCATGGCCAACCCCTCACACATGCCCTTCCACTGACGACCAGCAAGCGCCACGGTCAGTGCCACGCATGGTCTTATTGTAACTGTAGCGCCCGCACACCACCTACATGCGCCTGGCCACCATGGCCAACCCCTCACACATGCCCTTCCACTGACGACCAGCAAGCGCCACGGTCAGTGCCACGCATGTTCTTATTGTAACTGTAGCGCCCGCACACCACCTACATGCGCCTGGCCACCATGGCCAACCCCTCACACATGCCCTTCCACTGACGACCAGCAAGCGCCACGGTCAGTGCCACGCATGGTCTTATTGTAACTGTAGCGCCCGCACACCACCTACATGCGCCTGGCCACCATGGCCAACCCTTCACACATGCCCTTCCACTGACGACCAGCAAGCGCCACGGTCAGTGCCACGCATGTTCTTATTGTAACTGTAGCGCCCGCACACCACCTACATGCGCCTGGCCACCATGGCCAACCCCTCACACATGCCCTTCCACTGACGACCAGCAAGCGCCACGGTCAGTGCCACGCATGGTCTTATTGTAACTGTAGCGCCCGCACACCACCTACATGCGCCTGGCCACCATGGCCAACCCCTCACACATGCCCTTCCACTGACGACCAGCAAGCGCCACGGTCAGTGCCACGCATGTTCTTATTGTAACTGTAGCGCCCGCACACCACCTACATGCGCCTGGCCACCATGGCCAACCCCTCACACATGCCCTTCCACTGACGACCAGCAAGCGCCACGGTCTGTGCCACGCATGTTCTTAACGTACATTACGCGACAACGATTAGTAATGGCCTAGGCTCTAATCGCCGAACTGCCGCGCTCTGTGAACAATTCCTAACTACTAGCTCTGTGAGCTTGTAGACCTCGCGAGTCTTTCTTAAAAAAAATATTAAACTGAATCAACAAAAAAATCGATGTGATTGTTGAAATTTCACGAGAATTGATCCAGATAGACGTACGAAAGAATTTTTGCTCAAGATGAATCGGAGACGCTTCGCGCTCGCTCGGTTAGCTAGACCAGTGGTGTCTCATCCCATACAAAGAAACTGTCCCGACGTACTGTACTGATTATACTGACTATTTTTTGTATATTGATCGCGTTCGGTTCCGGGATATAGATGGTGATCTATGTATCGCCGTGGAACGGAACCGAACGCAATCGATTTAATCGGTTTTTTTTTTTTTTTTTTTTATAACCTATAGGCTCGCGCTTGACCACAATCTCACCTGATGGTAAGCGATGAATAATGTTTAATCAGACGAAAAACGCTAGTAACCGTCGGCACGGTTTCTTTGTATGGGTTGAGGCATCTGTATGCTAATATTATATTATCTGTGGCTAGACGTTGTTACTTTGCCCGAATTTAGTGCAAACGGGATATGAGCTACCGGATTTCTGAATTAAGAATTTGACAATGAAATTACTTTAGTCTGAAACCTGTAAAACGTGCACGTACACGGTTTTACAGGTTTCAGACTAAAGCTTTTTTTTATTTACTACTATTTTCAGTTCAGAAACGAGACGTTGCTTCTGAAGAGAAGCTTTTTTTATAATTTATATGTTTTTTGGTTTTTAAGCCTGTGCCAAGATTAACAGCCTGTAATGTCATCCCCAGTCTGGCAAAGAAAAGATGAACACAGTGAAAGAACGAAAAATTATCACTACGACATCCAAATAGTAGCTGGTTCTAAAGGAGTAAAGTAAATAAAAATAAATAAAAGTAATGCACTTCTTATATTAATCTTTCAATAAAATACATGCCATACAAGCATAACATAACACTCTATTATTTAGCCTTTAAAATGTAAATCTCATTATTATAAACGTCAAAAAATACTAGTCCAAAAGTTCGATCGATTCCTTAGAAGTCGAGCAAGTACAATATAGTAGAACGGCTTTATTCGCTTAATATTACATTGAGGGTAGCACGCGAAAATTTTATCTAAATTCCGCTGTACAATCGCGACTAATCGCATAATTCGCTTTTATACATTCATCAAATTTAAAATTACGCGCCCCTCCACTGCATTTTTGTATACACTGAGTCTCTCGTCCCGCATATCTCCGCTTTGGTAGAGTCTGGGCCTTACGATCAGTACGATATTTAACAGTATTTCTGGGATCACACGGTAGTTTCTGATTTTAACCGTATTAAATGTGGCGCAGTTTTTGAACGAGCATTTTTTTTTTAGAAAGTTTTTGCCCCACATTAGGAATTTCTTCCAGTATCGTGGGTGCGTTTACAAACATATAAACTCACATACAAAACACCCCGAGCCGGAACAACTATCTGTAGGTCATACAAATATTTGTTCTGTGCGGGATTCGAACCCGTGACACGTAGCGCAGCAGTCAATCGCTCAACCATTGCACCAACCGTGCCCGGGCGGCATATTTAAGGCAAATTTATAGCTGTCCCTAAGGGCTCGTTTCTGGAGACGCGGGGCTTCGGACGTTTTTTTCTGTTAACGGACCAGCGGCGTCAACTTCTTCCGATTCGCAGTCGCCACTCCAGAACTTCCGGCCCCATCGACCATCCGTTCTGTGAGCAATGTGCACTGCCCACTGCCACACAAGTTTCGCAATTCTTCGGGCTATGTCGGTAACATTGGCCCGCCTGCGGATATGCTCATTTCTGATGCGATCACGCTAGGAAACGTCGAGCATAGCCCTCTCAATTGCCCTTTGGGTGGCTTAAAGCCTTCTGATGACACTCTCAATTGCCCTTTGGGTGACTTAAAGACTTCTGATGACACTCTCAATTGCCCTTTGGGTGACTTAAAGCCTTCTGATGACACTCTCAATTGCCCTTTGGGTGACTTAAAGCCTTCTGATGACACTCTCAATTGCCCTTTGGGTGACTTAAAGCCTTCTGATGACACTCTCAATTGCCCTTTGGGTGACTTAAAGCCTTCTGATGACACTCTCAATTGCCCTTTGGGTGGCTTAAAGCCTTCTGATGACACTCAATTGCCCTTTGGGTGACTTAAAGACTTCTGATGACACTCTCAATTGCCCTTTGGGTGACTTAAAGCCTTCTGATGACACTCTCAATTGCCCTTTGGGTGACTTAAAGACTTCTGATGACACTCTCAATTGCCCTTTGGGTGACTTAAAGCCTTCTGATGACACTCTCAATTGCCCTTTGGGTGACTTAAAGCCTTCTGATGACACTCTCAATTGCCCTTTGGGTGACTTAAAGCCTTCTGATGACACTCTCAATTGCCCTTTGGGTGACTTAAAGCCTTCTGATGACACTCTCAATTGCCCTTTGGGTGGCTTAAAGCCTTCTGATGACACTCAATTGCCCTTTGGGTGACTTAAAGCCTTCTGATGACACTCTCAATTGCCCTTTGGGTGACTTAAAGCCTTCTGATGACACTCTTAATTGCCCTTTGGGTGACTTAAAGCCTTCTGATGACACTCTCAATTGCCCTTTGGGTGACTTAAAGAAAGCGGTAAAGGACGTCAGATTCCAAGTGGGTCAGAATCCATGTGCGTCATTTTCCAGCTAGGTCATTTTCCAACTAGGTCAGATTTTGAGTTGGTAATGCACAGTACAGTCAGTAGCATAATTTTCCGACATGAAATTAAGCCATGTAAATTTGAAATAAAACATTTTTATTCGTAGTAAGGTTTCAAAATTTCTATACTATGAAAACAAAAAAAAAAACATTTTCCATCTTTAAACATTCTTACATTAGCATTTATATTCAGCGATGGAGCTCAGATTCCAAGTAGCTCATATTAGGATAGTAGCATTTCTTCTATGCTTGAAATGTTGTGCTCCGAATCTGAGCTTATAGATATGGTACTTTGGCTTTCAATTGATGATAAAGTTGAATCACTTTCTGATTCGCTAACAGAACTGTCTCCCGTATCTACTGTTCTGTATTTTCTCCTATAACTTAGTTTGGATGCTCTTCTTAAAAAATCGGATGCAGTTATGTGCCCGGTTATGAACTCTTCATTTAAAATTTTCAATGACTCATCAAATTTTCTGTCAACACTTCTAGATTTACAATAAATACAACAATATTTATACCCTTTATAAAGGATACACGGTTTACCTTTTACCTTATAAATCACTTTCAAATCTTTGGACTCACCGCGATCCATTTTTTATGTAATGTAATAGATTATTAGCGATCTAATAAAGATGACTATTTTATAATAGATTGAGAGTCATAATATTGACTGAATAATTATTAGCTCATCAAATAAATTAAGGTACATACATAGCGATAACTAATAACACAATCAAGGAGTTTACATATATTTAGTGTCATCATTTCTAGACTGTAGAGTCGGTGCCACCAAAGAAGTCTCGCAGACATGGTGCGATGAATATAATATGTTCACTCGCCCCGGCACCGGCTACCCGCCAACCGGGGGGTGTGAAAAGGCACTAACTGTACCAGAAACCATTACTTACTCAAAATCTGACCTAGTTGGAAAATGACCTAACTGGAAAATGACGTACATGGATTCTGACCTACTTGGAATCTGACGTCCTTTACCGCTTTCGACTTAAAGCCTTCTGATGACACTCTCAATTGCCCTTTGGGTGGCTTAAAGTCTTCTGATGACACTCTCAATTGCCCTTTGGGTGACTTAAAGCCTTCTGATGACACTCTCAATTGCCCTTTGGGTGACTTAAGGATGCCCTAGTCGACGGCACGAACTATTTGGTGCGCGGGGTTAAAATGCGTGCTATCTCATGCGACAACACGTGCGAAAGAGATAGATGCTGTGATGAGCAGTAAGAAGCTAGTTCACGTACGAATAATCACTTTTGCAAGTTCGTAGCGAAATGGATGATA
Organism: Orthosia gothica; assembly: GCA_949775005.1. NCBI lineage: Eukaryota > Metazoa > Arthropoda > Insecta > Lepidoptera > Noctuidae > Orthosia > Orthosia gothica. Next base: position 3,124,158 of record OX459046.1, on the reverse strand, counting down.
ATTTAGGACGAAAACGAGCGCGCGAAATTTTATAAACGGACCTTTGGGAGTCTAGATATCATGAAAAAACTACTAAATGTATATTTATAAAATAACATCATTTGCATTGATGAATTACTAATCTATCCCTGTATGGAGGCCGTTTTGTAATTTTCCTTCTTCTTATGGTATTTATTTCCGCCCAAAGATGCGTTAAAATTAGTGTTGAAATATGGAACTTTCGACGCTCATAACTTTCAAATATATTATTTTTTCACATTTTTGTTTCCATACAGGACTAGATAATGATGAGACAAATTGATATCATTTTTTATTTTGAACGTAAATTGTCAAACAGTGGAGTAATCTCTAGACTACGTTTGTATGGAAGAATTTTCGGCTAGTGTAACCTTAAAGCCTTTTGATGACACTCAATTGCCCTTTGGGTGGCTTAAAGCTTTCTGATGACACTCTTAATTGCCCTTTGGGTGACTTAAAGCCTTCTGATGACACTCTCAATTGCCCTTTGGGTGACTTAAAGCCTTCTGATGACACTCTCAATTGCCCTTTGGGTGACTTAAAGCCTTCTGATGACACTCTCAATTGCCCTTTGGGTGACTTAAAGCCTTCTGATGACACTCTCAATTGCCCTTTGGGTGGCTTAAAGCCTTCTGATGACACTCTAAATTGCCCCTTGGGTGACTTAAAGCTTTCTGATGAGGCCCATTTTGAGCGACCACGTCTTAGTCCCGTAGGCAATTACTGGTAACACACACTGGTCATATACTTTCGTCTTGAGGCACTGTAGGATGTTAGAAGAGAAGATACCACGCAACTTCACAAACGCTGCCCAGCCGAGTCGGAATCGACGGTTGACCTCTTTCTCGAAGTTAGCCCTATCTTAATGGACCGTTTGTCCCTGGTACACATTATTGTCTTGATAGGAGTGGGTGTTACATGGGCATTCAACATGATCTTGGTTTTTTCCATGTTCATTTTTAGACCCATTCTTTCAGAAGCTCTACTTAGGTCATCGAACATTGCACTGAGGTCCTCCATAATCATGACCACTATGTCGTTCGCAAACCGAAGGTGAGTGATGTACTCGCCATTGACGTTGATGCCTAGCTCTGTCTCCAGAACTTGACATCCTGCTTGCTCAAAAACCCTACCAGCTTCCCCTCTATGTGAACTGTGGGACGTAGTTATGTAGCCCCAATGTTTTACCGTAACATATCGTACAGCGCCATGTGACGTCCGTTTGCACACACACACACAGCCTCAGTGTTAGTTCTCGTAGCTGTTACAATGGTTACAGTTTTTGATTTTAAATACTTAACCATTATTCAATTAAAGCGTCAATAATCGAAATATTATATACTAGTTCCATCTGTTAAATAGTGACTAACCCGGTGAGCAGAATTTGAATTACAAAATTGTATTCCGCCCAGCACGTTCCATCATCGGAAAAGAAGACGTACGGCGATGAGCCAACGGTGCATGGTGTAAATCGTTCCTCCCATACGTACAAAACGTTTTAAGAATAGTTTCATTGTGCGTACAGGGTATGGAGTGAAATTTCTTGCCGGAGTCTGTGTTTCCTAGCTATAACCGGATATAAAGAATTTAATCGTACTTTGCAAATGTGAGCAAATACAGTGGAGGGTCGCGTAATTTATGAATTAGTCGTGCGATTAGTCGGATTGTGCAGCGATGCACTAAAGGGTGATGGTAGCGGTCACTTCATAGGCGCCGTACGTCTGAGCCGCTGTAGATGCGTGGTCTCCTTGCCTATGCTCCGCGTTGAGTACCACCCCACCTGTGGCAGGGGCAGCATTGGCCGCTTCTGTAAAAATAATAATAATACACCTCCTGATCAAATTTTTCTAATGTACATGGCGGCCAATCTCAGCGGACAATACCGTGCGGTGCGGGAAATATTATAGTCCACATGCGTGTCCGCACAAACGGTTGCACTCTTTCATAAAGATCGACAGAAGAAGTGTTTATCGACTTGAATTTGGGGTCATTTTTCAAGTATTACAATACTTGAAAAATGACCCCAAATTCAAGTGTTACTTTTAAAAGGCTTAAAAATATTTTTTTTCTCTGTTATGAATTTCTGGCTTGAAAAAGCAGTGCTAGCCCGGTTTGCACGGGCCCGTCGACGGCCCTTATAAAAACGCCAATATATTTTTTTGAACTGAATTGAGTTAATCTATGTGTTCATTACAGTTTAAATACCTACGTTTAATTATATTTTCAGATTTTTCATTTATAAATGTGACTTACCGGTATTGCCCTCTCGCTCTTGCAGTGGCTATTTGAAGACGAGTGTGGACTGACGATGTTTCTGTAAACGAGTGAGAGACAGAGATCACCATGACATGTCAATGTCAATGACTGTGATAAAGGGACAGATGTAGACAAGTCATATTACATCGGCCCCTTACGCAAAATGTAAATAACCTTGCTCTTAAGTGCTTATTGTAACCCCCCAGTTTTACTAGTATATAAAACTGGGAGGTTACAATAAACACGTATCTAGGAGGGGTAACTAGCACTTGCTCCATGCAGATGTCACCACTGTCGAGTGTCCCATGAATATGACAGCTAGCTGTCAGTTCAAAACGTTATAGGAAGGCCTCTAATTTTATGAATTTGCAGGATAGTATATCATGTAAGAGTCCAGTGTTTTTAACCGACGAAAAAAAAATACCTTCCAAGTACATGTCACATTTCGCACATTTGGGGTTCCGTACTAAACCGCAAAATTAAGTTTGTTGGAAAAATGAGGGAATTTCTTGAAAAATCTGATTTATCAATATGGTTGATATTTGTTAGTAAAATATACGTTATAATTAAAATTTCAAATTCAAAGGGAACTTAAAAAATATTTGGAACAACATTTTGTAAAAAAGGCTGACTTTCTTCTCATTCCTTGTTTTCCTATAATCGACGAGCTCTAAACAACTATACCCCACTTGATGGGGTAGGTAAAAAAATCCCCTTTAAAATACTTAAATTATTTTTTGACAATTTGTATGGCTCAACAAGATACTTATACTGTGAAGATTTGAAGACTGTAGTTCTAACCGTTTGGCTGTAAAACCCGTGTGACAGACGACGGACAGACAAACTGACAGACACGTAAGTGACAGCAATAGGGCACCGTTTAGACCCTTCGGGTACGGAACCCTAAAAAGGAGACGGCATGGCGGCATTCGACATGTATGACCGCGCATAACTTTTTATAGAGTGGCCCGATTACAATTTTTTTTTGTTTGGAAAAATAATGAAAAAACGTTTGTCCCATTTAATTTTGAATAATAAAATCCACCCCTAAAGGTAGAAAAAAGGATTAATTGATAATTTTCTCACTGGGTTTTCAAATGTGAAACGATTCTGTTGAAAAGTAAAAGAAAAACGGAAAATCCTTTTTAACAAAAATAAATATCCGACGAAAAGAAAAAAACTTTTTAATTAATGTAAGCTGAATGCGGCTAGACTGGAAATCGAATTCAATTGGGAAAGGCTAGGCAGATGAGTTGTTTTGTAGTTCAAGAAGAGCTATACTGGAATTCAATGTATGAGGGTAGACAGTTCACTTGTTTGGAAGTAGAGAAAACTAGGCTAGGGTTGGGGCTAAGGCCCAGTTTTTTGATCCATAGTTTATTCAACCAATGGTTAAATATGCTAACCAATGGTTTCATATTTCGGCAAAACGCGTGGTCTAACAAATGGTCTAATAATTAACTCGTCAACTTTTTTGTCAATTTGTGATGCCAGCAATTATTTATATAGGGGCGCCATATAGATAGTGACCATCATTTGGTAGTTGCTTAAGTTCGGCTCAAGGTAGTGGTGCAACTGGACTGCTGGAGGACCCAGCAAAATGGGGCGCAGGTACGATGTGAGCAAACTTTTAAACTTGGACACCCGTAAGGCGTTTCGACTTAATCTACACAATCGGTTATCTGTACTGGAGAATGCCGCGCACTTAGTGGACGAGGAGTGGAGCCGCATTAGAAAGGCTTATACAGAGACCAGCTTCGTGGTCCTTGGGCATAAATCAACTAATGCGCGCATGTACTGGATGTCACTTCACACATGGAGACTCATTGAGGATAGTAGTAAGTTACTCCTAAAACTTCTTGAGACCAGTGATGATGCCGAACGAGCCTACTTCAATGCTCAATACCGCCAGAAGCGCAAGGCGATTTATCGCAGTACGCGTGCAGATAGAAGGCGGTGGGCTGATGATATTGCTGATCGTGCTCAACAGGCTGCGAACACCGGCAACTTGAAAGAGCTGTATAAAGCTACGAAGACCTTGGCAGGAAATAGCTCAAGAAGAAGCCGGTTAATTCAAAAAGAGGCAGCTTATTTTGACGTCGGACCTCTCGACATCGACACCCACCGTCAGCCTCTGAAGTGACTGAAGTGATCCTCTCTTTGAAGGCAGGCAAAACACCAGGACTCGATCTGATCTTCTGCGACGGGAGCAGGCGTGTTTCCATTCGAGCCGCTCATGCACGGACCAGATCAACACCCTTTGTATCATTCTCGAGCAGGCAGCAGAATGGCAAAGGGAGATTTATTTTACGTACACGCCGACATGCAAGCGAAACTGAAAGATCTGCGCCAAGAGGCTGTAAAAACTGGGCTTAAAATTAACATCCAGAAGACCCAGGAGATGCATACAGGTGTGAAGAATTCTACACCGATGTTAATCGGCACATAGGTTGTGGAACGCGTCCACAAATTCACGTACGGGAGCGTCGTGTCAGAGACTGGAGGAACTGAAGAGGATATCACTTCACGGATCGCCAAAGAGCGAGCTACCTTCGCCTTACCTGTGTGGCAATAGCGGCAACTGACCCGAAGAGTTAAACTCGAAATCTTCGGGTCCAATGTCAAACACGTGCTTCTCTACGGGTGCGAAACGTGGCAGGTAAAAAATAAAGAAAGATATCTTCGTCCCGTCCTAGGAATTTACTGGCCCGACACCATCTCTAATGTAGAGATGTTGGAGATGCCACGAGACCCCGATCGACCGCCAGATCAAGCGGCGTAAATGAAGTTAGATTGGTCACACGCTTCGGAGAGATTCCGATCACATTCTTAAACAGGCCTTGGATTGATTCCCGTCAAACCTGGCGACGCACCACATTGACTGAAGCGACGAGTATCGGAATGACGTGGAGCGAAGCTCAAGACCAAGTGCGATGGAGGACTACTGTGGAAGCACTCTGCCCCAGCTATGGGACATAAGATTTTAAGCCAGGAAATATGCACGCAATTGATGAATAAACGCGTTTTTCCGAAATTTTTTAAATGATTGGTTAGCATACCTATTTAACCATTGGTTGAGTTAACTGTGGATATAAAAAACCAGGCCCAAGTGGGTAACTCTTGTCGTGACCGCGCTCTTAATGGATACTATTGGCACTTACCCCAACGAGGCTCTTTTGATGGTAGTGGCATTGCTCTGTAGCAAGATCCTGGCCTGCGGCGGAGGCGCCAGCGACCCGCTAGCTCGCCAACTGTCACGAAACGAAAAATCAAGTTAACCAACAAAAAAAATTAAAAAAAACTTTTATTTCTACAACCTTACTTCATTACAATATAATGATAGAAAGTACCTTTTAAGCAAAAAATTGCTTGTATTAGGTATTTCCACTCTTCCGGTTTACATTAGCAATACATAAGTGAGAAATTTAAACTATAAATTCCAAAGTACCAAAGTATGCTTTCATTACTGTGTACGTTCAGAGGTTTCCTCACCTGGGTAGCCCATCGCCTGCCTTCCTGTAGAACTCGACGCGTTTATCGCCGACCCTGTTCGGACAGCTGCCTAGCCTCCCCGCGCGGTCCTCGTCGAGCGTCACTCTCCTCACACACGGCGCGCGCACGTTCTTGCTGCGTGTGACCTTTCTGGCGTCACCGGCGTCCGTGGAGTGCTCCTCGATGCTCGGCAGCCGCGGCTCCAGGCCGCAGTCGCCGTCGTCGTACACTTTGTACACCGGCTTCTTTAACCCGTACATACTACCGATGGGTCTGGTGATCGTCCTCGGGCTCTGGAGCTGGCTCTTCTTGGCGGGGGCGGTTTTGGGTTGCGTTTCGGGAACGAGGGGTCGCGGGGGAGGGGTGGTTAGCTGGAGTCTGGCGGGACACGCGGCGGCGTGGGCGGAGAGAGGGCGCGCGGACGCGGCGAGGGGCGCGGGCGGGGGCGAGGGCGGCGCGGGCGGCGCGCGCTCGTAGCCGGCGCGGTAGGGGGGCGGCGTGCGGGGCGCGGGCGAGGCGGCGCTGGCGCTCCACAGCAGCTCGGCGCACGACGCGGCGCCCGCCTGCGCCACGTGCGTCTTGATGTTGTACATGCCCCCCACCGGCCCGAATGGGTCGGCTTTTATTTCGGCCACCACGTCCAACGTCGGCCTCGTGCACAACTCTGATATTTGCCTGTATATCTGCAAACAAATGTGTATTCAAAGGGCGTTGAACTTTTTCGATGGAAGCTGCAGCCTAATTGCGTGACATACAAATTCAAGGAATCGATCATAAATTCTTTGACCAGTGTTGATCCTTAGACCACAGATTAAGACCAAAACTACTTTCGAACAAGGAAGAGGCGCTGCTCTCCCCGTTAGCTACTATCATGGTTTGAAAGTAGCTAACGGGGAGAGCAGCGTCTTGCATTTCAAACACAGACCTCTCTGTTAACGGATGTCTCGATGATGCCGAAAGGGTGTGTTTTCATCCTCATGCCTGGTCGCCGAACCCAGCGGTGTCGAGATGCCTCCTCGATCTTCATTCGGACTTCCACATTAGGCTCTAAGAGATGCTGTATGAACGCCTTGCACTCTGGAAATTAAAACACATAAATTTACTATTCTCAATCGAGAAGATCGACTGGATACGTTTAAAACTTTGTAAAACCGGTACGCAATATTGTTAGATCATTTGGTGGAAAAATATGATACAGGATAATTAAGTGTTTTCGGCGTAAATATTAAAATTAATTAGCAAGTGTGTTTGAAAGTCTGCGTTCGATGCGCCATTGCATTCTAGGCCCCATTCATCCCGCCTTGGCTGCAATGACAAACTTCGCCCACTTTTAGACTATACTATTTAAAAGATACTGTTTTATGTTTCAGATTCAACGTGACCGTGACGTGTTATACGGACATTAAGAGGATTTTCATGGACTAACAGCGAAGCGATTCCAAAGAGATCACACCCTACTATGACTAAATTGTGGTTTTTTTAAAAGTACACGCTCAAATATTACCGCGTTGAAGTCTTTGATCCATTACAAACTATAGTAACATTTTACTGGTGCCTATTTGAAATCTTAATTAATTATTGACAATTTTGTTTCGTTTTGTACGTTTTTAATAAATCTAAGTCAAATGATTGCCAAGTATAAAATGTTTCATTTAATATTATATTTAAGTATTTTAACACACTCATTAACGCATATGTGCACGTCGTGTGGTTTTTTCCTTAGCAGATCATCTCAGATACTAATTGCAAAGCATGGTCCTCATATTATGACATGACCTAGATAATGTCTGGACTTTAAAATACCGCTTATGTTAAGTTCAATAGAGCGATTAAATTACGCTGCTTGCGCGTGAAGCCGCGCGTGATGTATATAGTGACGTCAGTACCCGGCGTGACGGCGGCGCGCTGCTTGCGCGTGAAGCCGCGCGTGATGTATATAGTGACGTCAGTACCCGGCGTGACGGCGGCGAGTGCGGCGCGCTGCTTGCGCGTGAAGCCGCTCGTGATGTATATAGTGACGTCAGTACCCGGCGTGACGGCGGCGAGTGCGGCGCGCTGCTCGCGCGTGAAGCCGCGCGTGATGTATATAGTGACGTCAGTACCCGGCGTGACGGCGGCGAGTGCGGCGCGCTGCTTGCGTGTGAAGCCGCGCGTGATGTATATAGTGACGTCAGTACCCGGCGTGACGGCGGCGCGCTGCTTGCGCGTGAAGCCGCGCGTGATGTATATAGTGACGTCAGTACCCGGCGTGACGGCGGCGAGTGCGTCGCGCTGCTTGCGCGTGAAGCCGCGCGTGATGTATATAGTGACGTCAGTACCCGGCGTGACGGCGGCGAGTGCGGCGCGCTGCTTGCGCGTGAAGCCGCGCGTGATGTATATAGTGACGTCAGTACCCGGCGTGACGGCGGCGAGTGCGGCGCGCTGCTTGCGCGTGAAGCCGCGCGTGATGTATATAGTGACGTCAGTACCCGGCGTGACGGCGGCGAGTGCGGCGCGCTGCTTGCGCGTGAAGCCGCGCGTGATGTATATAGTGACGTCAGTACCCGGCGTGACGGCGGCGAGTGCGGCGCGCTGCTTGCGCGTGAAGCCGCGCGTGATGGCAGCACGAAGTTGCGGCCGCGAGCGTCCTTCGCCGCTCTCCGCGCCGGTGAAGGGCAGCCCGCCCGTCACCATGCCGTACACGATCACGCCTCTGCAACAACAAACGCATTTGTTGTCCACCCGTGTACTGAAAATGTTCCAACGATATTGACGGAAAAATTCTCGTTGCTTCTGATAAAATCCCGAAACAACAAAATCATTCAGGATATTGTTTAGTCAGTTTTTGAAGGGTGCCAACCAAAATTAACCAGTAAACATTAATCATAATCATACATTTTTCCAGAATAAGCTGACGCATAGGCTTTTCTTACAATCAGCTTATACTGGTTATGTGTAGGTTGAAGTATCGTACGTACATGCTCCATAGGTCGACTTCGGGCCCGTATCTCCGTCCGTCGACGAATAGTTCGGGAGCCGCGTACTCCAGTGAGCCGCAAGGAGTCCGTAGCGCCGCCCCGCCGCTCCACATGTTTGATAGGCCGAAGTCTGCAACCAAACGACGCGACAAAAGATAATTAAGACATACTCAGTAACCCGGCGTTACTGCATTACTAATCACGTACACGTCATTATTTCAACCTAAGACGTCCACTGCTAGACAAAGACATCCCCAAAGTGTTGTCATTGTCATATCGCCATTCCTGTACCTCACTATTTACATTTCTGATATGACCACGCAAGGAAACTCCAAGCTGGATATGGACCGCGGCCGACTGGTGGAGGCAGCGGGGATCCGCTGGATGCGAGACGCTTAGGACCGGTCTATGTGCCCACACATGGGCAGGCCTATGTCCAGCCGGGCGAGCATGGTCTCTGTGATAGGCTTAAGTCACGCATTTTATCACGGTTTTTGCTCCCAAACTGTGATAAAATAAAAATGTGTGACTCAAGCTTGTCACAGTAGGCCGTGCCACTCACGTGTCCGTCTTCAGTCACAAATTTGGTGCCGAAGAGTTTTTCAACTTTTTTCTTCTTATTTCAACTTGAAATTTGGTGATAATAATAATTTAAACCTTACGTATATTTTACTTACAAATACTAATTATATTGATACATTGGTAGGAACGGAACCTTAAATGTGCGAAGTCCGACTCGCACTTGGCCGATTTTTTAAATATAGCTGCTTTAGCTGAGATAGAAGAGTTTTTGGCTTTGCCAACTTTTTATTATTCTGTTTCTTGTACGAGTCACAAATAAATATGTTTCTTTCTTTCTTTTTTCAGCATGCTTAAACTCTAAAACATCTGATTCTTACCAACAATTTTGATGAATTGCTTAGTACTGTCCAGCATGATGTTTTCCATTTTCAAGTCACTGAAACACAATTATTTTATTGTTAATTTTAAGAAAATAATATACCTAAGTCGCAAGCTTTCTAATTTGTTGCGACCCGATTGGTCGAGAGGCCGGCTGACAACGGCGACTCGCAATTTTCTTAAAGTGAATGAACTCTATACTCATAATGAGTCACTCATCATCATATCAGCCGAAAGACGTCCACTGCTGGACATAGGCCTCCCCCAAGCGTCGCCACATTGACCGGTCCCGTGCGTCCCGCATCCATCGGATCCCCGCAACCTTCACTAGGTCATCGGTCCACCAGGCCTTCCAAAGCAGCGTCTTCCGTTTCGCGGTCGCCACTCCAAAACTTTTCTGCCCCATGCATCGGCCATCCGTTCTGCGAGCAATGTGCCCTGCCCACTGCCATTTAAGTTTGGCAATTCTTCGGGCTATGTCGGTAACCCTGGTTCTCTTGCGGATCTTTACATTTCTGATTCGATCATGCAAGGATACTCCGAGCATGGCCCTCTCCATTGCCCTTTGGGTGACTAAGCTTTCTGATGAGGCCCATCGTGAGCGACCACGTCTCAGAGCCATAGGTCATAACTGGCAACACACACTGATCATAGACTTTCGTCTTGAGACTGTGGTAAGTTGGACGTGAAGTAACCGCGCAACTTCCCGAACGTTGCCCAGCCGAGTCGGATTCGACGGTTGACCTCTTTCTCGAAGTTGGCCCTACCCAACTGGATCGTTTGTCCCAGGTAGACATGATCATCTAAAACTTCGAGTGTAGAAATGTAGATTCTCCGACCTTGATAGAAGTGGGTGTAACATGGACATTCAACATCACCTTGGTTTTGTCCATGTTCATCCGACCCATTCTTTCGGAAGCTCCACTGAGGTCATCGAGCATTATACTGAGGTCCTCCATGGTCTCAGCCATGACCACTATATCGTCAAACCGAAGATGAGTGATGTACTCGCCATTGACGTTGATGCCTAGCCCTCTTCAGTCCAGAACCTTGAAGATAATCAGACCAGTGCAGCGGTGAATTGTTTCGGAGATATGACGTCTCCCTATCTCACACTTCGCTGCAGAAGGAAGGGTTCCGAGGTCTGATCCTGAAGTCGAACTGACATGGTGGCGTTTTTGTAGAAATACTTCATCAATTCGATGTACCGGTACTCGATTTGGCACCGATGAAGATACTGCAGTACAGCCCAAGGAGGAGGATTTCTTCTCGTAGTCCACAAACGCTAAGCAGAGAGGCAGGTTGTACTCTTCGGTCTTCTGTATAACCTGCCGCAGCGTATGTATTTGGTCTACTGTGTTAAAGACTACGGAATCCGGCTTGTTTGGGAGGCTAGAAATGGTCAAACCTGCACGCGAGACGATTCGTGATGATTCTTGAAAACAGCTTGTAGACATGACTAAGTAGTGAGATGGGCCTATAGTTCTTCAGTAGGGCCACGGGGTCTCATTGTTAAGAAATAATATTTGGTTCAAATAAATCTCACTAGATGACGCGACATGTACACACAATTCAATAGAATTCTGTTAAAAATTAACATTATCTGGAATTGAACATAAACATTGTATGTTCTTGTTTAATTAACTCTCCTAAGTACAAAATTATGGCATATTGGGCTCTTAATTCACATTTCAAAGATTATTTGAACGGATCATTTAAAATTGATGCCATAGATGGCGCATTTTTAAATTTCTGAGGCATTCAACTCGATTGTTAAAATTTGCATTTTAACACATATTGGTGCAAAAAAACTGTAACAACGTGCAAAAAAATACTATAAAACGAAACTTCACTGTATTTAAAGAAAAAAATATTCACGAACCTCGTAAACCCTTTTACTTGCAAGGCGCTGCTAACACCATCTATTGCCGTGAAACGGGATCAAACGCGATTGATGTACTTATAAAAATAAGAAGAATAAGCAGATGAAAAACGCTAGTTACGTCGGCACGGTTTTTTTGTATGGGATGAGGCATCTGTATGCTAGTATTATATTATCTGTGGTAGGGCATTGTCACCCTTCTTGAAGAAGAGCACCCGCAGCATGCCTGTGGCGTTTGGCCTCGAGTATGACGGCATCAAACAGCTTCTGTAGGGCCTTCAGTATTGGTTTTCCACCCGCCTTCAGGAATTCAGCTGTAATTCCGCCATCACCTGGTGCCTTGTTGTTCTTAAGCTGTTTAAGTGCCATCCTAATCTCGTACCGGCGGAATGTCTTTGGTATAGTGTCGGGTTAATCTAGCTATAGGGTCTTTTGTTAGAATCGCGACGGGTGTACTGGTTGATGTACATGTCAACAGGGAGGGATATAGGGATGCAACATCGTTCATGAAAAACATCGATGTCGAAATATCGATGTTTTTAAAAGTCAAACATCGATGTCGAAAATATCGATGTTTATGAACGATATATCGATGTTTATGAACGATATATCGGTGTTTTTTTAAAATACTTACAGGATTGACAAAATGGCCTTGAAATACAGAGAAAAAGCGTTTTCCTATCTGATTGATATAGGTAGTTAGACTGATTACTGATTTAAAAAAAAAAACAACTAAAAAAAACAAAAAAAAAACAAAAAAAAACAAATAAAAAAAGTATTGTTTTTGTATGGCAAGGTTTTGAGCAAGCAAGGTTGCACGAGTTCTTGGCAGTATACGCACGAATCAAAAGATGGCGCTAGTAAACATCGTTCATAAAAACATCGTTCATAAAGAACGATAAATCGTCGATGTTTTGAGTTTCAACATCGATGTAAAAACATCGATGTTTATGAACGATACATCGATTTTTTTAAACATCGATGTATCGTTTGCATCCCTACATGTACAACTGCCCATAGAATCTCTCTATCTCTTAGAGGCTCCTGTTTGGCGGATACGATCCTGCCATCGTCGGTCTTCAGTTTCGTGAGCTGGCTCTGCCCAATAGTCAGATCGCTTGCAAAGACCTTGGAGCCCATATGCCACTAAATCGCGTCTTTAATATGCTCGGTATTAAAGCGGCGGACATCGTTTTTCAAGGACTTTGAGATCCGTCTATTTAGCTGCCGGTATTTCAATGCATCGTCTGAAGACTCAGGATCATCTCACGACTCTCCTTCATGAGCTTGAGAGTAGTATCAGAGAGCTTTTTGTTTATATCTGTACGGCGCGTCTTTAAAAACTTAGACCCAACCGAACCGACAGCTTCCACAAACATCGCTGTATTCGTCCATGGAGCTCCCTAGGCACTCGAAACAATTCTGAAAACTCTCGGTGTTTTGGATACGGATTTGTGCTGGACAGAGCGTAGACTTCAGTCGAGCCAACACCACCCTGGGACTGCCGGTCACCCTCTCGGAAATAGAGCAGGATACCGGATTTGAGGATTATGGAGTCCTGCCCCTCTCTTCGGACACCAGATAACCCTATGATAATCCATCGTAACCTGCTCAATCTTCTCGTCGGTCCGGTGTGTTCGTGTGTTATACGTTGCCAGGTCCAGTCGTCGATGTTTATTGGGGTAGCCGGATCCAATGAGTCACTGCTTTTCATTGCATGAGTAAAAGAATACAATATTCATTATTGTACACCAAAAAATTACACATCTTTCGGAATTTCTCAGTATACAGGTAGCAGTCTGGAATTTGTAAGTCTGCGGTGTGACATTTGCGTGTAAGTACGTTAAACAGTGAACAGAGAGTGCACCTGTTCCCAGCACCTGTGAGCACACACAGGTGGGTGGTAGGTCTGGAGGACTATCGAGGTAGTGTCGAGATTTTCATAAATGTGTTAGAATACCGGTGCACGACGCCGCGTGCGTGCATGTGGCGCACGGCGGACACGAGCTGTGCGGCGAGAGCGCGCGCGCGGGGCTCGGGCAGGCCGCGTGCCGCCCCGCGCGCGCCCAGCACGTGCGCGCACAGGTCGCCGCCGCCCGCCGCCTCCATCACCACATACAGGCGCGGCCCGTGCTACAACAATGCAATACAAAACATCTATTCGACAGATACAATAACAACAAGAATCACAAAGTAACAGTAGTAGGTATAGTAAAAAAAAGGTATAATAATGGCCTGCGCACACTGGTGGAAGGGACGGCAAAGGATTTTAAATTTATCAATTTAATTTAATAGTTATCCAATCGTAATAAGGTATATATTTCAATGTTCGGTGCTCCAGAAAAAACTGCGCATCGATGCTCTCCCGTCCCGTCCGCCTGTGTGCGCAGGCCATAAAGGTTCAAGAATTGTTCGCAGACCGTGCCCGTATAGATATGATTACCAACTCAGCATTTGCTGGGCGTCAGAAATCCAGCGCTTATTTTCAGTTGGCACCCCGCTAGTGACAGACGGACGTGCCTGGATAAATAGAATAAATACTTAATGTAGGTAAAATTAATATGCAGGTGCTGAACTAATTAATTACAACACCCACTAATGTTTAGGCCCCGGCCAAGGAAAGGTCCATTTGCGAGCAAAGCGGATCCGCGTTTCTAACGTGGCGGCACTGCAAATTCGCAGAAAGAAGGTCCTAAGCGCCGCGTAATACGCGTCGCTTACGTGGCGTTCAAGAAGCGGCGAAATATACCTTAAAAGCGCCCGCTACTCGAACCCGACCTAGTCTGCGCGTGCACTCTCAAAAAGTCCTCAGAAAACCAGCTTTAGACAGCATCAGTCCATCTGAAATATCGCTGCAACTGATCTTTTTATTGTAACATATTTTAGTATCGAGCAAGTTTCATGGGCTGTGGATATACAGAATGAGTTTTTTAAGTGGGTGTGGATGGCCAAATCTGAAACTATGAGGTATTCCTCAAAAACACTCAAAGGAGTCAACGAGGCCGATTTTGATGAAAACTAAAACTGCATCATTAGATTTTTGAAAAATCAGTATTCCTAGCCAGGAATCGAACCCACTGATTTTGAAGAAAAAACACGCATGCTATATTATTATAACATTAGATAGTGTCGCTAATAAATAAGTATCAAATTCTGGGAAGTAATGACAAATGGGAAACTTTAGGAAAAGGCTATTTTTAAACAAAATGCCATTATTTTAAAAATTTGCTTTTATTACCAAAAATCTAATGATGCAGTTTCAGTTTCCATCAAAATCGGCCTTGTTACTCCTTGTGAGAGTTTTTCGCTATGCCTCATAGTTTCTTTTCCTCATTTAACCACCCACGCACACTTAAAAAACACACTCAGTATATAAACTTTAGCCTTTCTACCTTTCAGAAGCATATTTTTCCTAAGACAGCACAGTCTCACGTTAAAATAGGTTGTTGTAAGCGACTTGTTCAGTCAGCTAACCATCATAGTTTCGTAGAGAGCCGCGATGCAGGGATGCCGCAGCTTCGCCATGACCCTCGGCTCACGATGCAGGTTCCGACGAGCATACTCCTCTTTTATACACGTCAAGTCTATGATCTTTATTGCCACCTTAAAAAAAAAACAAGGTTTGGTGAACAGCTGTCATCAGGAGTCCGTGCGACTTTAGCGCCAACTAGCGGCCACAATTATGACTATAAAATAGTATCTATCTATAACATACTTAGAGCATAGGTTAAATGCTCTAAGATAACAGAGAAAAGTGCATTGGTATGTAAGTGAAAAATAAATAAAATACATATTTTATGATGTTCGTTTATGATTATCAAACTAAAGTAGTCTTGTTTGTAATGTTCATATTTATATTATAAAACTGGGAACAAAATAGGGTGTCTTAGAATGTTTGTTTTTTCGATACTTAAAAACAAGTAAAATTTAAAAAACCCCCGACACATTTATGTTGCGAAAACACCCCGATTCAAACAGTAAAATGCCCATTTCTTTTGAACGGCTGAACCGATTTTATTCAAACATAGCTAAGAACACTCTCGACAAAATCACCTTTCAAACAAAATAAATCAAAATCGGTTCATCCGTTTAGGCGCTATGATGCCACAGACAGACACACAGATACACAGCAACACACGTGAAACTTATAACACCCCTCTTTTTCCGGCGGAGGTTAAAAAAACACTAGAATGAGCTCAAACTCGTTTTATTTACTGTTAAATTAAAGAGCAGTTTGATATAATAATAATAGTAAATGTTTTATTCGATAACATAAGTTGGTTTAACAATATTGAGGTTGACCTATCCTTTTAAGTGTGAAAACACCTGTGTCAGGAGAGGCCGCCCTCCCCTAACTTGATTATATATATGGAAGCAAATAGCCCATATTTAACGCCTGCTGTTGTTATCCTATGCGTTATTATTCTAAGGGGCTAAGGGGGCTACTTATAAAGTAAAGTTTTCAACCCATTGCCACCCAACCTGAATGTTTTAAAGAAGAACTTCAGACACGAAATCAAAGCTTTAGTTCCAGACTAAATGAGTGTCAGGCAGTGGAGGATGCGCATTTATTAACTATTGTTTTTCATTAACAAAGTTCAAAAACTGCTCTTTAATTTAAAAGTAAATAAAATGAATTTTAACCAATTCTAGTGTTTTTTTTAAGTAAACGAAAAACATGACATGCGACATGCGAGATGAAAGACGCGGAATGGATTTCCGTATAAGGGATTGGTTAATTGATGGCGGTCAAACTCTTTGCCTTGCCGAATACACTAACGCAATTAGGCTGAATTTCTTAGATTAAAGAATCGAAGATGAGTTCCATCCACGAAATCCCACTGGACTCGCGTGGTGGACCACGGTTATGGCCCATTTCCACTCCCAGAGAGAAGGTCTGTGAGCCAGCAGTGGGAACGAGCGGGATATGATTTAGATACCACAGCCAACGCAACTGACTTAGAATGCATTGCGGCTCACGAATATTTACTATTATAGGAAACTAGCTTCTCGTAAAAAGCGTTTTATCATCCCAAGGAAACATACTAAAGGATAAAACTATCTTATCACTTTCCCAGAGTTTCAAACTATCTTCATGCCAAATTTAATCTAAATTGGTTCAGCCGTTTAGTCGCAAAAAGGAGAGTAACTTTCGCATTTATAATAAGTATTGCTAGCTTCTGCCAACGGCTTCGCTCGCGGGCGTTTTTCCTATCCCAAGGGACATTATATCGGGACGAAAATATAGAAGCCTATGTGCTATTCCAGACTATAATCTATCTCTGTGCCAAATTTCATCCAGATCCGTTCAGCCGTGATTGAGTAACAACTTCGTAGCACGACCATGTACGCATTCATTATAACTACTACTACTCAATCATCTTTTTAATTTGTATTATTTTATACCACTAATTAGAAATTTTATACCTCTCAATTATCGCAGATGTAAAGGTCGTGCTGGCAAGATTCTTTCCCAGCACGTCACGCAGTTTCAGCTGGCTTAAAAGTGATGTACGTGGTGAACAAACGAGTGA
This sequence comes from Orthosia gothica, assembly GCA_949775005.1. Lineage (NCBI taxonomy): Eukaryota > Metazoa > Arthropoda > Insecta > Lepidoptera > Noctuidae > Orthosia > Orthosia gothica. The sequence goes on along the minus strand of OX459046.1, from coordinate 3,107,119 downwards.
CTTTTTCCGAAATTCACATGGGGGAAGCCGCTGGCTGAAGCTAGTATTATTATAGCTAGGATTAATAGGCTCATGTTCTTTGGAAGTTCGTGGCTAAATAATAACAGCTGCATGGGTCGATCTTCAAGGTTAAGCCACGCTTGCCGAGGCCGTTCCGTGGATGGGTGACCATCTTTACATAGCCTAATTGCATTAGAGAATTTGGCAAGACAAAGGGTTTGACCCCATGAAAGACTATGACAAGTACTCTTTAAATAATACAAGGGGTTAAACGAGCAATTCTTGTGTATATATAATCTGAATCTCGGAAACGGCTCCAACGATTTTCATTAAATTTTATTATGCAAGAAGTTTCGGTGGCGATAAATCGATTTAGATAGGTTTAATTTTTAGAAAACGTCGTTTTCTCTATAACACCCGAGCTGAGCTCAGTCGCGCGTACTATTTGTCTATATCTTCAGTAAATACACGCGTGATGTTTTGGTTTTTAATTATTGGTGTACCTATCTATATCTTATTAATAGCTTCGTACTAATTGCTAATAATCCATCCATAGCATTTGAACTTCACATCCAGGCATTACAAACGTTGTCTGAATACATGGAATAGTTTGCGCACCAGAGCCTTTTAAACTCCATGCGATTACAACTCCGTTAGTCCAAGTATCTCAGGCCAGTAGCTAAGGCCATGTCTAGACGATATTGCCCCGGCCCAATATTATTAGGTAAACCAAGCCAAGGACAAGTCTGTCGCTCAGGGTTGCTAACCACCGACCGATGGTGCAGTTGACCGAACGATGAGCTTTCGTGGCTTAGTTAAGGGGACATTCATTCAATCGAACCTCTGTCGTTATGGGTCTGGGTAATATGAAATTTTCGTTACCTTTTTTCCTATTATCCTATGTGTAGCCTCTTCAACTCTAGCAAAATGTCCTTTTCCCAGCACCTTGCCAGTCATCAGATAATTTCCAACACTATAAACTTGTCCCTTATTCCTGGTCATATTGGCACTCTTCATACTAAACTTTACTCACTAATTTTGACTCATATTATATTATTTCAACCGCAAAAAAACGGTTTTATACTTGCAATGTAAATCACACGTTTTCTCACACGATTATTACCGTATTTACTTGTAAACGTCATAATAAATGCTTGGGTACCATCTTTTGTTTGGTCTTCGAAATTGGAACGATTTATTGACGGGCGTGACATTTGATTGGACTATTTTTAACGGCTAAATGTAACCGCCAGTGCCCCTGCACGTTGAACGGCGGCACAAAATAGGTTTTTTAATTAGTTTCGTGTTTATTGTCAATCAAAGTGATTGTGATATCAAACTTGCCGGCTTGCTGCAGGTGCGCACCAGTGATTAGAGTTTACACATTGACATGCATTATAAATCGATGAGATTACCTAAAAGAATAGGAAAAAAAAACAGATGCATTCACAAACATATTTAGATAACAACTAGCTTTGCCATCGGCTTCGCCCGTGTGAAAAGTGTTTTCTTATCCCAAGCCTATGTGCTATTCTAATTATAATCTATCTCTGTGCCAAATTTCATCCAGATTCGTTCAGCCCTTCTGGCGTGATTGAGTAACAAACATACAACCATCCATCCATACAAACTTTCGCATTTATAATAATTGTAGTAAGATTAGTAGATAAGAAGTACCTAAACTACTTGTAAGGAGTTTGCATTTGACTACGTTACCTTTATAAATCATTCCTGGCTGGATCCAATTTAAAGTGTCGTTTGTATCTAGAATGTTCTGATTAGAGTAGGCACAATGTTCCTTGGTTTTGATTGTCATCTTGGTCAGGCAAAACAGTCCTCTGTGGGTCAGGCTCTCGCTAAGAGTAAAAATGTTCTGTGGTCAGGCTTAGGGCGCCTCGAAGGGCATAGGCACGTCTTTTGATAAGTAGGTAATGCGTAGTTAATGTACATAATGTATTTTTTTTATTTTTATCGTTTTCTTATTTTAGAAGTTACAGGGGGGGAGGACACACATTTTACCACTTTGGAAGTGTCTCTCGCACAAACTATTCAGTTTAGAAAAAAAAAAATATTAGAAACCTCAATATCATTTTTGAAGACCTATTCATAGATACCCCACACGTATGGGTTTGATGAAAAAAAAAATTTTTAGTTTCTGTTTTAGGTATGGTAACCCCCAAAATTTATAGTTTTTTTTCTATTTTTGTGTGAAAATCTTATTGCAAAGACCTTATACTTCTTACTACTAGACTGTGCACCAAAAATTGTTGTATAGCTAAAATGAAATCTATTACCATACATCTAGGTTAGCTATTCCCTTATAAGCGGTAGCTAACCAAAAGCGGTCCTGAGCGAGAGGGTGCCCGCTGGTAGTGTGTCCTTGTCTGACATTTTGCCAGCTCAACTAATCATTGGTTTTGGTAGAAATGGTAGAAAATTTTATATTTTATTTTTTATGTAATACCGAAACGAACGAATAAAAAATATATTTAAATACGTTTCAAAGTCTATGAAACTTTGAAGCGTATTTAAATATTTTTACAGTTCTTTTAATTAATCAATTCATTGTATTTAAAAAATAATTCATTAATACTGAGTAAGAGTAGTACTTTTAAATGTTTGGGCCTGGTAATACTAAATGTAGGACCACCAGGTTTGTGGCGTTTTTGGCGGGTTTTGTTCGAGTAAAATTCAGCAGCTGTTAATATTATTCGCAAATTGATTCCTAGTGGAATAAAATTGGTGAAGTTAAGTTTCTCAACTGTCTACGCAACTGGACAATATGTGAAATAATTGAGATCCTTTGGGGTATTTCAAAGCATCGTCTGAAGACTGCAGGATCATCCCACGCCTCTCCTTCATGAGCTTGAGAGTAAGATCGGAGAGCTTTTTGTTCCTATCTATACGATGAGTCTTGAAGAACAAGACTTATCCAGACTTGGGATTTGAGGGTTATCGAGTCCCCCCCCTCTCATCGAACTTCAGATAACCCTATAATACTCCATCGTAAACTGCTCAATTCCTCTTCGAGTTCGGTGATCTTATCGTCGGTCCGGAGTCCGGAGTGTGCGCGTGTTGGACGTTGCCAGGTCTTGTCGTCGGTATTTGTTGGGGTAACCGGATCTCGTCCGGGATTCTTTGCACCCCTTGCCATACCTTAACCTAGATCGCTACCGTAGTCGAGGGTAGGCAGGCTGTCGGGCACTAGGGGCTATGTTTTATTTGTGCTATTCATGAGGAGTGCTTTGCAGGCGGGTTGGCGATCCCAGTATGGTTGTTAAAAATGCGCAGAGAACGCTGCTGCCCATTCTCTGGTTTGTCCCTTAGTCGCCTCTTATGACACCAATGGAAAAACATGGGATGTTGAAATTCTTTACGCCCGACTATGGTGTCGGGCGTAAAGAATTACGGACGGTAAGTGATGTAGATTCCAAAAAAATATACACACGTTTCTTTTTTTTTTCCTTGAATTTGGTAGGTGTGGGTAGCGTAGTAAAGGTAGGATATATACATATATATAGATACTTAGACTATTGTTTTAACAATCAATTTGTCCCTTGTTAAGTTTGGTCATGGTCACCTCATTAGAAAGAGACACACTACCAACGGGAGCCCTCTCGCTCGGACCGTTTTTTGCGCCATAGTGCACAGTCTAGTAGTAAGAAGTATAAGGTCTTTGTCTTATTGCGGTTCACAGAATACAACTTTATACCAAGTTTCAACAGCATAGTTCTTATAGTTTCGGAAAAAAGTGGCTGTGACATACGGACGGACCGACAGACATGACGAATCTGTAAGGGTTCCGTATTTTGCCATTTGGCTACGGAACCCTAAAAACGTAGAAAAGTTTGCCGCAGTCAGGGACGATTCTTACAAATATTTGACATTTGTAGATCGCTCCTGAAATAAACTCGATAATATCGATATAACAGTGGCACAGATCTAGTAGGTACTGATATATTTTGATATTTTTCATCATCATCATCATCATGTCTATAGAGTGCGCGGTGCGCGCAATAGGTCTGTGCGCGGCCAAAATCGGAAGTCGGAACAAATCGTTTGTCATTTTTGTCAGGTGTCAAGAGAGTGTATTGTATTCCGTGTTTTTATTAGTTTCCGAAGTAAATAATCGCCATCATAATTCTAAAAGTAATTAAAAGTGATGGCAAGGATGTTTTCTTGAAGTTAACAAGACAATAACGGGCCTACGGTACCGTTTTACAAAGATAAAGCCCGCGTTGCTTATTTGACAGGTATCTTTTAGTGATACCACCATACTAAAATTTCCCTAAATTTTCGTACTATCGGTGCCCGACAGTATTGGTTTTTGGGTGGTTCATAAATATACCAGCGGGACAGGACCGGCATTATGTAATATAATGCATCATTGCAGAAAGTTTTATGTCCGTGACTACCGCAGGACCCCGACAGCAACCGCTTCCATATTTGGTAAATAATTATTACTCAATTGGTACCAATTAGTACCCGAACAACAAAATTGGTACCTTAGTAGTTTTCGAGAAAATCTACTTTGAAGGTGGTCCTGCGGTAGTCACGCTCCATTCAGCAGGACCACCATGAGCGACGAAAACGGGGGCATGCTACAGCTATTCTAAGTATACAAATAATTACTACCCATAAATGTGATCCATTTCGTAAAAAAAACAGAACTGAATCATTTTTATTTATCGAGAAATTAACGATGATAACTTTCGCTCGCTCGTTCAGCAGGACCACGACTTTGAATGTTGATTCCAAGTTGGAGGAGCCTGCGACTTTCCTCAAATCTACATAGAAAATTACTACCCTGCAAGATAAAATTGATACCCAGAATTCACAACTAGTACTCCAGTAGTGTACGAGATATACCATGCCATTGGTGGGGTGGCGGTAGTCACGGTATTAAATTTTCATTACAAGATTTCCCTATTAAAAACTTAGTGAATTCTGCCCAAATGTATACAAAAATTACTACTCCTACAGAAGATAAAGCGACCAAAAATTCAGATACCTAAGTGTTGTATTTTAAGAGAAATTAGCTTTCATTACTTTTCCATACTAAATCTTCGCGTATAACCCGACCATATTAAGTTGTCAATGGTATTGAGCAGTACACTCGTGCAAAAAAGTTTATGGATGTCGTTTTAGTAAAAACAACAGTTCACAATCTATAATTTTTATACAAAATGTGTACCTAGGCACATAACAAAAAAAAAAATATTTTGTTACCCATGGCCTATAATACCGTAGTTAATGCCGTGGGTAGGTAGGTACTCTAATAATTATTTTTTTGTATTGTAAGTACCTACCTTCTGTGTTTTTATATGAATACCATTAAAGAGCAATAGGTATTTCTTATTTATTTCTTTCCTACTAATTTACCATTGCTGCAAGCTTAAGTACCTACGTATTAAAAACCTAATTTACTGCAGTAACAATATGTTGCTAATAACGTAAGTATAACAGGATTACATAAGTAATAAGTATGTATTTTTACAGTACCAGAAGTCGATTGTATGGTACAATTTGTATCAAATTTCCACTGACATTTTCTGTGGACCTTGGGTGTATTTTTAGTTAGGTACCTATTTAATACTCACATTGTTAGATCTAGGTTAAATTTTTTATATGTCGAATAAGTTTTATTAAGACACAGAACATAGATCGATAACAATTTGTAAAATCAGTCAAATTTTAAATATTTAAAAATCAATTTATCATTCTAAATTAGACTAATACCTACCTTATAAAACTGGAACTATGTTATTTATCTAGCAAATAGGTTCGATAAAACAGAATGAGAAAAGAATCTATATTCATGCAAAGTTACAACAATTTAAGAATAGAATGAATATTAGTTTTAACATTTTAAAACTATTTAAAAATTACAGATTATTATTATGGCAGGCTCACAAGTTATGTACACCTTATGTAATCAGTAGGTAATCATTTACAATTTATCTCTTAAAAATGAAAACGTGATGATACTTATTTTTATAATTAAGAAAGTAGGTACTTTCATGAACATCATGAATATCTTTATAAAAACAACCAATAAAAATAAAAGGAAAAATGTATACGCGAAATGTAAACATAAAAAATAATCTCAAATATAATTACCTAACATTAATAGATATAATTCAAGTTATTAAAAATAAAAGGTTGTTGATTACCCCGAGTTTCTCAGTTCTAAATTATCGCAGAATTGTCAAGCACGCGTTATCTGCTGTGATTGGTTTAATGAATTTTCAACAGCGAATCACAGCAGATAACGCGTGCTTGACAATTTGTCACATTAATTCTGCGACAATTTAGAGCTGAGAAACTTGGAGCTAATTGTTTTAAAGCTTTATAATATGTTTATGTTCAAGACTTTAGATGATTTTACTCTAATCCAAGTTTAATCTAAAAATAACAATCAGTTACTATTTCAAATACGTACTTGTAAGTACCTGCATAATAATTATTTTAAGTTTTAATAAATATAGTTATTGTTATTTTATGCAAGTTATCTAGATATACTTACATAAGTTTAGTCAAAAAACTTGAGTTAAGACGCGTTCAAACGGAGATCAACTGGCTTTATGTTATACTTCACAAAAAGTAATCGATTATATATACAAGACGATTTTTCAATCGTCGATTTTCATCACATAATTTTGAATCTCATTCTATCTTGTCTATGGTCCAAAACTTTTTTATGGGTTAGCGCGCATGTTTTTTTTTATTAATTATACGTTCATTGGCATACCATGAGCTCAACAATCATACAGTAAATTCAATTATTTATGACCATAGATAGAAGTCTTTCAGTTGGATACGAAGATGGGTTTTAACATTCTTTAATATGCATTAGAATGCGGATGTAACAGATTCTAATAAACTCATAATAAAAAAGATATTGATTTAGATATTTTAAATATATGTGCTTGTGTAACATATTAGGTAGTACCTACTCATTGATATGAAAACGCATATTGCCCAAAATATGCGTGATGTGCCCTTCGCAACGCTTAATATTCAAATATAAAGGCACCTATTACTTAAGTAATCCTTTTATACTTACGCTATTAGCAACATATTGTTACTGCAGTAAATTAGGTTTTTAATACGTAGGTACTTAAGCTTGCAGCAATGGTAAATTAGTAGGAAAGAAATAAATAAGAAATACCTATCGCTCTTTAATGGTATTCATATAAAAACACAGAAGGTAGGTACTTACAATACAAAAAAAAAATATTAGAGTACCTACCTACCCACGGCATTAACTACGGTATTATAGGCCATGGGTAACAAAATATTTTTTTTTTTGTTATGTGCCTAGGTACACATTTTGTATAAAAATTAAAGATTGTGAACTGTTGTTTTTACTAAAACGACATCCATAAACTTTTTTGCACGAGTGTACTGCTCAATACCATTGACAACTTAATATGGTCGGGTTATACGCGAAGATTTAGTATGGAAAAGTAATGAAAGCTAATTTCTCTTAAAATACAACACTTAGGTATCTGAATTTTTGGTCGCTTTATCTTCTGTAGGAGTAGTAATTTTTGTATATATTTGGGCAGAATTCACTAAGTTTTTAATAGGGAAATCTTGAAATGAAAATTTAACACCGTGACTACCGCCACCCCACCAATGGCATAGTATATCTCGTAAACTACTGGAGTACTAGTTGTGAATTCTGGGTATCAAATTTATCTTGCAGGGTAGTAATTTTCTATGTAGGTTTGAGAAAAGTCGCAGGCTCCTCCAACTTGGAATCAACATTCAAAGTCGTGGTCCTGCTGAACGAGCGAGCGAAAGTTATCATGGTTGATTTCTCGATAAATAAAAATGATTCAGTTCTGTTTTTTTTACGAAATGGATCACATTTATGGGTAGTAATTATTTGTATACTTAGAATAGCTGTAGCATGCCCCCGTTTTCGTCGCTCATGGTGGTCCTGCTGAATGGAGCGTGACTACCGCAGGACGTGTGCGTTTCGACGGCGCGGCCACGGCGTTTTTTTTAAAAAAAAACTATGCCAAGATTATGTAAAATTTTGTAGAATATGATTCCCAAAACCATAAATTTGTCAAAGTTATGGTTAAAAAGTTTTAAGGGTTTGAACGTGGCCGCGCCATTGAAACGCGGCGAACCGCGCGGCCACGGAGATCTTTAAAACTAAGCGTTGCAGAGACCTGAAATTTGAGTACATAACAGAATGAATTTGTAAAAAATTTGTAAATATATTGAAAAAAATCCTAGGTTTATATTTTAGGAGCTGTTACACTAAAACTCCATGGCCGCGCCATTGAAACGGTGAAAAACACGATATCGCCGATATCTCGCTGAAAAAGCATCGCAGAGGTCTGAAGTTTTTTGTAATACCTAGATTTGAATTTGTCAAAACATGTAAAAATATAGAAAAAAATCCTAGATTTATATTTTAGGAGCTGTAAGACCAAAACCCTATGGCCGTGCCATTGAAACGGTGAAAACACGTTATCGCCGATATCTCGCTGAAAAAGCATCGCAGAGGTCTGAAGTTTTTTGTAAAACCTAGATTTGAATTTGTCAAATTATGCAAAAATACACAAAAAAATCCTAGGTTAATATTTCAGGAGCTGTAGTACGATATCGCGTAGAAAAAAGTTGTGGTTATCTATCGAAGAAATAATGTATTAGCGAGATCTTTTTTTGTAAACAACACCTATTAATATGTAGAATTACCGATAATAGGCAAAAATGTTTTTTTTTTCATAATTTTTAAACCTTCAAAACGTTTTGAATGTTCCGATAGGGTGATCATGACTTATTGTTTACAGAAAACTTTCCCCCTGCAAGTATTAGAAATTATATCTCAAGGATTCTAAATAAAAAAAATTCAAACTATTTATTTCCACAAGAATACATACAATTTTTTACATTTAAAATAACGCTCAATCTTTTTGAGTTAAGATTATGTGCGCTATCGATTTAGGTTTAGTTACTCGCTCACAGTTTATCTGGTAGTGAACCCACACGTAGGCCCCTCCCCCATTCTAAACTTTTCACCGGTAAAGTAGATTTTTAAGATTTTTTTCATTTGTCGAGGTTTTTTGTTATCACAAAACCTCGACAACTTGCTCCGTATGGTGTCGGACGTAAAGAATCTCACCATCCCATATCTTCCCGTGGGTGTCGTAAGAGGCGACTAAGGGATACATTAGAGAATGGGCAGCAGCGTTCTCTGTGCTCTTCAACAACAAACTGCGATCGCCAACCCGCCTGCCAAGCGTGGCGATTAAGGCAAACCCCCCCAAACCAAATGAATAGCACAAATAAAAAACGGCCCCGAGTACCCGGCAGCCCGTCTACCCTCGACTACGGTAGCGGTCGAGGCGATGGCGTGGCAAGGGGTGCGAAGAATCCCCGGAGTGAACCCGGCTACCCCAATAAACACCGACGACTGGCCCTGGCAACATACAACACGCGAACACTCCGGACCGACGAGAAGATAGCCGAACTCGAGGAAGAATTGAGCAGGTTGCGATGGAGTATTATAGGGTTATCTGAAGTCCGAAGAGAGGGGGAGGACTCGATAATCCTCAAATCCGGTAACCTGCTCTATTTCCGAGAGGGTGACCGGCAGTCCCAGGGTGGTGTCGGGTTTATCGTCCACAAGTCCCTTGTGAACAACGTGATGAAGATCGAGAGTGTGTCGACCAGGGTGGCGTACCTTATACTCAGAATATCCTCGAGATATTCGCTGAAGGTCATACAGGTCTACGCACCGACCTCGGCACACCCCGACGACGAGGTAGAGACCATGTATGAGGATATCTCTATAGCCATGCATGGTTTCAAAACTCACTTCACCGTTGTCATGGGGGACTTCAACGCAAAACTGGGCAAACGAGACGAGGATGAGCTGCATGTGGGGCAATTTGGAGTTGGACGTCGGAACCACCGGGGTCACCTACTGGCCAGTTTTATGGAGAAGGAGGGCCTCTACATGATGAACTCCTTCTTCAGAAAGCGTGAGCATAGGAAGTGGACCTGGCAAAGCCCCGATGGTGCAACAAAAAACGAGATCGACTTCATCATGTCAACCAAGAAGCAAATGTTCAATGATGTCTCTGTGATCAATTCGGTGAAAACCGGGAGCGATCACCGAATGGTAAGAGGCACATTGAACATTAATATCAAGCTTGAAAGGTCTCGACTGATGAAGTCAACGCTCCGTCCAGCACAGATCCAGATCCAAAACCCCGAGAGCTTTCAGCTCGAACTCCAGAATTGTTTCGAGTGCCTAGGGAGCTCCGTGGACGAATACAGCGACGGGTTCGTGGAAGCTGTCCATACGGTCGGGTCTAAGTTTTTCAAGACCCGCCGTACAGATATAAATAAAAAGATCTCTGATCCTACTCTCAAGCTTATGAAGGAGAGGCGTGAGATGATCCTGCAGTCTTCAGACGATGCGTTGAAATACCGGCAGCTTAATAGACGGATCTCAAAGTCCTTGAAAAGCGACCTCCGCCGCTATAATACTGAGCGTATTAAAGACGCAATTGAGCGGAATAAGGGCTCCAAGGTCTTTGCAAGAGATCTGTCTATTGGGCAGAGCCAGCTCACGAAACTGAAGACCGACGATGGCAGGATCATATCCGCCAAACCGGAGCTTCTGAGTTAGATCGAGAAATTCTATGGGCAGTTGTACACGTCAACCAGTAAACCCGTCGCGAATCTAGTAAAAGACCCTAGAGCTAGATTGACCCGTCACTATACCGAAGACATACCGGACGTCAGCCTGTACGAGATTAGGATGGCTCTTCAACAGCTTAAGAATAATAAGGCACCGGGTGATGACGGCATTACGGCCGAACTCCTGAAGGCGGGTGGTAAACCAATACTTAAGGCCCTTCAGAAGCTGTTTGGTGCCGTCATACTCGAGGGGAAAACGCCACAGGCATGGTGCAGGGGTGAGGTGGTACTCTTTTTCAAGAAGGGTGACAATGCCCTGTTGAAGAACTATAGGCCCATCTCACTTCTTAGCCATGTCTACAAGCTGTTTTCAAGAGTCATCACGAATCGTCTCGCGCGCAGGTTTGACGATTTCCAGCCTCCCAAACAAGCCGGATTCCGAAAAGGCTTTAGCACCGTAGACCACATACATACGCTGCGGCAGGTTATACAGAAGACCGAAGAGTATAACCTGCCTCTCCGTTTAGCGTTTGTGGACTACGAGAAAGCCTTCGATTCAATCGAGACTTGGGCTGTACTGCAGTCTCTCCAACGGTGCCAAATCGACTACCGGTACATCGAGGTGTTGAAGTGTTTGTACAAAAACGCCACCATGTCAGTCCGACTTCAGGATCAGGCCTCGGAACCTATCTTTCTGCAGCGAGGTGTGAGACAGGGAGACGTCATATCTCCGAAACTGTTCACCGCTGCACTGGAGGATGTCTTCAAGGTTCTGGACTGGAGAGGGCTAGGCATCAACGTCAATGGCGAGTACATCACTCACCTTCGGTTTGCCGACGATATAGTGGTCATGGCTGAGACCATGGAGGACCTCAGTATAATGCTCGATGACCTCAGTAGAGCTTCCAAAAGAGTGGGTCTTAAAATGAACATGGACAAAACCAAGGTTATGTTGAATGCCCATGTAACACCCACTCCTATCAAGGTTGGAGACTCTACACTCGAAGTTGTGGAAGATTATGTCTACCTGGGACAAACGATCCAGTTGGGTAGGACCAACTTCGAGAAAGAGGTCAACCGTCGAATCCGACTCGACTGGGCAGCGTTCGGGCAATTGCGCGGTGTCTTCTCGTCCAACTTACCACAGTGTCTCAAGACGAAGGTCTATGACCAGTGTGTGTTGCCAGTGATGACCTATGGCTCTGAGACGTGGTCGCTCACAATGGGCCTCATCAGAAAGCTTACAGTCACGCAAAGGGCAATGGAGAGGGCTATGCTCGGATTATCCTTGCGTGATCGAATCAGAAATGTAGAGATCCGCAAGAAAACCAGGGTTACCGACATAGCCCGAAGAATTGCCAAACTTAAGTGGCAGTGGGCAGGGCACATTGCTCGCAGAACGGATGGCCGATGGGGCAGAAAAGTTCTGGAGTGGCGACCGCGAACCGGAAGACGATGCGTTGGAAGGCCTCCCACCAGGTGGACCGATGACCTGGTGAAGGTTGCGGGGATTCGCTGGATGCGGGACGCACGGGACCGGTCAATGTGGCGACACTTGGGGGAGGCCTATGTCCAGCAGTGGACGTCTTTCGGCTGATATGATGATGTATGATGATCGGCGATAACGTGTTTTCACCGTTTCAATGGCACGGCCATAGGGTTTTGGTCTTACAGCTCATGAAATATAAACCTAGGATTTATTTGTGTATTTTTACATGTTTCGACAAATTCAAATCTAGGTTTTACAAAAAAATTCAGATGTCTGCGATGCTTTTTCACGGAGATATCGACGATAACGTGTTTTTCACCGTTTCAATGGCGCGGCCATAGGGTTTTGGTCTTACAGCTCCTGAAATATAAACCTAGGATATTTTTGTGTATTTTTACAAGTTTTGACAAATTCAAATCTAGGTATTACAAAAAACTTCAGACCTCTGCGATGCTTTTTCAGCGAGATATCGGCGATATCATGTTTTTCACCGTTTCAATGGCGCGGCCATGGAGTTTTAGTGTTACAGCTCCTAAAATGTATGCCTAGGATTTTTTTCTATATTTTTACAATTTTTTTACAAATTTATTCTGTTATGTACTCAAATTTCAGGTCTCTGCAACGCTTAGTTTTAAAGATCTCCGTGGCCGCGCGGTCCGCCGCGTTTCAATGGCGCGGCCACGTTCAAACCCTTAAAACTTTTTAACCATAACTTTGACAAATTTATGGTTTTGGGAATCATCTTCTACAAATTTTTACATAATCTTGGCATAGTTTTTTTTTAAAAAAAACGCCGTGGCCGCGCCGTCGAAACGCACACCCGCAGGACCACCTTCAAAGTCGATTTTCTCGAAAACTACTTAGGTACCAATTTTGTTATTCGGGTACTAATTGGTACCAATGAGTAGTAATTATTTACCAAATATGGAAGCGGTTGCTGTCGGGGTCCTGCGGTAGTCACGGACATGAAAGCTTTTTCATCATATTCTATGCAAGTAGAAAAAGCTAGTAATTAATTATGCTTAACTTAAATTGCTTTAAGTTTCAAGTAATGAAAAATTACTATTGATTAAATGAAGGCAAAATATCAGTTATTTATGTTATCTCTAGGTTATAGTCCTCGCTAAACTTCTTGGCCGCCCTGAAGTTGGTTTACCGGATGCGCGAGGCACGAAACTGTGCTGTTTTTGTATGAGATTTACTACTGCGCAGTCATAGTAGCCAATTTCAGGGCGGCCAAGAAGTTTGGCAACTATACTATACAAACTCTTTGCGTTTTCGCGAGGTCTCTTTGGTAGTGAAGCTTTGTGCTTACTACCAAAGAGACCTATTAATATAATTCTGCGCATGGTAGAACAAGACATGGTAGTCTCTTCCCGTGACAGCTGGGTCACGTGATTGGCCTAAGACTACGTCATCAATTGCGTTGCGGTTCTCAAACTTTTTTTGTGGGGAAAAAGATAAAAATAATACAATAAGTACAAATGTTTTATAATTCTTAATAAATCGTCATATTTGATACTTTTTTTATTTATTTACTTTGCTTTCTTTTAATTGATTACATTTTAGTATTGTTAATTTATTTCGGAACGAAAACTCACAAAACTTGACATGACCAAAATAAGTCAAAAACTAATTAGGTTAGGAGTTCGTGCGTAAAGACGTATTGACACAACTATGCCTTAAATTATGGATCGCGTATATAAATTAAATAACAAATTAATGAATGGCACATACCAGTTATTTTAGGTGAAGTTAGTTACAATATTGAAGCCACGTATATGATAGCGTATCTTCATTGGGAAAAGAAAAAAATATATTACGCCGTCTTTTATACTGCTGTTTTAACAGTTTACGGAACAATTAACAATTTTTCTTGTGGATCTTTCAAAGTTCACGGGTTCATCACAAATGTTTGGGAGCCACAGTATTTTTCTCACCGAGCGAAACAACGCTATAGGTGTGAGTGACACGACAATAGCGATGAAATGGCTAGTTGTCAGTATGACACTTGTCAATTCGATGTGTTGCCACTGTGTGTTATTGAAATACCCGACCAAAATGCATTTTATATCTTAACAAAGCAATTTTGAACTAATAATTCAAAATATAAATTAATTTAACACTAAATACAGATGACATAGATGAATCACATGAGTTACTAAATAGTTAAGCTAGTTAGTAATTTATTTTATTTTCATTAACTACATGAGAAAGTACCTAAATTTTCTAAAAAGCACAATCAATGGTAACACTTATCGTGACGTAGGCTTAGGCCATCCTGGGAAGAACATACCAGGCGAAGTATACGGAGTATGTTATTATACCATGATTCTGCGCATCTAACTACTCTTGCCAGCTTACGTGCCGGGGGTTATACTTGTATACTTAGAATAGCTGTAGTATGCCCCATTTTTCGGTGTTCATGGTAGTCCTGCTGAAGGGAGCGTGACTACCGTCGGACTACTTTTGATCAGACATGACCATGCCACCCTCATAGGCCTCACAAAAAATTACTTATTTACGCTTAATAGCTAATTTATAAATTGATTTTGCCTCATCTGACAGAGGACGGGCCAGAATCAAGTTACACATGCCCATTTGCCGCAGATCCACATCATACTCGAGCATTAAGCTGACCCTCTCAACCTCGTTCCGGGCATACACGGCCATGGTCAATAAACATTACGACTATCGTTACTTAGCTTATCTAAGATTTCATTAATTGAAAAGGACTTTCATCGAAACCAGAACTTGCCAGCAAGTTTTTAGTATTTGTTGTTATAGCGGCAACAGAAATACATCCTCTGTGAAAATTTCAACTGTCTAGCTAGCACGGTTCATGAGATACAGCCTGGTGACAGACAGACAGACGGACCGCGGAGTCTCAGTAACAGGGTCCCGTTTTTACCCTTTGGGTACGGAACCCTAAAAAAGATAGAAAACTGTGTGGTGCGGCGTTGAGTTGAGATAGACGAAATCACGCACGATTTAGCGCGAGCTGACAATGCCACATCTCCTATTCTCTCGTCTTCTCTTTTCAGAGCTGGGCCTAAGTAGTGAGCGTAGAGTGGCAGGTCCAATTTTCAGGGATGTGCATGTCCAGCACATCGCCTCAAATTTTGTTTTGTTCATTCATACACAGATAGAACACACTTTGTCGACTTGTGTGTGTAGTAAAGTTTAAAAACTATAGAAGAAAGATGCAAGAGCTAACGAAGCCAGATCGAAATGTAAGCACCTCGGTTCTGATGTGCTAGGTTCTGTATTATGAGTTTTATTTTTAAATATGTTTTTGTATATGTAAATATATTTAACAGTTTAACTGCCAGAGAACGAGACACAATAGAAAATGTATTGTTTGTCGGGCATCTGGCAGCCAAACTGTTAAGTAGGGTGCAAGTGTATCCCGGCGCTGCGTCGAGCGTTGCTAATCCAGCAGCGGGCTTTTAGCTTTTAGTTAGATTTTTAGGTTTACCCTCGTAAACAAAAAAAGAAGTTATCCATTTAGATATCGAATGACGAATAGTGTCAGTGAAAAGGCCCCTAATGGCAACATTACTGTGTTTAGGTTGGAACGAGTGGCTCAAAGAAAACAAATAAATATTTAAAAGAAAATTTTATAAAAAAATAATAAACATGTGAAAAATGTTATAAAAAATCTTTCACTTATAACTAAGGGAGTGCTGACGAGTCACCTGCGCAAGCAAGGTTATTAATACCGGAAACAAGTATTGGAACAACTTAATCTATTTCATAAGGTCATACACACCAAAGTTCAAATTCCGTTGTAAGATATACTTATTTCAGATACTTTTTAACACAAATGGTCACTTAAAAATACAAAACACTAAACTCGACACTTGAGTTTTGCTAATATACTTAAATGATTTTGGTACTCAAACATCATCATCATCGACCTTTTAATGTGCCCACTGCTGGGACACATGCCTCTTCTCATAGCGAGGGAGTGGGCTATAATCCACCACGCGGCCCCAGTGCGGCTTGGTAGATGGCACATGTCTTCGTATTTTTGGTTCTGGGACCTGCCGGTTTCCTCACGATGTTTGCCTTCACCGTATTGAGAGCAGTAGTGATGAAATAAATTACACAAAGTAAATTGCCTGCTCGGGTTTGAACCTACGAACTACAACTCGTAAGCCGGGGCCGTAACCACTGGGCCACCACTGCTCCCCAAACAATCTATCTAAGCAACCAGCACGGTCTAGGGCCAGCAGGATAATTACTTACCTCCTTACCATTATTAACTTACACATTTATAAACATAATTATATATTAACGTCTAACGTTCCCAAATCAAGATGTAGTTAGTACTTACAAGAATAACAAAAAAATAAAAGTGTTGCCAAATTAGCAAACTTTTTTAGTTTGCAAAAATTGTTCCTGAGTTAGTCCACACGACCCGTGTTAGAGGATCGAGACCTGACTTCCAAAGTACAACCTGAGAATCTATCGGTAATGTTGTACTACCTCCATAAACGACCGGCACGCCCGCTTGTTCAAGTAGCGTATAGTTTGATGAACCTTTGGTTTCCTCCGAAACGACAAGTAATGCGTTACCTCGTAAAATTGACTTGAAACATTCTACAGAGAAAACAGTTTCTTCTTTGTACCCCATAATACCAGGCTGCGACATTCCTATGCAAACGTAATCTTTCCCAACATCTACGAAAGATTGTAGGGTACAGGTCAAAAGAGTTTTTTTTATTTCAGTGTACATTAAGTTTGCGGGATTTAACAATAAGTATTTGTCCAACACACCACACAGAATGTCACGACGACTTTCTACATTCAGTTTTAGCCACGACTGTGAGAGTTTGAGCAGCGTAGCCAATTTGCCACAGTTTTGGTATTTGTTTAGGAAGACATAGGTTAAGCAATCATCCAAAAAAACTGCTTTTGAAACTTGGGCTGGACCTCTGAAGTCAGCTACATTGTTCACCCACACTACGGGCGACTGCACGCTATGCGTGACCTCGTTAATGCCCGCTATGCCGTTTGTCCAAAGGGAGAAGTAGCGAGTTTTATCTTGTTGCACCAAAGATATCATTTCTTTTGTGGTCCTGTAGGCTTCAACAGTCACGACTGTCGGGTTCTCCTCTGTCAACTCTACAGGATCTATCAGGAAGGTTCTGTCGTTGTAAGTCAGGGTGTCCGAACATAATACGCCGGAGGTTGGTGGCTTGTTGTCGGATTTTTTGGCATTGCATTTCCAGCTAAGAGCGTCTTTGAATTGTTGGTAGACGCTCTCCTGCACCAGGATCCTCCTTAGGCGCCACGGGGCCTGCAATGTGAACGATATTTTTTTAGCATACTATTTTTTGCCATTGTCACTGGCTTTTTATGCAAAAATGATCCTTAATTTCATTCTCCCTGTATGTCCCAGCCATTTAACGCTTAAAAAACAATCAGTCTAACTAAATACGACGGGTTTGAATTTTTTATTGAATAGTTAGGCCATAGGATGTTCTTGACCACCATGATCTGCTCGTCGCGGTGATGTGCTGGATGGCAAGAAGCAGAACACTGGTAGACTTTTGGGGGAGGAACCTAAGTCCTATGTTTGAGTTAATGAGAATAACATTACGATTACAAACAAACAAGTAAGATTATTTTTTCTTCATAGAACATACCTTTTCGGAGACTGAGATGAGTTTATCAACGGCAGAGTCAACATCAGCATCGTCAGATACAACGGCGACGGTTCCAGAATTAAAACCTAAGTACAAATGAAAATCTTTAATTGAGATGGAGAACTCTATGGCAGTTGCGCCAACTGCTAAAGAAACAAGTAATTTCTAGCACAATTAAGTTCAGTTCAGTGAATTAAGAGGACTATAGTTTGAAAATTACATTAATTACCAAATCTTTGTAATGTGATTTGATTTCTTCTTCTGATTAAACTATCAGCCGATAATAGGTCACTAGTTTGCGGGGGCTCTTAAGTCACCTAAGACGAGAGGCGCGATGCACCGTGGCCTACATACCACAATCGACTCCTTGTGAACAACTTCCTCAACACACAACACTGCACTTATACTAGTTCAATATATTATAGAGCCCCGTGCTGATAACGTGTTGAATTGTTAAAATATAGTGTTGTGTTTTTAAACAAAAATACCACGTTGTATTTTGAAAGACACTACAATAAAATATTGCCTGTGAACTCACAAAATACAACGTGGTATTTTAATTTAAAAACACAACACAGTATTTCAAAAATTCAACACTAGAGATGAGCGTCAGGTAAATACCCAGAAGGAAAATACCCAGGTATTAACATTCGGGGGTAAATATCGAGTATTTCTTAAAAAAGTGTTACTGTAACTCCATTTGTGTGGATCGCCTAGTGGAGCTCTGCTGTGACCAGCTTGCAGCGCTGAAGATTGGCTTGGATGAAACTTAATCTTGCTGTCAGTCTTGTTGCGGTTTGGAGGATAACTGTTTGGCTAATTGGTGTGTACTCTAGATAGCCATTAGCAATAAGAGACTCGTGATCTTGCTACACCATCCCATTTGTCATGTTCCTGGCAGTCTTTGCAGTGGGCTGTTTGCAGACCGCTCGAATGGGGCAGACCCTGCCATTAGAGGCTCCTCTTCAGTAATTTCAGGGTTCGTTCTCGGCCTTGCATATGGTCCTGTTGTTCCTATAGCTAAGGCACTTTGTGCACTGTACGAGGGGGACTGGTCCCCATAAAGCCTCGCTTGATGCCCATAGACTTTGTGCACCTGTGTGTAACATTTCCAGAGCTACGGAGAAATATCTAGAACAGGGTAGCACTCAACGGCAAAAGCAAAATCTTCTAATGCTTGTATGTCGTTTTGCGGCTATTAAATCCTTTTTTTTCTTTTATGGTCTGTCCATCCACAGCAACGTTCCACAGGAGGTGCTCGGAGATCGTCGATCTTCTAAAGGCGTAGAACGAGCACCTCCTGTGGAATGTTGCTGTGGATTGCTTTTGCTCATGAGTGCTACCATGTTCTAGATATTTCCTCGGAGCTCAGGAAATCTATACTAATATTATAAAGCTGAAGAGTTTCATTTGTTTGTTTGAACGCGCTAATCTCAGAAACTACTGGTTGGAATTGAAAAATTCGTTTTGTGTTGGATAGTCTATTTATTAAGGAAGGTTATAGTCTATACAGGGTTACTGGTTAAGTCGACCTAGATCCATTAAGAGGTTATAGTTCCCATCATTTCTGACTAATTTGACTATGAAACACCCCAGCCTAAACCTAACCGTTTTTGAGATATTGGACAAAGAAGGTTTTTTTAAAAAAATATGCCAATTTCTTAAGAATTGGCTTTTTTTTTGTATTCTATGGCCTTATTATTTTTCTAATGCCGATTTTTGAGAACTAGAGAAGTTCGTTTATTATTCTAAATGCAAAATGTCCAAATATCTGAACCATAGGAGTCATAGTAGAGCACTGAAAGTGTAAAAAAGAAATAAATTTATAAAAACATTTTGTGTCTTTTAGCAAAATTTTTAAAAAAAAATGTATGGCAGTTGTGCTGCAGATATGCTAAATAATATATTTGTTCTATTAGCTATCCAACAAGGTATAACAAGCTAGGGGTCTTATCACAATTCTTAGAAAAAACTTTAATAAAGACAAAAAATGATAAAATGAAAAAATGGGACTTAAGATCAAACTTATCACCTGGGTCATAAAATGAAATAAAACAATCCAAATAGTTATAAAACAACATTTATTGTTATTTTCACAAGTCCTGTTCCACATGACCGCCTCTGTTTCGCACACACACTCTCATTCTGTGTCTCAGTCCACTTTTTACTACAGCAGTAGTTAAATCTCTTCTTATTTCGTTTGCTGTCGCAGTTATTTTCCGTCTCAACTCCTCAACAGATGCGATCGGAAGATTGTCTTGGTAGACTAAAGTCTTCATGTGGCCCCACACATAAAAATCCATGGGGGTCAGATCAAGACTTCTCGCTGGCCACGGTATGGGTCTACCTCTTCCGATCCACCTATTTGGATACTGTTGGTCTAGCCATTCCCTGACCACTCTCCTGTAGTGTGCAGGGCAACCGTCGTGTTGGAACCTCATGTGTCTAATAAGATTTAGGGGTAAATCGTCTAACAAATCAGGTAGTTCTTCTCTTAAAAAGTGTTCATAGAATTCTCCATTTAAATTGCCAGGCAGAAAGAAAGGCCCAATTAAATGATTTGAATTAATGCCCATCCAGACATTCAAACTAAATCTTCTTTGTGATCCTTTTGTCCTCTTTTGATTAGGATTTCGTTGCGCTTTCGGGGCCCAATAATGAGCATTGTGGTAATTTGTTACACCGTCTTTATCAAATTTTGACTCATCTGTCCACAAGATTTGTCTTAAAAATGTTGGGTCTTCCAAATCTGCATTAAGCATAAATCTGCAGGTCTAACCTCCTCACTGGATCTCCTTCTTCGATAACTTGTACAGGCGTGTAGTGATAGGGGTAGAGGCCTGCAGTATTCACTGTAAACCACACTTTCCACTGTGAGATCCCAAGTTCTCGGGCAACAGCATTAGTAGAAGTAGTCGGATCCGCTCTAAACCGCTGAACTATTTCATTGTCTTGCTCTACATCATCATCAATGATACGTAGTCGGCCTAAGTCTGCTCGTCGCCTTGAAACAGAGCCAGTCTCTCTAAGTCGCCGGTAAACTCCTTCAAAGACACTGACATCCGGTACTCGGCGGCCGGGATAACGTGCAATGTATTCGTTACGAGCTCGTGCGGATACGCCATTGCAGTACCCGTAACAAAGCAGAATATCTGCATATTCCTCGTTCGTGAAGGTTGCCATCTTCAACAGTTCCAATCACAAGCACAAATCAAAGTCCAGTTAACAAGCACAGTCACAAATCGTAGAAGAAATACAAGCCAAGTCGAGTAAGAAATCAAGAGCACTAAATATCACATCTACTACAGACGAATCACGGAAGCAGACTAAAAATAAATACCATAACAACAAAATGGCCGGGCATAATTTATCTCGCTCGCACTTGCACAATTTGTCCCGCTCGCACGCATCACAGCCCTATGGAAGGACAATAGGGCAAAATAACCCTTATTTTTACTACTACCTGTGAGCTTTTAATTTAAAAAAAATCTAAGAATTGTGATAAGACCCCTAGCTTGTTATACCTTGTTGGATAGCTAATAAAACAAAGATTATTTAGCATATCTGCAGCACAACTGCCATACATTTAAAAAAAAAAAATGTTAAAAGAAAAAAAATGTTTTTATAAATTTATTTCTCTTTTACACTTTCAGGCCTCTACTATGACTCCTATGGTTCAGATATTTGGACTTTTTGCATTTAGAATAATAAACGAACTTCTCTAGTACTATACAATCGGAATTAGAACAAAAATAAGGCCATAGAAGACAAAAAAAATGCCAATTCTTAAGAACTTGGCATATTTTTTTAAAAAACCTTCTAAGTCCAATATCTCAAAAACGGTTAGGTTCAGGCTGGGGTGTTTCATAGTCAAATTAGTCAGAAATGATGGGAACTATAACCTCTTAATGGATCAAGGTCGACTTAACCAATAACCCTGTATAACATCGCACTACGACCAATAGGAGCGGAGCATAAATGAAGAATGTTGCAAAAACGGGAAAAAAAAACCATTTCAGAGCTTCCGTTGCGTGCGCTGCGTAAACGGTTTAAGTTATGCAACGATCATGTAGGTAGGGTAGATGGGTAGGTAAGTAGCCAGTTGAAGGGAGCGAAGCCGCGTGGGACTGCTTGTATTAAATACAGGTGCAAAAAGTCTACGTGGGCTTCAAGCGAGGCTAGATTGCGGGCCAGTCCCTCTCGTACAGTGCACAAAGTACCTTTGCTGTAGGCATGACAGGACCATAATTATGCAAGGCCGAGTACGAACCCTGCACCTGCAGTTACTGCCGAGGAGCACACAATGGCAGGGTCTGCCCCATTCGTGCGGTCTGCCAATAGTCCACTGCGAAGAATGCCAGGAAACTGACAAATGGGATGGTATAGCAGAACACGAGTATCTTATTGCTAAGGATATTTTTTTGGTAAAGCGCCACTTATCTCGCTAAATAAAGATTGAATAGAAATCATTTAGTATTCATATCATAGGGGACAAAATATAATTAACGTTGATATGCGTATAACAGAAAAAACCTGTTAGAGAATTTACTAAATTTTTTGAAAAAAAAAAACTCTCCTGATGCTCATTTTGGTGCTTTACCTATTTTGTCTTTCTACTGACGATATTTTTTTTCAACTATAGCATTTCATCCACTTCATATTGGCCACTGAGCGATTTTTACCTGTGTGCCTCATGTCTGCGAGAGATATTACATTTATGGAACTACAAAGTATAAGACATACCTTTGATTTTAATTGTTGTTATGAACTTTTTATAATTAGACACTTCATCGGTCCCGGTCACCTCAAACTGCAAAACTGCGTTTCTGGCTCTGTAAAAAGTAACAGATTTAGATTTAAAACCAACTGCAAAATTTTAATAAGCATGAAACTTTTAACAATATTTTGAAGTCCGATTATTGGTAAACATTATTGAGAAACATTCCCGGAAATGAGTCTCTTGTAACTAATATACCCCCGGTCTCCAGAAATAAATTTCATCAAAGCATCACAAATTAAACGCGAGTCAAGTGATGCCCTTCACTGGTAGCAATAATTCATTGAACCGATCGCAGCGGCTAACTCGCGCTGTACAATCAAGTGTCAAATGTGCAGTCTTACTCTCCCAAAACTCAAATGGCTAGTTTTTGTAGAAGAATCTAAATTATCCACAACTGATATGTATGTATATAAATGATATGTTGTATAGAAATTAAAGTATAAATTATACCTAGTAACCGTGAATTTTTTTTATTCTTCTACATAAAAAAAATTGCTGCTGTTTTGGTAGTGTGGCTACTTTTGACCCTTAACTGTAACTCTCATTTATTTTGTTTTTTTTTGTTCCCGAACTAGACCCGACTAATTTAAGGAGGAACCCGGTGGTACCAGAAGGTCAACAATTTTTTAAAATTCCTGCTCCTAGAGGTTCACAATTTTTTTAAGCTATTGCATAGCTTCTATCGCGGGCCTTGAGCGTGGAGACCGAATCCAAAAATTCCGTAACGAAAAAAAAAACCTAACACCCCCACTCCGACTGGCACAGCGAGCCCCGAGCACAACTCGCCTCTAGGTGGCATTGGTTGTTCCGTTATCAGAGAGGTTGAGAACTTATCTTTCGAAAATATTGAGTTTGAAAATGAATAATGTTCCACAAGAATCCACAACAAAATATGCGACCACCATTGACGCGGTATTTTCCAGATATTTAGAAGATATCAAGTCTCAAACTTATGTTTCTTATTTCAGTTACCATAAACCTATAGTTTCAATGATAAATATTCCTGAATAACCTACATGTATTGTAAGATAATAAAAATATTTTGAACAATATTAACTTCTCATTTATCTAATAAAATAAAAAAGAAATGTTTTCTTATCGGTCACCACGCTCAAAAAGTGTAACTTGAATTAACATCAAAGAAAAAAAAAACAAAGGAAAAAAATACTGTATAAATAAAATAAATAAATAATAATAATAAGTTGTATAAAATTATATAATTGCATAAGTTGATAAAAAATGCTATGCAATAGCTTTACCGCGGCAGTCCCCGAGTGCCACACGTCTATTTTTTTTTATGTCTCAGGAGCTAGAAGTTTTTACAATTTTCATGAAATTTCCCCTTGATATTTTTGTTTCTGTGTCGCATTTTAAGAATTTAAAATATTGTCAGATAATATTTTAAGGATTCATAAAAAAACATAAATGCTGTACATTAAGACAGAAAAAGTAAAATTAAAAATTCGCGAACATATGAAATTTTCTATTTTCTTTTCTTTACTCCATTTGAAATAACATTAGAAATTTCTATAAACCCTTTTTACAGCCCGTTCAACCAATTTTGACTTTTATTGCGTTGGTTACATTGACATACATTCTACCGATAGACAAGAACATTCATGACAAAAATTTTTTCAAATGCTGTAAGCTGTAGTTACAACTAAAGTTTGCTGCAGGGCTAAAATATTTTTGTTGTCAAATCATCTTCCTGCCCTTATTTGTTACATATCACCTATCACTGACTCCCTTTTTACCCGACTGCTGAAGGAAGGTAATGTGTTTATCAGTGTATGTATGTATGTTTTTTCCTAAAAAGTTATGAGTGTGTTTTTATATAAATAAAGATTATATAATAAAATATGAATAAAAATAAAAAGACGTAAACAAGAAGAAAATCATCCAGTGCAGTCGGCGGATACATCCCAGCTCGCAAATATGTATCCTCCGACTGCACAGCATGATTTTCTTCTTGTTTTACGTCTTTTTAGTTCGCTTTTTCGTTCGTATCACTTCTCACACAGTCCATCCAAATTTTAATTGGCCTTCCTCTGCCTCTCCATCCATCCATATACATATTCATAACTCTTTTTAACCGACTTACCAAAAAGGAGGAGGTTCTATGTTCGACTTCATGTATGTTTTTTTTTTATGTATGTTCACCGATTTCTCCGTCAATTGTAAACCGATTTTGAAAATTCTTTTTTTGTTTGAAAGAATATATTCTGAAATTGGTCCTTGGTGACTTGGTCCTTGGTGAAATTGGTCCCTGGATTGGTGATAACAAAACTACAAAGTGAAAAATAACTATTTTTGGAAGTCGGTGTCCTTAACGCAAAAAAATTGGTACCTACCAAAGACACCGACTTCCATAAATAGTTATTTTTCACTTTGTAGTTTTGTTATTTGGAAGTCGGTAGTATATTTTTGTAAAAAAGTTTTTTAGTAACATGCGTTTCATCCCTCCTCATCTAATCAAACTATTAAAACATGCAGCGCTAGATCGCTTAAAGATTTAGTTTACTCGCGATCAAAACGTAAACGAATTTCATGGCGCTTACGCGTATCGTTCAACATAGTGTAAAGTAAGGTGTACGGATTGCAGTACAGTTCAGACAAACAGAGTGAGTGTTCGGATCGTCAAAGAAAGCTGCTGGAGCTGCCAGACGGTCAGCATGTGCTACAGGTGCAATGGTAGGACCAACCCGGTCCCAAATGGAGTTAAAGATCCTGTCGTTTATTGGATGGGGTTTTGGAGAGCCACAAATCTAGTCAAGAGTCCAACCAGCTTTTCCAACGGTAATACTTAACAAAATGATAATAATTATTAATATGGTAGTAGACTATTTTTTTACTAAATATTAATAAATTACAGATAAACCATCATATATTTTTTGTTGTATCCATTAATGATATTCAGATTTTGTTGTACAGGGTCCACCAGTAAGAGAACCAGCCGCCATCTCACCCACCCATGCTGCTACACCTACCAAAGGTGGAAGTGCAAAGGCTTATAAGCGAGGCAGTGCAAAGGCTTATAAGCGAAACTAGGAGAAATGAGATGCTCGATGAAGTAACGCTGATTATTCTGGAAAAACTAAGTTCCTAGCAATATTTTAAGAGTGATAAATAAAAGGAAATCTATGTTTTGATTGTTATACTGTGTTAAGTGTTAATTTTATTCAGATTATTAGGTATTTGAGACTCAAGTTGACAAGTAAGAGAAATTAAGGTCCTAGCATTAATTTAAGACTGTTAAGTAAAAGGAAAACCACGTGGACACTTCAACATGGTTTTTTTTTTAATATAAATTATAATATCAGGGCAGCATTATTTCTTTTTGAGTCTTGGTCTTGCACGGGGTTTTATTTTTATTATTGTTTAATTTTTGCTTATTTCTCGTGTCTCCTGTGCGGGTCATAAATAAATAATTTTTGTTTTAACATTTTGTCAATTTTCGTACTAAAAGTACGGTAAGACACATACCCATAAAGGTTGTTTTCTTATCAACACTTAATTTCGGTAACTAATCAAGTGTGCAAACTACCAAATTCAAAACTACTTTGTTTATGGAATGAAACGTCTTTTTAACCGACTTACCAAAAAGGAGGAGGTTCTATGTTCGACTGTATGTTTGTTTTATTTCTTTTTTGTGTATGTTCACCGATATCTCCGTCAATTGTGAACCGATTTAAAAAAATCTTATTTTGTTTGAAAGGGTATGTTTTTAAATTGGCCCCATTTTAATTTGGTGAAGGTCTGATGAAGAACTTCGGTGATATACAACAGAACTCTTCAATAAATAACGGCAAAACTCTCGGGATTGTCTGTTTATTGTTTATACCATTTCATAACATAACATCACGCCAGTACGCTCTAAAGGGGTATGCAGATCTCTTATTTCACCGGTTATGTTTAAGTTTCACGTTATTCGGGTAATCTATTCTGGCGTAATAGGCATGTTGTTTAGTAAGGTACTAAACAACTTGCCTATTAGGTAGGTAAAACTAAAAAGAGAAAAATAAACAACTTTTTTGCAAAAAAATACAACCGACTTCCAAATGAAACACTACAAAAGTGAAAAATAACATAATTTTTGGAAGTCGGTAGTATTTTTTTGCAAAAAGGTTTTTTATTTGCCTCTTGTAGTTGTATTTTTGTAGTTATTGTATAAATCATAGTGTTGTTAATTGTTAAATTTATTCAGATTTGAAAGGTGAAAATAAAAAATAAATTAATAAAAACAATGCTTTTATTGCGAAAAGTCAATAATACATACATACATAAACTCACGCCCTTTTCCCATGGGGATAGGCAGAAACTACAGAATGCCACCTGCTACAATCCTTTCATACTTTTTTTGCTCACTCACATTCATACATCTAGTCATACACATACCCAATGCATTTTTATTTGTTTTATTTGTAAAGTTTTCTTGTGAGAATGCATAAGTATCTATTTCTTGCCAGCAATTGCACTAATCTGTCCCTCGCTCTTTGTCCTTGCTGAAGAGCTTGATGGGCAGATAATATATTTGTAGACACTTCTCCCCGTCTACTGCGCTTAAATTGAAGATATTCTCGCTGAGGGAAGGTTCTTCTAAGTCTGCTGGATTAAACATATTGGGTAAAAGACAGCAGGCAATGACAATTTTACCTGAAAATATAATTAAAATATGCTCTTAAATGTGCATAGTACATTATTACCTCAATGTAAATATATGAACAAAAATATTGTTCACCCATACAATGCGTTATTAGAAAAACATAGCTATACCTAGTATAAATTGTGTCAAGTACCAACTGACCGGTGCATAATGCAGCTCTCTTGCTGCTAAGGGGGCATCTTAATCGACCTTTTACAATGCCAAACATACGCTTCATAGTGGACTGAGCATGTTTTTGTATGTTATTGTCTATTCCGAGTGGGTACCCAAAATCCCCTGTAACACTACACCTGGCAGGCCATATCTATTACATATAATAAAATCGGGGAGTCTGTAATATTGAAATAACCGTTTTTTACTAGATGTATATGAATATATATACGGTACATACACAAAAATATATTTTTTTACAATTTTTGTCTGTCTTTCTGTCTGTTTGTTCCGGCTAATCTCTGAAATGGCTGGACCGATTTTAAAAATTCTTTCACCTTTGGAAAGCTACATTATTCCCGAGTAACAAAGGCTATAATTATGACGGGAGCGAAGCCGCGGGGGTCAGCTAGTTTTTTTTTTTTTTTTTTTTTTTTTTTTTTTTTTTAAAAAAAAACGTTGCCCCACACTAGGAATTTCTTCCTGTATCGTGGGTGCGTTTACAAACATATAAACTCACATACACATCACCCAGAGCCGAAACAACTATCTGTAAATCATACAAATATTTGTTCCGTGCGGGAATCGAACCCGCGACACGCAACGCAGCAGTCAATCGCTCAACCACTGCGCCAACCGTGCGCCCATTTTTTCAATGATACAATTTAAAAAATGGTGAAGGAGCATTTCCTTTCTCTATAACTATTCTTCTCCTTTCTCTGTTCTTCATTTGATATTTATTAGTATATTATTTAATTTGTATGTATGTATTTTATGTTTTATCTAAGTAATATTATTTAATATAGTTTTTGTACACTGACAGCCCTAATGTCTATCTCCTCTCGTTCAGTCCATCCAAAGGTTGTCTGTAAGAGATTGCCCTGTGCGATAAGACCGCCCATTGTACACTTATCTTTGTAAATGTTTTGTCCTGTAATTTTTAAGTGGTGTACAATAAAGTATATAATAAATAAATAAATAATATTAAAGTGCACTCTTTAGGTAGGTATAAACACTCTTCAAAGCTTAGGTGGTCATTGTTCAAATGGCAGGCTATATTTTATTAAATACCTATGGATATTTGTTTTAGAAAATTGGTACAAGCTTTTAAACTTACTGTCTTTTTATTTATAAGGTTCCTCTCAGCCAAGTTCTGTGGAAACCTTGTATACTTTTTTATTAATGAGGGGCATGTTCAGTGCATTTGTGACATGCCGCAGAAACCGTGACACTGTCTGTTGTGCCATTAGAACGTCACTGCTAAGGCCCACTGCACCTTGGTCACTCCCCCGGGCATAAAATTATGAGCAGCGGGGATCTGAAATAAAACAATAACAACAGTAAAATCGGTGGGACTGATTGGTAATACAGCTCAATAAGTTGCAGAATCTTTAATATATCTATCCTTACCTTCATTGTTGGATCAACACCACTTCGTCTTAAGTGGAGAGGACTTGTGTGAAGGCTCACACAAGTCCTCAAATAATTCCCGAGTGAGCCTATCGTTCCCTAAGAACTCAACGTCGGGAATACTTGCCAACTGGAAGTTTTGGCGCAAATGTCGTCAACGTTGCCTCCGCTCTTCCTGTAGATCTTCTGCGAGCATTAAAAAAGCAGCCATCATTGGGAATTAAAAGTTTCGTCGACCGCACGATAACTATTTTGATGTCGTAATATCTGACATAACGATCCGTAATAACAAGTGTCAAATTCAATTTTTCGAACGGATAAAAACGCATAGGGAGTAGGTTCAACTGTCAAATTGTGTTGCCATTCATTCTTCGTTCGGGCCCCGAACGAATCATCCGTCCGTAGGCGATAGGGAGTAGGAAATGCCCGTAACTAAGGTCGAAACTACGGACTTCGTGCTTAGGGAGTAGACGCCCAGACGTGAATGGAAACGCCGGGAGGGGACGCCCTGGAAAAACATATATAGACCTTATAGGTGATGTTCCTCAAAAAGGCCAAGTGCGCAGTACCCATAACCGGCGTGTGTGTATGACTAGATGTATGAATGTGTGTGAAGCAAAAGAAGTATGTAAGGATCGTAGCAGGTGGCGTTCTGTAGTTTCTGCCTACCCCCATGGGAAAAAGGCGTGAGTTTATGTATGTATGTATTTATAATACTAGTACAATAACTACTATAATACTAGTATTACTAACATACTATAATACTAGTACCTATAAAATACAAAATCATTCTTCTTTTGCCGAAATTGATTCTCGCGAATCGATTTGTGTTGCATAGGATAATACATTTATTATACTAGTACAATAACTACTATAATACTAGTATTACTAACAACTAGTACCTATAAAATACAAAATCGTTCTTCTGTTTCCTAAATCGATTCTCGCGAATCGATTTGTGTTGCATAGGATGGACAGCACTAATCGCTAAATTTGACAGAAAAATTATAAAACCACCTGTAATATGAAACCGATGCGATATACGATAGTATCACTTGTTTCGATATTCATCACTTGTTCAAAACAAAACATCGCGTTAACCGCTCCAAGTAAAAGCCTCAATGTAATACGAATATGCCGTTTACTTTTGATGACCTATGTCTTTTTTTAGGGTTCCGTACCCATAGGGTAAAAACGGGACCCTATTACTGAGACTCCGCGGTCCGTCTGTCTGTCTGTCTGTCACCAGGCTGTATCTCATGAACCGTGATAGCTAGACAGTTGAAATTTTCACAGATGATGTATTTCTGTTGCCGCTATAACAACAAATACTAAAAACAGAATAAAATAAATATTTAAGTGGGGCTCCCATACAATAAACGTGATGTTTTTGCCTTTTTTGCGATAATGGTACGGAACCCTTCGTGCGCGAGTCCGACTCGCACTTGGCCGGTTTTTTTTATTTTTATTACCAGGTATTACTGAGGGTATTAGATTAAAAACAATTGATTTTAAAATTAATTACGCATAATAATAATCGCAAAATGACTTACCGATGGAAGGAAACGTTTACTTTATTTTTTTGCTACGTATTTGTACGGTTTTTACAATTTATTACAACGCAACTAAACATTTTCATTTTTTTTACTGACGTCCGACTAGCTTGGCACACCGATGCAGACTGAGCGAGTGAGCGCAAAAGTGGCGTCTTTAGATTTTTTGTCGTAAGCTGGGCATACTCTTGCGTTATCTAGGTCTATCTATGTCTGTGGTTCAACCGAATTAGAATTATAGACCGTAAACAAAAGGATGGTATTAGCAGCAAAAACCTGTTTCCATAACCAACTGTTTACAACAGCTGCCATTTTTCATTCACCAACCATCGATATATCTGTTTTACGCACTAGCTTTGACGATCCGAACACTCACTCTGTTTGTCTGAACTGTACTGCAATCCGTACACCTTACTTTACACTATGTTGAACGATACGCGTAAGCGCCATGAAATTCGTTTACGTTTTGATCGCGAGTAAACTAAATCTTTAAGCGATCTAGCGCTGCATGTTTTAATAGTTTGATTAGATGAGGAGGGATGAAACGCATGTTACTAAAAAACTTTTTTACAAAAATATACTACCGACTTCCAAATAACAAAACTACAAAGTGAAAAATAACTATTTATGGAAGTCGGTGTCTTTGGTAGGTACCAATTTTTTTGCGTTAAGGACACCGACTTCCAAAAATAGTTATTTTTCACTTTGTAGTTTTGTTATTTGGAAGTCGGTAGTATATTTTTGTAAAAAAGTTTTTTAGTAACATGCGTTTCATCCCTCCTCATCTAATCAAACTATTAAAACATGCAGCGCTAGATCGCTTAAAGATTTAGTTTACTCGCGATCAAAACGTAAACGAATTTCATGGCGCTTACGCGTATCGTTCAACATAGTGTAAAGTAAGGTGTACGGATTGCAGTACAGTTCAGACAAACAGAGTGAGTGTTCGGATCGTCAAAGCTAGTGCGTAAAACAGATATATCGATGGTTGGTGAATGAAAAATGGCAGCTGTTGTAAACAGTTGGTTATGGAAACAGGTTTTTGCTGCTAATACCATCCTTTTGTTTACGGTCTATAATTCTAATTCGGTTGAACCACAGACATAGATAGACCTAGATAACGCAAGAGTATGCCCAGCTTACGACAAAAAATCTAAAGACGCCACTTTTGCGCTCACTCGCTCAGTCTGCATCGGTGTGCCAAGCTAGTCGGACGTCAGTAAAAAAAATGAAAATGTTTAGTTGCGTTGTAATAAATTGTAAAAACCGTACAAATACGTAGCAAAAAAATAAAGTAAACGTTTCCTTCCATCGGTAAGTCATTTTGCGATTATTATTATGCGTAATTAATTTTAAAATCAATTGTTTTTAATCTAATACCCTCAGTAATACCTGGTAATAAAAATAAAAAAAACCGGCCAAGTGCGAGTCGGACTCGCGCACGAAGGGTTCCGTACCATTATCGCAAAAAAGGCAAAAACATCACGTTTATTGTATGGGAGCCCCACTTAAATATTTATTTTATTCTGTTTTTAGTATTTGTTGTTATAGCGGCAACAGAAATACATCATCTGTGAAAATTTCAACTGTCTAGCTATCACGGTTCATGAGATACAGCCTGGTGACAGACAGACAGACAGACGGACCGCGGAGTCTCAGTAATAGGGTCCCGTTTTTACCCTATGGGTACGGAACCCTAAAAAAAGACATAGGTCATCAAAAGTAAACGGCATATTCGTATTACATTGAGGCTTTTACTTGGAGCGGTTAACGCGATGTTTTGTTTTGAACAAGTGATGAATATCGAAACAAGTGATACTATCGTATATCGCATCGGTTTCATATTACAGGTGGTTTTATAATTTTTCTGTCAAATTTAGCGATTAGTGCTGTCCATCCTATGCAACACAAATCGATTCGCGAGAATCGATTTAGGAAACAGAAGAACGATTTTGTATTTTATAGGTACTAGTTGTTAGTAATACTAGTATTATAGTAGTTATTGTACTAGTATAATAAATGTATTATCCTATGCAACACAAATCGATTCGCGAGAATCAATTTCGGCAAAAGAAGAATGATTTTGTATTTTATAGGTACTAGTATTATAGTATGTTAGTAATACTAGTATTATAGTAGTTATTGTACTAGTATTATAAATACATACATACATAAACTCACGCCTTTTTCCCATGGGGGTAGGCAGAAACTACAGAACGCCACCTGCTACGATCCTTACATACTTCTTTTGCTTCACACACATTCATACATCTAGTCATACACACACGCCGGTTATGGGTACTGCGCACTTGGCCTTTTTGAGGAACATCACCTATAAGGTCTATATATGTTTTTCCAGGGCGTCCCCTCCCGGCGTTTCCATTCACGTCTGGGCGTCTACTCCCTAAGCACGAAGTCCGTAGTTTCGACCTTAGTTACGGGCATTTCCTACTCCCTATCGCCTACGGACGGATGATTCGTTCGGGGCCCGAACGAAGAATGAATGGCAACACAATTTGACAGTTGAACCTACTCCCTATGCGTTTTTATCCGTTCGAAAAATTGAATTTGACACTTGTTATTACGGATCGTTATGTCAGATATTACGACATCAAAATAGTTATCGTGCGGTCGACGAAACTTTTAATTCCCAATGATGGCTGCTTTTTTAATGCTCGCAGAAGATCTACAGGAAGAGCGGAGGCAACGTTGACGACATTTGCGCCAAAACTTCCAGTTGGCAAGTATTCCCGACGTTGAGTTCTTAGGGAACGATAGGCTCACTCGGGAATTATTTGAGGACTTGTGTGAGCCTTCACACAAGTCCTCTCCACTTAAGACGAAGTGGTGTTGATCCAACAATGAAGGTAAGGATAGATATATTAAAGATTCTGCAACTTATTGAGCTGTATTACCAATCAGTCCCACCGATTTTACTGTTGTTATTGTTTTATTTCAGATCCCCGCTGCTCATAATTTTATGCCCGGGGGAGTGACCAAGGTGCAGTGGGCCTTAGCAGTGACGTTCTAATGGCACAACAGACAGTGTCACGGTTTCTGCGGCATGTCACAAATGCACTGAACATGCCCCTCATTAATAAAAAAGTATACAAGGTTTCCACAGAACTTGGCTGAGAGGAACCTTATAAATAAAAAGACAGTAAGTTTAAAAGCTTGTACCAATTTTCTAAAACAAATATCCATAGGTATTTAATAAAATATAGCCTGCCATTTGAACAATGACCACCTAAGCTTTGAAGAGTGTTTATACCTACCTAAAGAGTGCACTTTAATATTATTTATTTATTTATTATATACTTTATTGTACACCACTTAAAAATTACAGGACAAAACATTTACAAAGATAAGTGTACAATGGGCGGTCTTATCGCACAGGGCAATCTCTTACAGACAACCTTTGGATGGACTGAACGAGAGGAGATAGACATTAGGGCTGTCAGTGTACAAAAACTATATTAAATAATATTACTTAGATAAAACATAAAATACATACATACAAATTAAATAATATACTAATAAATATCAAATGAAGAACAGAGAAAGGAGAAGAATAGTTATAGAGAAAGGAAATGCTCCTTCACCATTTTTTAAATTGTATCATTGAAAAAATGGGCGCACGGTTGGCGCAGTGGTTGAGCGATTGACTGCTGCGTTGCGTGTCGCGGGTTCGATTCCCGCACGGAACAAATATTTGTATGATTTACAGATAGTTGTTTCGGCTCTGGGTGATGTGTATGTGAGTTTATATGTTTGTAAACGCACCCACGATACAGGAAGAAATTCCTAGTGTGGGGCAACGTTTTTTTTAAAAAAAAAAAAAAAAAAAAAAAAAAAAAAAAAAAAAAAAAAACTAGCTGACCCCCGCGGCTTCGCTCCCGTCATAATTATAGCCTTTGTTACTCGGGAATAATGTAGCTTTCCAAAGGTGAAAGAATTTTTAAAATCGGTCCAGCCATTTCAGAGATTAGCCGGAACAAACAGACAGAAAGACAGACAAAAATTGTAAAAAAATATATTTTTGTGTATGTACCGTATATATATTCATATACATCTAGTAAAAAACGGTTATTTCAATATTACAGACTCCCCGATTTTATTATATGTAATAGATATGGCCTGCCAGGTGTAGTGTTACAGGGGATTTTGGGTACCCACTCGGAATAGACAATAACATACAAAAACATGCTCAGTCCACTATGAAGCGTATGTTTGGCATTGTAAAAGGTCGATTAAGATGCCCCCTTAGCAGCAAGAGAGCTGCATTATGCACCGGTCAGTTGGTACTTGACACAATTTATACTAGGTATAGCTATGTTTTTCTAATAACGCATTGTATGGGTGAACAATATTTTTGTTCATATATTTACATTGAGGTAATAATGTACTATGCACATTTAAGAGCATATTTTAATTATATTTTCAGGTAAAATTGTCATTGCCTGCTGTCTTTTACCCAATATGTTTAATCCAGCAGACTTAGAAGAACCTTCCCTCAGCGAGAATATCTTCAATTTAAGCGCAGTAGACGGGGAGAAGTGTCTACAAATATATTATCTGCCCATCAAGCTCTTCAGCAAGGACAAAGAGCGAGGGACAGATTAGTGCAATTGCTGGCAAGAAATAGATACTTATGCATTCTCACAAGAAAACTTTACAAATAAAACAAATAAAAATGCATTGGGTATGTGTATGACTAGATGTATGAATGTGAGTGAGCAAAAAAAGTATGAAAGGATTGTAGCAGGTGGCATTCTGTAGTTTCTGCCTATCCCCATGGGAAAAGGGCGTGAGTTTATGTATGTATGTATTATTGACTTTTCGCAATAAAAGCATTGTTTTTATTAATTTATTTTTTATTTTCACCTTTCAAATCTGAATAAATTTAACAATTAACAACACTATGATTTATACAATAACTACAAAAATACAACTACAAGAGGCAAATAAAAAACCTTTTTGCAAAAAAATACTACCGACTTCCAAAAATTATGTTATTTTTCACTTTTGTAGTGTTTCATTTGGAAGTCGGTTGTATTTTTTTGCAAAAAAGTTGTTTATTTTTCTCTTTTTAGTTTTACCTACCTAATAGGCAAGTTGTTTAGTACCTTACTAAACAACATGCCTATTACGCCAGAATAGATTACCCGAATAACGTGAAACTTAAACATAACCGGTGAAATAAGAGATCTGCATACCCCTTTAGAGCGTACTGGCGTGATGTTATGTTATGAAATGGTATAAACAATAAACAGACAATCCCGAGAGTTTTGCCGTTATTTATTGAAGAGTTCTGTTGTATATCACCGAAGTTCTTCATCAGACCTTCACCAAATTAAAATGGGGCCAATTTAAAAACATACCCTTTCAAACAAAATAAGATTTTTTTAAATCGGTTCACAATTGACGGAGATATCGGTGAACATACACAAAAAAGAAATAAAACAAACATACAGTCGAACATAGAACCTCCTCCTTTTTGGTAAGTCGGTTAAAAAGACGTTTCATTCCATAAACAAAGTAGTTTTGAATTTGGTAGTTTGCACACTTGATTAGTTACCGAAATTAAGTGTTGATAAGAAAACAACCTTTATGGGTATGTGTCTTACCGTACTTTTAGTACGAAAATTGACAAAATGTTAAAACAAAAATTATTTATTTATGACCCGCACAGGAGACACGAGAAATAAGCAAAAATTAAACAATAATAAAAATAAAACCCCGTGCAAGACCAAGACTCAAAAAGAAATAATGCTGCCCTGATATTATAATTTATATTAAAAAAAAAACCATGTTGAAGTGTCCACGTGGTTTTCCTTTTACTTAACAGTCTTAAATTAATGCTAGGACCTTAATTTCTCTTACTTGTCAACTTGAGTCTCAAATACCTAATAATCTGAATAAAATTAACACTTAACACAGTATAACAATCAAAACATAGATTTCCTTTTATTTATCACTCTTAAAATATTGCTAGGAACTTAGTTTTTCCAGAATAATCAGCGTTACTTCATCGAGCATCTCATTTCTCCTAGTTTCGCTTATAAGCCTTTGCACTGCCTCGCTTATAAGCCTTTGCACTTCCACCTTTGGTAGGTGTAGCAGCATGGGTGGGTGAGATGGCGGCTGGTTCTCTTACTGGTGGACCCTGTACAACAAAATCTGAATATCATTAATGGATACAACAAAAAATATATGATGGTTTATCTGTAATTTATTAATATTTAGTAAAAAAATAGTCTACTACCATATTAATAATTATTATCATTTTGTTAAGTATTACCGTTGGAAAAGCTGGTTGGACTCTTGACTAGATTTGTGGCTCTCCAAAACCCCATCCAATAAACGACAGGATCTTTAACTCCATTTGGGACCGGGTTGGTCCTACCATTGCACCTGTAGCACATGCTGACCGTCTGGCAGCTCCAGCAGCTTTCTTGGCCAAATGTATTTAACAGCCCACACCTAAAATTTGGATATTTGGTTAATTTTAATTATATAAAAGGTATATTATATAAAAACACAATACTCTTACAGATAATAGCCGAGTCAGTAAATAATTAAAAAGGCTTTTGCCAAAGCTGGCGTAGTCGTGATTTGCACATATGCATTCGTATTGTAACGCCTACTGACTGGGCTTTAAGTATTTGCAGGATGGCTGATTATCATTGTTTGCACTTTACTGATGACAAGACCTCAAAATCATATTAATATTGACGAGTAATGTAGTAAACTCACCCTTTGCCGTTGGCGACGAACTTTGTGCAAATTCCCATTGAAATTAAGGTGCTTGCACAGGTTTTCTTACAGCTGCTTTGAGCGAACTCATGAAGTCGACAAGGGCCTCAATTTGCACGTAATTTGCTGCAGCGGTCGGGGTCATTTTAATTAATTATTAATGAAAACAAAAATCTGCCCGAATACCTATTTAATAGGAATTGCTTGACGTTTCATTTGAAAGTTGCCGTCAATCAAACAGAAAAAAGGCAATGGTATCAACAGGATAATGCCACTTTCCGGACTAAAATGACAAAAGTAATTCATTTCTATATTGATAGACATGAAAAAATTATATTGTTAAAAATATGGTCATTTTCTAACGTAAAAATAATACTATATTTTGTTTAGTAAGTTTGAAACCACAAACTAGGAAAACCGGTAATCGACCGTTAAAATAGTACAACTCTAACGTCATCCGTCGTTCGTTCACGAAAATTGTCCATGATCCCGTTCGAAGCTCAATAACCCGAAATCGTTAGGGGGTAGGGTGCACTCCGAAGTTTCGGAATACTTTCGGACGGCCCGTAACTTCGTCGACGAAGATAGGGAGTAGACGCCCTGCCTTGTAAATACCTTTCGTTAGTCGCCTTTCATTCATCCTCTCAACATGGCCAAACCATCTTAACATACTCTTTTCAATTTTAGTCACTACATCTTCTTTTAAACCACAACGTTGTCTTATTACCTCATTCCTCAATCTATCATTTAAAGTTACACCACACATACTCCGCAAGGAGCGCATTTCTACTGCATTAATCCTACTTTCATGTCTTTTTTGCCATACCCAACCTTCACTTCCATACATAAGTGTAGGCACCAGCACGCTGTTGTGAACGGCGAGTCGAGCTTCCGGAGACATCGACTTGCCGGTCACAACTGCATGTATAGCACCATTCACTTTATTCCCTGCATTCACTCTCCTTTCCACATCCTCTTCAATCTTTCCATCCCTTGTGAACATACTTCCCAGATATACAAACTCGTTCACTTGCTCAACACTCTTAGACCGATAGCGCTAGGTTTTGAGGTTTCAAAAATATTAAAGTTGTTTGTGTTTCGCATATAGTTTCCAGACCATTTGCCCAACCTAATACCTTAGTTTGTGTCATCCTAGGTATTTGCATAGGTAGAAATTTAGGTATTTGTCTTTTCCACCAGTATTGGACGAAAAGAAAATTAGAGATGAAAATTTTACTTTCACGATAATAACGAAGTAGTAACTGATGTACATAGGCATTTTGTGTCACATCTATCCACGATAATCCTAATACTTAACCAATACCTAACATGTCGGCCAACTAGCTCAAAAGAATATTACAATAGGTTAAATAGGTGTTACGCGTTTTAGAGTACTGATATCTGTTGGTTAAAATATTTTGTGTCGAATTCATCCACGACTTTTATAGATATTTTATTTTTTTATTACAACACCCTGTAAAATCCACAAAAGAAAATGCAAGTTATTAGAGTTTACGTGTTTTTGATTATTATGGTGTAACAAAACACTGTGCATAATTTGTGTCGTTTTTATCCACGAAATCATATTATTAAAAAAAATACTAGACTTCTTCGCACGAAGGGGAGCGCGGAGAAAAGCGCGGGAACGCGCGCGGCGGTTGCCGGCCAGCCAGACTCGCGGCGCGTATATTTATTTACATTAGGTCTTTGCAAGTTGCAACAAACAAGTGCGTACGTTATTTATGATGTATTTGATTGATTAATACACACTTGCACTAAAAACTTAACTAAGAATTAGTTGCTAACACGAGGTTAAATTGACATTAATGTATAACAAACTGTCAATTTAACCTAGTACTAGCAACTAAATCTGAGTTAAGTTTTTTGCGCAAGTGGGCCTTAACAGTTAGTTATGAAGCCGTGAAAGACTAAAATGGAATATAATCTAAATATAATAAATGTGTTATATCGACACCCAATATATAACCCAATACAAAGTAACTCAATATGGCATGGTTTTCAACACAGTTTTTTTTTGCAAGGTTTTTTTGTTTAACAACTGCAGGCATAAGTTGTTCTGTACAATTTCAAGTTTCATGTTAATAATTTTAATTGCTTTCTCAGTTTTAATAAAACTACTGCAAGTATGATTTTTGATTTGATATGATTTTTGATGTACAGATATGAAAATCATTGTAACTGCCGTTACAATGCAAATTGTCCAGAATCCAGACCGATACCAGTGGTGTCTAATCCCATACAAAGAAACCGAGCCGACGTACTTTACTGATTATTTTATGTACACCAATCGCGTTCGGTTCCGTTACACGGATAAAGATGGTGATCTATCTATCGCCGTGGAACGGCACCGAACGCGATCGATTTACAAAAAAATAATTGGTATAAGCAGGTGAAAAACGCTAGTTACGTCGGCACGGTTTCCTAGTATGGGATGAGGCATCTGTATGTATATAATACTAGATTATCTGTGTCGCTACTCTGTGTCGACAAGTTCACCTTGGGTAACGGCTAACTTATGTCGGAAAATAAGGCCTTCAACAGCGCTGCCAAGTCCTGCAAAAAGGTGTTGCAAAGGTCTCGGTCCGACCACATTACTAACATGCCGCTTAACTACAGTCGAATGGGGACATAACTTGCGTCTTACCCAGTAGGTAATAAAGAGTTTCGGTCCCTGGGTAAGTCGGTTGAGTTGAACTTCTGCCATCCCTCACTACCACCACTGCTGAAACCCGACTTCGCTGAGGAGAAGGCAAACTTATTTGCCTTTTTTTGCGGAATCTTTGCGTCTGCATTCTGGTGATGCGTGGCCCCTTATTTCTCCTGGTGGGTGTGAGACATATATGTCGGACATTCGCATCCATCAAAATGACGTTCGTAGAGTGCTGGGCAACCTCGACTTGAACAAAGCTAGTGACCCCGACGGTATACTAGCACTTGTTCTTAAAACTTATGCGCCCGAACTGTCTACGATCTTGACACTTCTATTTCGCCTTTCGTATGAAACTAGAAAAGTGTCGAATGCTTGTAGGTAAGCTAACGTACAAGTCCAAGAAGGACAGTTGAGCTGATCCGGCCAATTATAGACCTCTACGTGTGCTTAATATTAACACGTTGAACGCCATGGCAGACACCAGTTGACCGACAAACAATACATTTTCAATTGTGTCTCATTTCCGGGCAGTTAAGGTGTTAAGCTCTTGGCATACCTAGAAGCTAATGACATCCTAAGTGATTGCCAATACGGCTGCCGCCGAACTCGTTGTATGCCATTCACATCTGGAGTGAGGCAATCGAAAGGCACGGGGAGGCGCTTGCCGACTCCTTCAAAAACTCGAAAGCTTTCGATAGGGTCTGGCACGGAAGCCTTATTAGTAAGCTTCTTTCATTAGGTCTGCCTGGTGATGGTATGTGTGATTGAATTGTAGAATTCGAGTGGTTATAGATGGGTGCTCGTTGGACCAATTGGATATTAATGCTGGGGTCCCTCAAGGGTTGGTACTCTCAGCAACGTTATTTTTGCTGCATATAAATGATCTGCTAAAAACTTGGGCATGCAGACGACAGCACTGTTGCTGAGAGGTACTTGTCCTTTGTGAGGCTGTGGTGGAGCGTTTGAGCTTATGAAGGTTGCGGGGATCCGCTGGTTACGAGATGCATGGGACCGGTCAATGTGGCGACGCTTGGGGGAGGCCTATGTTCAGCAGTGGACGTCTTTCGGCTGATATGATGATGATGATGATCCTCGCAAAGGTGAGACGGTTCTTCACGCCAGAACAGTTTTTCAAGTTGTATCAAGCGCAAGTTCGATGATGTATGGAGTACTTATCTCATTTCTGGGACGGATCTGCCAAATACCAGCTTGATGCACTTAAGTTGATAAAAAAACCGGCCAAGAAGCTCATCAGCGATGAGGCACTGGTAGAGTCAAAGCTCTAGAGCCTAGAACATCATTTCCAGCTTATCGGTTTTTTATCAGCTGCATTTCGGGGAGTGTGCAATGAAATTACATAATCTCATTCCGCCTAGCTCGTTTCGTTCCATTCCCGTTCGTAGAACATAGAGCAGTGATGGCCCAGTGATAACAGATTACATAAAGTTAAACCAATGTGTAACTAAAGTTACAATGTTATTCATATTGGGTGTCGATATGTGGTCTC
Organism: Orthosia gothica; assembly: GCA_949775005.1. Classification (NCBI taxonomy): domain Eukaryota; kingdom Metazoa; phylum Arthropoda; class Insecta; order Lepidoptera; family Noctuidae; genus Orthosia; species Orthosia gothica. Next base: position 3,065,815 of record OX459046.1, on the reverse strand, counting down.
ATACTGGACGTTAATACAGTGATTGTTAAAAAAGGGGATTATTAAAGTTCATAGAATCGAGCATTGTAAGGGATGACGGAAAAGCCGAAAAAAAGTCCTTGTTTTAAGGACCGTGATGAAATAAAACTATACATAGGTAATCACTATCACCACACATATCTGGAGTATTTTTTTTCACTTCGTGTATTATTTGTTTTGCTAACTGTACACTACCTACTCCAAGCGTGGCACGGGATATTGAGAAGCAGTATAACGAAAAAGCGGTAGGTAAGTAGGTGTACCTACCTACCGCTTTCAGGTTCAAATTGGAAGCGAATCGAAGCGTCAATCCAAGAAAATAATTGACCACATTGACCGTCTTCTAAGCATGGATCATTGACATTCGTAGGTAAGACAGATTGCAGACGCATGATTTGTACAAAATTCCCACGTCATTATTTTTATCTCTATAGGTTACAAATTTGTTCATTACGTAGCGGAGATAAGAATCAATCAATACTCAATATAATAGTTATGTTATTTATTTATATTATGAACGCTACGCATTTAAGAAGAAATCGTACCAAACGAACGTGTGTGCATGCGTATGCCGCCTGGCCTCCTCCGCCCGGCCTCCTCCGCCCGCTTCGACCGCTACCATTGTTTTTGTGTTTTATTCATACAAAGGTATATATCGTGCATGAAAATGACACAAATTTACAATATCGATTTTTCATGCATTTATGATATTGATTATGTTAACTCTAATGATTGTAATATTTTTTTGAAGCGTTTGTAGCTTGGAAAACAAAATAATTAAAAATCTTAAAATTGCGTGGCCTAATTTGGCACAAATTTAATTAATAGGGATATGTAAGTGATCTGAGAAAGGAAATAGTAATTTCATAAATTGTAATATTTTTTTTGCACTATTTTTACACACTGACCCCTATGTCAGTTTGTACTGGACGAATATGACACAAATTGGGTTTACACACTCCGCAGACTATCCTAGATATGATAGCATAATTATTTTAAACTTTAATTTAATTTTGCCAGTTTTGATTTGAATAAAAATAATCAACCACAAATCATCGAATTACTGAAAATGCAAGTAACAGATGTGACACAAAACACAAAAATAAGCTACATAGGTACGACTGTATCCACAGGCAAGAAATAAGCAACTTTAGATTTATTTTCACTTTACACTTCGTTACATCGTCTTCTCTTTCAAACACCATTACCTTAGTCTTGTTCACATTTATACTCATCCCTTTTAACTTAAAAGCTTCATTCATCACAGTCACCATGTCTTGTAACTGTTCTGCTGACGATGCAAGTAGAACCTGATCATCTGCATAGAGAAGGCATTTGGCAGGCAACTCATTCATCCTCAATCCGCACTCATGATCTTTATTATAAATGTATTGGTGATATTGTGTTGGTCCTTAGTTAAAAAAATATATTAGCTTGTTTTTAATTATTTTTTGTAAACATTCAGACCCAGTGTAAAATTGTTAATGAATAAATGAAATGAAATGTAGTATTTGTTGTTATAGCGGCAACAGAAATACATCATTACCATTACCCACACGTATGGGTCTGATTAAAAAAATATATTTTTAGTTTTAGTTTCAAGTATGGGAACCCCCAAAATTTATTGTTTTATTTTTTTTTGTGTGAAAATCTTAATGCGGTTTACAGAATACATCTACTTACCAAGTTTCAACAGCATAGTTCTTATAGTTTCGGAATAAAGTGGCTGTGACATACGGACAGACAGACATGACGAATCTATAAGGGTTCCGTGTTTTGCCATTTGGCTACGGAACCCTAAAATGGCACGTTTGGTTTTCATACAGTTCGTGATACTTGCGTTATCTAGGTCTATCATACGTCGTATCTCTAAGTAGTCTGTGGGTCCATCTATGTCTGTGGGTTGAACAAACTGTGAAAAGGGCTTAATTTTTGTAATTTTATTTCAAAAGGAGTATAGCTCTTAACTACAATTAATTTCTGCTGAAAATACATGGGGTAGTTTAGGTAGCCTTTGGAGACACAATAAAGTTTTTATTCTGGACATATTTTCGTTAACCACTTGTAGCTCTGTAATTTCTAGGCAACAATGTCTTATTACGAAAATACTGCTTCAGATACAGTTCTGTGCTATACAAGTAACACGTGAACTAAAGTGTTTATCTATACCAATATTATAAATAGGAAAGGTTTTTTTGTTTGTTTGTTTGGACCAATTTTAAAAATTCTTTCACCGGAAAGCTTCATTATTCCCGAGTAACATAGGCTATAATTTTGTTGGGAGCGAAGCCGCGGGGGTCAGCTAGTCAGATATATACATAAAAGTTCAAATTGACACTATTCTTAGTCATAAAATAATACAATATCATAATAAGTTAGAGTTAAGTTGCTTATTAGTCTATTAAGGCTAGATTGTTATTAAGAACCTTAGTTTTTAATAACATAAAAAAAACTTAATTCAAAAAATCAAAATATTCGCGGGCTGGCTGACCAAAATCTAGTGTATCCTCCGCCTGCACAGCATGATTTTTTCCTTGTTTACGACTTTTTAGTTCGCTTTTGAAGCAGTCGGGTTTTTTGATTTTTTGAATAAGTTTTTTTATTTATAACTTTTTAGTTATTTTTTTTCGAATTAGATACATTTAAACATATAAGTGTTATATATTTTTGAAATCACCTCTTGAAACCCTTTATTTTGATGCTCCACACAATGGGTTTGGAAGAAAAAAAAAAATTTGGGCCCCCAGCCCCACAATATGGCACCCAAAATCCGCCATTTTTCTATTGTCCAATTTTAATGTACCTAGCCTATGACACTCGCAGGGTTAAGACGCATCGATTGACGTATGAATCATAAAAATCGGCCAACGCGTTTGTTCTCTGGAACGCCATATAGGAACATACATATATACATACATACAGAGACTGATAAACTCATTACCCTCCTTCGGCAGTCGGGTAAAAAAGATGCAGTATTTTGAACTTTACTTACCCTGCGTTATGGAACAGTGTTACTAACAGGTGACAAATAGCAGCTGTTGCCTTAGAATTACAATAAAGGGTTTGCTTAGAATACACCCGATTTATAAAAGTTCCAACCGCGAGCAGCGAGCAATTGGGATAACATCTGGAACTGCACTCTAGATGAAAATAAACACATTATTTAATATTTTACAACTATCAAAACTAAGAAAATTAATTGTGCAGCTAAGTACACATTAAATTAAATTGAAAGTACAAATTGTATTAATTGATCTTTGTATTACTATTAATGTTGATAGATATATACAATATTTTGTTTTTTTCTAGTAGTTGATACTAATCTTTCAGTCTCTACTCTTGTTATTAATTCTTTCAGTCCATCTAAAGGTTGTCTGGTAGATATCGCTGCCAGCAATAAGACCACCATAGTACCCATGGTAAATTTTTTGTAAAGGATATGTGTAACCTTTTTGTTGCACAATAAAGTAGGTATATGCTATTCTATAGGTTCACTAAAGCTGCGAGTCATAAGTAGTAACTGGTTCCAACAAACAAATGCTAAACTTTTCAAAGTTTTTGTCTCTGTTTTATGCTGTAGACAGATGCACTCTTTTTGCTTATGACAGCAACTCTATCTTCACCATAGCACCTAATAGAATGCTTATTTGAGAACTACATAAAGTAACAACCATTGAGCAATAACCATGCAAGTTACTTACCGGCTCTTAGATCAAACTGCCCGGAGCAAATGATGCATTGAATTATCAGATTTAGTTGCGCATTAGTGACTTCGATAGGTATGTTTCTGAAGTGATATTCAAGTTGTGTGATTAAGGCAGCATTCTGTTTTAGGCTTGAAGCCATATTTACTAGTGTGTCTTGGTGACTTTGTCCACATGATGTGACAGGTCCATTCTTAATAAACACTTTTCCGTCATAACAATAAGGATGAAATTTGCTAACTGTCCCATCATAATCATTATACAATTCAAACAGATCTTCATTTTTCTTTAAATAACCCTGTAAAAAAAAATTCATCAGTAGGAAGCTAAATGCTAATAAGATGATGTATTTATTTAAAACTGTATAGCAGATGAGCCGACAGTATGTGTTCAGTTGTCTGTTGAGACTATAGATAATTATAAAGAAATGTGAGGAAGACAGGTGATGAAAGAGGAGGAGGATGAGGGGAGGAGGATTATGTCATGGGTTCAACTACTATAAAAGTTGCAAGTTGATAAGTATCATAAACCAGGGTTCAGGATATATTTTATTACAACCTTAATATAGCCCGTGAAAATAAGATATCTTCAGAATAAATCCTATTTAATATTTTATCAGATTTAAAGCTGTGTGAAAAGTCCTCAGAGAACCTACAAGTCCTACTACACGGTCAAAATATAACTGAGCACTCCCGCCTAGAGTTACCCCTATATACCTATAATATACACTTCTAGAGTGATATATTTAAAAAAAAAACAGCTCAAGGTGCACAGTTATTTAGCCCGGTATAAACTGAACGCTAACTATGTTCATCTAGTCGACGATACAAGTTTATAAGCAATAAATCTTGTTAATATCGATTTTAGAACCATTTTTATTACGTTGGAAAAACATAGACTCTTTCGCAAATTGGCCTCAAATTACACTTATTTTCCTGCTATTACTGATAAGTTGATAACAAATATTACCTGTGCAAGGCTCGTGTCCACAGACATTTCGGAGAATTTTAAATCCATATTAGGTATGTTATTGTAGCCACAATTTGTTGAAGAAAACTCAACAATGCTAACACCAGCCGGCACAACGGACTACTACGTACAGTATTATTTATACTATACGTACTTTCCTTAGAGATTACTTTCCTGTATGATCTTAAATTGTTCAATTTTACCAATGTTTGACTTTTTTTCTTGAATTTGAGTTTAAGTATTATAGCAATACCACTGATAACGGCTACCGTCGCCTGATAAGACTTTCTGATGGTATTATTAACTATTAATTACCAGTTTAACACTAAAGAAATAAAGACATTCACGCGAAAAAAAACCTTAGTACCTACTATTTCTTCGGTATTTCCCCGCAATATCCGGCCCATAGACAAGTAATCAGGGTTACAAACTTAAAAAGTACCCATAAGATAAAGATGAAATCAGAGAGTTTGTAAGTACTAGAGATAGAGTCTGGCAAACGAAAGTAGAGGCTGAAAAAGCGCGGCAAATTAAAAAAATCTCGGCATAGTAACCCCAAAACTAGTATGAGATACTTGGAATATCCTAATTTGATACTTTAGAATTATTAATTTTACTTCGTCTGAATAAAAATACTATAGGTACTTTAGGCAGGCATACTTTAGATATTATGTGGTTTATGTGGTATATCAATCCGAATTAAAAAAAAACAACAGTATTCTATAATAATTTTAGTTTATTCACTACCATAAGCAAAATCTGAATCGTACCCTCAGTTTCCCAGCTCAAAATTATCGGAGAATTAATGTGACAAATTGTCAAGCACGCGTTATCTGCTGTCATTGGCTGTTGAAAATTCATTCAACCAATTACAGCAGATAACGCGTGTGTTAGATTTTGAAGTATGTATGACGTCATTAAATCGTTAGTTTTCATTTTTCAAGTCGCATTGGTTTGCTACATAATACATACCTGTCATATTTATAAAGCACCTACCGACAAATGTCTAAGTACCTACCTAAATTATTATTGTGATATCGACTACCTACAAATGTAAAAGAGTACCCACTTAAGTAAATATTGTTGTGTGTACAGGAAATAACTCTAAACTTATATTAAGCCACGTTGATGATATTCCTATAAATCATTACGTAATCTGTAATGATCATTGTGTTGTATCCTGGATTTTATATTGCTATATTAGTATTATAAGTCTTTTGAAACAATTAGTACAATACTGTATGTTAGTATCAATATTCTTTCTAATATTGATTAAGAATGACTAAATAGGCGATATTAAATTCCTTAATTGTCTTGATACGTTTTAAAACATTTTCAATACATAAGAATTGATTATTGTTCACCTTATTTTGAGATTATTTAAAGCAATATGGAAAATGGCGGGATACCGCGCCATTTCCTCATATTGGACGTATTGAGACACAGATATACCCGATGTTATAAAAATATTGTGTAATTGATAAGCGGACTTACTTTTTTGTGAACTACAAGCCAGTACAGGCCAGATATTGTTATTTAGAAGTATACTACTTATAATACTTGGTGCAAGGTCTACACCAAGGCTAACGTAAGTTATTTGATATTATATCTTTATTATTGCTAATGGTTGTGTTGAAACTGTGTCTAAATCCTAGCCTAGCCTAGCCTTTATTCCTAATATGTTATATTGATTTAAGGCCTAGTCTATGTCCTTTGCCATATGCTTGTTATTTTGATTCTATAATATTGTAAATACTTTTTGGTTGTAAAAGATATAGATAAATACTATGAAACAGCTTCCGTGGGGTTTCTTGCCCTTCTTCCCCACGAGAACTAGTCTAGCGAACGGGCGGTAAGCTTTCGAGCCTTCTTAATATGAATTAATTGACAAGCCTTACTTAAATAAATACCTAGTCTTGTCTTTCTGTGCTTTTATTCATAAAACCCTTTCCTTACACACCGCACACATTGGAACTCTGATACACAGTAAATAACCAACAACCATCTTGACATTCAAAGCTTGCTATCTTGGTAGATATCAATACTTTTATATAGAGTGCCATTTATGACTCTCACTCTCACACGTGCTTGACAATTTGTCACATTAATTCTCCGATAATTTTGAGCTGGGAAACTGAGGGTTAGACTTCCATGTGCATAGATTCATTAGATTCAATGGAATCACTGTTTCGTACATTAATCATGGAACTTTATAAATTATTTTCTGTAATTCTATCTATATTTATTTTCAACATTTTATGACATGATCAGTCATTTTCTTCCACTCCTCTGCTAGCTTTTTCACCCAAGTACTGGTTCAGGGTTCTTATCCTATCTTTCTGCTCTAAATCCGTGAGTTTTTCAATAGTTTTCACTATCTCATTAACCCCTGCTACATCCTCCAGATCTTCTGTAAAAGAAAAAAGTGTTAAAATTACAATGCAACTTTTATTATGGGATGATAAATAGCCATAATGCATGATTATGAAGGTGTTTAACTTATTATAAAATGAATGTGAATAATAATAGAGAAATAGTTTTTGCATCAATAGTAATTACGAATTAAAACAAAGTATCAAATTATTAGCGTCATACTCCTATCAAATCTAACACCACACGTAAACAACCTTGTTTTTGTTTGAATCGGCGTATTTCTGTTGTTGTTTTTCTTTATATTCAGACATCATGCAAAACAACATCTCCCATATTCCACTTATAATTGTTTTATTAATTTTTCACTGAATAAATGCTATTATGGGTGATCTGTAACACAGGGCCTTACCTATCTCAGACACCCTTCTCCATATAAGGTTAAGTATTATGATAGTCACTGTATTTTGATGTCGAGATAAATAAAGATTTTTTATTATTATTATTATTTCGTTTATTCACTTTTGTGCACATTTCATATTTACATTTTTAAATATTTCTTTATAAAAACAAATCATAAAAAAACATGAAAAAATAATGGTTTTCCGCCGGTGTCGGGAGCAGGGTCCAAGCTACCGGTGGTTAGGGCTCCAGAGACAGGAACCTCCTCACGATGCGAGCCGTATCGAGGAGTACTGCCTTCTGTATCAGGCCCTTGATCCAACCGCGCAATGACAGCCTCGACAGATGGTCATCGAGACTCTTGGCCATCAGGCCGTTGGCCGTAACGACAATCGGCACAATGATCGCCGAGTCCGCATTCCACATGTCGACAACCTCGTGTGCCAAGTCGAGATACTTGATTTGTTTCTCTTTCTCAGCTTTCACGAGGTTCTCGTCATGTGGGATGGTGACATCGATTATCATTGTGCGGCGCGCTAATCGGTCTATCACCACTATATCCGGCTTATTGGCAACAATAGTCCTATCAGTGATGATAGACCGATCCCAGTACAACGTGACATGGTCATTTTCGAGAACTGGGTCGGGCACATACTTGTATTACGGTACCTCAGAATCCACTAGATTGTACTTCAAAGCAAGTTGCTGGTGAATAATCCTGGCCACTTGGTTATGCCTGTGTAAGTACTCGCCGTTAGCCAGACGAGAACAACCAGAGATAATATGTCTGATGGATTCACCCGGACGGTGGCATGCCAGACACACGTCAACCGTTCCGTCCTTTATTATATGTCTCCGGTAGTTATTCGTCAGGATAACTTCGTCCATAATTGCACAGACAAAACCTTCAGTTTCCCCGAAACGTAGCCAGGATACAGACGCTTGGAAATCTACATCGGGCCCATGGAGAGCCCGATAGAAGCGTCCGTGTAGTTCCTTGCCTTGCCATACCTCTTTGCGTTCATCAGTAGTTAGTATTACAGGCTTGCGCCAGTTCTCTTTAGCCATGGTCAACGGGGTGAGTCCCTTGTCCACTGCGACCACATCCCGATGCATACCCACTTCAGTTTTTAAAAAGTATTCTCTGAGGCTGCACACCTCGCGGTTGTGAAGAGTCTTGGCGTTTAAAAAGCCTCGACCCCCACATTTCCGCGGGATGTAGTCTCATCACTGATGATCGTGGGTGATGAATCCGGTTTGTGGTCAGCAGTGTCCGGACCCTCCTATCAAGGGCGTCGAGCTCAGTCTGAGTCCATTTGAGTATGCTGAAAGAGTACATCAAAACCGGCATGACCCAACTGTTGAAGGCGCGCACCTTATTTCCACCTGACAAAAGGCTATTTAATACCTTTTTCAGGCGGCCAAAGAAACGCTCCTTCAGCAGTTGTTTCATGTCAGTACTATTAATGCCCAACGCTTCCGACATACCCAAATACTTGTAAGTTTCGGTCGAGGAGAGGTGTCTGAGGTGTATGGAATCAGAGAGTTGAATTCCCTCGGATTCCATAATCTCCCCTTGCTTTACATGCATGACTGCACATTTGTCCACACCAAATTCCATCCTGATGGAGTCACTGAAGGTTTCAGTTACCTTCAGTAGCTCCGTCAGTTGGAATTTGTTGGGGGTAAAGAGTTTCAGATCATCCATGTAAAGGAGGTGAGATATAACCTGACCACCTCTTCTCAGCCGATAGCCTGTAGACCTGAATCCTCCAGCAGTGTACTTAGAGAATTCAGGGCTAAGCAGAACCAAAGTGGACTCTCAAACTGTCGCCCTGAAATATCCCCCGCTTAATCCATACAGGCTCATCATCTCCCTGAATCAGTCGACATCCTGGATATCGAAGGACCGTCTTACATTGCCCCATACATGACTCAAGGAAGGTGCGTAGAGTTGCATCTATTTTGTACAACTCCAGCACCCTCATGAGCCATTTATGCGGCACAGAGTCGTAGGCCTTCTTGTAGTCTATCCAGCATGTCGACAGATCCTTGCGGGATCGACGAACCTGCTGGCTTATGGCCATGCCAATGAGGAGTAGCTCCTTAGTGCCGCGGGACCCATTCCTACATCCATTCTGAGAGGCAGACATTATTAAGTTACTTTCAATGTGTACATTAATTTTTCCTCTCAGGATGGATGTAAGAAGTTTATAAACCGTCGACAAACATGTTATTGGTCTATAATTCTTGAGTTCCGCGGGACTACCTGTCTTATGGAGCAGGTTGGTAACACCTGTTGTTAAAAACTGCGGAAGCGACCCAGATTCTAAACATGACTGGAATTGAGATGCCAGAAACGCGTGTGAGCTGCTATACCATTTTAGCCAGAAGTTATGCAGTCCGTCCGGTCCTGGAAACTTCCAGTTCGGTAGCGGACGAACTGTTTTGGCTACATCTGAGGGACTAATTATAACTTTTTCCATTTCTGATATAGCTTCACACACGCGCTCGACATCACGCATCCAGTCACCCTCAGTGTGATAGACGGGTACCGACCAGATACTACGCCAGAATGTACTCGTAGCGCATCATCCGGGCGGCACACGTCAGTCACACTTTGTTCAGGTCGCTCCCAAGCTCTGTATACCCACCTCTTATCGCTCTGGAACATGCGATTCTGCGAGTACCGGTCAACCCGCCGCTTATACCGCCGAATACGGCTAGCCTATGCACAATCTTTCTGCTTCAAGAAGTCGATGTGCTGCGTGACACGGGACATGTATTCTTGAGGACTGATCCCAGTCCCCGAAAATGCCCGCCTCACGAAGCGCATCACACGTGGTCGTAATACACGACCACGTGCATACAATACGCCCTCTCTGAAGCAGCATAGTTTGCCGATGAGTACCCTAGCCCTATCGATACGCTGTTCGATCCTGCATTGCCAGGCTGGCACGGTAGGCTCTGGTCGAATAGCTTCATATCGGAACTTAACATTAGCTAAACGACATGCCGCAACAGCCCCGCAATACAGGATTGAATGCGTATCAACGTGGTTCTCGCTGCTTTCAAAGATGTTCTTAAGCAGCGAGTCCAAAGCACAGGTTTGACAGTCATAACGGAGTCTGAAGCCAGAAAATCCCAGTTTTGGGGTATCGTACAAGAGAAAACAATATTTCTGTTGTTGCTCATATTGGCAACATTTTGTTGTGACGTAGTGCCATTTGTAGGTAAGTGACATTTTCGCCATCGCCATAATTTGTGAGTTTTGTGGTTGTGTTCGTGGTAGTCCTGCTGTCAAGTGGTTGTTCACGTTTTGTATTATTGATATTTGTGTGTGTGTGTTGCTTGATTGACACAACCATAGTATCGGCGGCCATTTTAAGTGACATTTTAAGATTTAGTTACGGTAAAGATATATTCAGTATTCTATCTTTATACAAACGGTCGGAACGCGAGTCATGCGGTCATGCCTACGTGACAAGAGCTCAGCCCACACTCGATATACTACCGGACGCGCCGAAGTGACGAACGAACGGTGTGATGGTTTTGTAAGCAGTAAGCGTGCGATTTGTGAATATTTTATTCAAATACGTACAAGTACTTACTTACTTACTTAATTAATATGTCAGAGAGCAATTATAGCCTATTTTGTGCTAGTTTTGGTTGCTTGAATTCTTCTATAACGCACCCAGAGATAAAAAAAATAAATTACCTGATACCTCCAAAAGGAAAGACAATAAAAAAGATACGTAATTTGTTTCTTATTTTAATACCTGGATTAATAAATATAAATGAGTGGATAGGGTGATAAAGTCACACACGAGTCACCTACCTACGCTCGGTTTAAAAAAAACTAGTAGGTAGTATCCTAGGCTAGGCTATCTACTTACTTATGTACTTAGCTACTTATATATATCGGAGGAAGGTAAATGATTAATAGTTGGGAACGAAGAAATATCGCTTGTAAACTTATTAATTCAGTTTTATTTAATTGGCAACATTTAGCTTCTGATTCAAATTTTAATTAGATTTTATTCGATTGACAACACTTCATTTTCCTTATGTCAAAATACTTGAATTCGATTGGATGTTCAAAGCGGTGGTTTTGCCGGATGTGTGCTTGAGCCAATAATGAAGCGGCGAGCGCCATACTTGGCGATCTGTGTGGGGTCCCCGCCATTGTGGTGCTAGAGTTGAAAAGAAAACGCGCGGACACGCGTTTGGTGTTTGAAAAAGAGTTTGGAGGAATTCTAAAGAGGCGTGTATAAACTTGACAAAGTGTGGTTTTGTTGAAAGAAAGCGAAACGATTGGTGGCCGAATCCACTGCTTCGTTGTTGGATCAAGGACTATCTCTGAAACGGCATTAGTTACCTGCCTCGTGCATGCATAACCCACGATAAGCCCACAAGTACGAGGGTATATGGAAGGAAGCCCTCGTGTTTCCGACATATATATTATTTAATTAGACAAAATGAGATTAATAAATGGTAGGTAGGTACCTACCTAGATTTATAATAAGTTTAATAAAAAAAATATAATATTAACCTCAGATTAGAGTAAAAATTTGAGATATTTACAATCACAAAACTAGAAAGAAACTTATGTATGTAGAGGCGGACGGCCCTAATGCGTGTTGTAGGCACTTATTTCAAGGTCAGGGCCGAGTCAAAATACTGTTAGATATCTTTACCGTGGTTTAGTTTATCTTTGTAGGTATTTCCAGTCCATATTATTTAGTATGTCTATGTCAAAAACCTTATACGTATTTCTTATTACTAGACTGTGTACCAAAAATTTTTGTTTAGCAAAAATGAAATCTATAATCATATACCTAGGTTAGCTATTTCCTTATAAGCGGTAGCTAACCAAAAGCGGTCCTGGCGAGAGGCTTCCCGCTGGTAGTGTGTCCTTGTCTGACATCTTGCCAGCCCAACTAATCATTGGGTTCGGTAGAAATGGTAGAAAATTTTATATTTTTCTTTTGTATGTTATACCAAAACGAACGAATAAAAAAAAAAAAATTAATACGTTTCAAAGTCAATGAAACTGAAACGTATTTAAATATTTTACAGTTCCTATAATTAATCAATCCATTGTATTTAAAAAATAATTATTTAATTCTGAGTAAGAGTAGTACTTTTAAATGTTTGGGCTTGGTAATACTAAACGTAAGATGGTGGTTTGCGGTTGTCCCGATCTCTAGAACTACCTCTTACCTTTTCCACCTAACCTAGGCATAGGTTCCTAGGAGGAGAGTAAATGAAAAACAGGTAGGTAGAAAATTCGGAACATTTATATTAATAAAAAAGTTTAGCTCAGTAGGTGGGTCGATTTAGTAGGTTAAGGCCTATACAGCGATTACAACTTCCCCCACTGGTCCAGCACTTCCCTGACGTCACTGCCCACTGCTGGAGATGAGTGCTCGCGTGTCGATCGTCAGGTCTCTCAGGATGCAGGTGCAGCTGTAGGTGGGCTGACTCGCTACTGTCCACCGCGGGGAAGCGAGCAGGATAAGGGTGATCCTTGAACCCTGTAATGCGCAACAAGCGAAAGCATTACCTACTGGCCGTAGACTGTGAGCACCCACAGCAACGCTTAGTAGGGAAGCACTAATATGTAGCTGTGTTGCTGTGGATGTTCACTATCAGATACGGAGATGACAGTAGTAGCGGAAACATTTTGAAAAATAATAAAATAATGTAATTACAAACTGCGGGTAGAAACCAAAGGAAAAAACTAGTGAGCGTCTAATAGAAATAAAGAAAGGCGAGAACACAAATACAGAATTGCTAAAGGTCCAAAGCAAAGAGAAATAAACCGTTACAATTTGCTTAGCTACTGCCTAATTTAAAATTGTGCAACACTTACCCAAATGGGGTTTTCCAAATCACACACACAATAATTAAGTATATAAATAAAATGGTCGAGGGAACGGTAGTGACGCCGTTAATAGGATAAATATCGCGATGACGACCGTTTCTTTCTTTTAACGGGTTTGTCCGTATCAAAGATCGCGATAAATATTGACGTGCGTTCGCCTTGACACCAAGAATCAATCTCCGCGACCGCGACGTGGAATCATTCTGTCGTGAATGAACAACATGAACGATGCGCCTGCGCCGAGAACAAAGGAACTGTGTCTGGGTGCCTAATATGTCGCTTATTTGAATACGAACGTGTTGATAAATTGTAGCTATGCAGAATTCTGATTTGGTGCGTTCATTATTAGTTTCTTTTTGTTTTGTTTTTTTTTCAGTATTGTAAATAGTTACTTTTCTAATTTGTAAATAATGTAGATAAATGTAAATAATTGATTAATTTTATATTTCTTTTCTATATTATTAATTAAAACTAAGACATGTAATAATTAATGTTATACGGTAGACATAGAGAAAATAAAACTACGTTGGTAGGCATGGGTCATTGACGGTTTTTTGGTTAATGTAATTTAACTTTTAATCCTCAATGGTTAACAGGTTGAAAAAGCTGTTAAATTATTAACAGGTTTTGAATGTTCAACCGGTAGAGTTTAGCGTCAATTTATGTCAATTTTGTTTTAAATAATCATTGAAATAAGAATTAAAAAAAATTGTGTTCGCGACGATACGTCACCTTTAGATAGGTTGTCATAATGTAAAATATAAATAGTATTGACAGACACACGTCTGCTCACCCCAGAGCGCCATCGCATACTAAGCGATGTCGGTAGGTGAAAAAACCTTTTATAGTAAAGCTCGTAACTAGTTTTTGCTCATGTTTTTGAGACACTAAAATTATATTTTATGTGTCTATCAGTAGGTAATAGAATTAAATAGTCTAATAACAATAAATTAGAAGCTTTAATATGCATACTGATTGTGTTATTACGGAAAGAAACAAGTATTTAACTCCGTAAAAAACAACCGTCCTCAACGAGCGTTTAGTTCACAATGACCTGTAAGAGGGCGGCACCTTATATTTATACTAAAACCAGTTTTTGTAGAATTTTGATAACTTTAAACTCATGTTTTGGGGGCTTTTACATAGTTTATAGTGTGAATATAGCGCTTATGTGTTAGAATTATACATAAGGTACCTTAGTTATATGATAAATGTATAGGTTTAAGGAAATAAAAATATTTTGTTTACTTATTTTAGACCCCCCGTTTTGAGCAGGGTATCAGGTGGTGCTATAGGTATTCTATTCACCAACCAATCAGATTGCTTCCTTACACATAATTGTTTTGTTAGGAAACACCACCTAGGTGTTCTAGATAGGATGGCTGGATACCATGACTGAGAAATTATACATAATAGCAGTACATGGCCAGTCATAGTGCATTTTCACTCTAAAAAGGGAAATATACATACATTTTACTCAAGTAAGTGTTTGGAAAATTCGATACAAGCCATTTAGCGCTTCTAGGTGACCTAGAATTTTGTCTAGGCCCTATAAATAGATAGCACCTGTGTAATTCTAGTACATAGACATCACTTGCTTGAAGTGATGTGTCTGTGTATGCCGGCATGGACGTTTCTATGCGTCTGCCGACGGGTCACTACGTCCAGGGACACTTGGTGCCTGGTCAGTTATAGATATGCTGTCTGAAGCATTACCTTCGTGGACCCACAGGCGGGCGTCTAGACTCAGTCATGACACAAAACTAGTATATAGGTGTATATAACGCACACAGACACATTAAAGCTGTGAGACGACGTAAAATTTAGTATTCGGCCGCTTCCCGGCACCTTAAGCTGCGGAAAGGCTGGTGGTACACCCATCAGGGTACCGCCGTCAGACAGCCTAGTTTTCCAGCTACCCAACCACACTTCCGGAAGGAGCTTAGCTCTGGTGGTTGAGGAGTTAAGCGACCTGATATGGTGCGAGGTTACATGGATTTGCTATGTAAACAAACTTGTAACAAACGATAACTCATCGGGGGTTGGACATGTAGCTACCGGACTTCTACCTTGGGATAGCCCATCACGAGGGCTACCCGGGTGTGAATGTAACTTGAAAATCCACCCAGCAGTCTGAGTAGGAATCGAGTTTATGTGCCAAGATCAGGGGCATAAGCTAACTTCTCGCACCATTTCGCGGCTGTACGCCTGAATGTTTTGAATATAACTGTAACACTTATGTGTGTCAACGGCCCAGTAGGAGGGCTCCAAGTCCCTCGCTGGTACCCTAGAGCTAACATGTCTAGTTTTAGGAGAAACTCGATTGTAAAGCTTCAAACTGGCGGGAATTCCCTTTCTTCGACATTCTCCTTACGAGAACTCCCTGATGGTAGGGGCTAGGGACCTGGATCAAAGACCGGAGGGAAGGTCTCCTCGAGACCTATCCAAAAGTACAAGTTTCACCAGAATCGGTCCAGTGGAAGGGTAGTTCCTGTCAGTTTCAAGCTACGAGTCTTAGCGTATATTTTTTGAAAAATAAAAGTTTTTGCGGTCGGAATGTTGTGGTCCTCGTCGCAGTCGAGTTCGCCTCTTTAATAGTGCGCAGGCGCGTGAACATTTCGTAGCCATTATTTCACTTAAAGTATTTCCACGCATCATTGCGCTTCGAGGACCATGAAGGAACATCGCTTCTGGCCATGAACAAATAGTTTTATTTAACCTGGACATCACGTTTTTCACCTCAACCTACTTGGCAGCCTTCAAGTGTCTCCAAGGTCCATAGTTACCAGATGACAACTGAACAATAGGTGCAAGGGGCGTCAACGCGTTCAAGCAGGAGCCTTACAACCTCCTGATTGCCTGTCGGTCTTGGACGATCACGTCCGTCCCGTACATTTGCTGGTCCTGTCGAGCCGAATATTGGTAACCTACGGACCATTTGCTGGTCCTGTCGAGCCGAATTTTCTGGGAAACATACCAGACCTGCGGACGCTGTGAAGATATAGGCCAACGAAGAGCCTTGTTCCCGAGAACAAAGAAAACTGATGTCCCGGACGCTGTGAAAATATAGGCCAAGGAAGAGCCTTGTTCCCGAGAACAAAGAAAACTGATGTCCCATTCCTGTGAAAAAAGAAACCTGATGCCCTGGGGACACGAACGCTGCCTTGAGAACAAACAAGCCTGATGTAAAGTGACCTTATATATTGAGGTTACATTCCTGTTTCTTGGGTAATGTCAAAACGTATCGTTCCTGTGAAAACTAGTACCTGAGAACAAAGAAAACTGACGCTCACGCCTGTGAACATTCGTGAGAACAAAGAAAACTGATGCTCAAATATCTCAAGGTACCCTCAATATAAATCTGGTAAGATTACACACCACACAAATGTGCCAACTGGGGTACTAAGCGTTGCGTTCGTGAGAAAAGTTCCAGGGAAATAAGAATACTGACGTTCCATCTCGTAAACCTTACAAGTGCCAGGGTTAAGATCATGTTTCTTTAACAGTCAAAAACATAGCGTACACTCTGGGACGATAGAAACCCTTTCCTGGGTGAGATAACCCAGTTACTGGTCAGCAACCGTATTACTGGGTGATTAGCGTCGTCAAAAGGCGCAACGTACTATCGTCTCATAGTAGAAACTTCCAGAGCGACTACAGTCGTGAAGAGTGCACGAGTGGATTAGGCCCACGCGTGGACTACCTGGAAGACAACCATTTTGCTGGGACACAGCAGCCATTCCTGAGCTATTCCTGTGGTTCTACCGGCTTCCTGAGAAGCTAACCGTTCCCGTGTGATTACCGTCGCGAAAAGACGGTTTTTTGAGCTGTTTCTGTTGTGTAACCTGCTTACTGAGAATTCACAGTAATCGAAGATTACACAGAAACTGTATCCTGAAGGAATATAGCATAGCCTGAAGAGTTATCGCTAGGAAACTCATAATCGGAGTTTTCAAACAGCGTGTTGGGAGCTCGTTTAGGAGATAGAACGAACATACGACGTTCATAGAATTCCTGAAGGGTTACGGCTGAAGGATTATCGCTGAAGCGTTATCCAAGAAGAGGCTTACACACAGAAGCATATTGAATAGTCGTGTGGGCGACTTGTTCTATAAAATAGAACGAAAAAATAGTTGCTGAAATTTCCTGAAGCGTTATAGCTGAAGGCTTATTTTCGACTTAGAATTTGTTTAAAAACAAATAGTCGTTATCGAGATAGAAGCTCTCGATCGAAGTCTGGAGTTTCAAACCTGGATATCTGGAGTCTGAAGTGACTACTAACGTCAAGAGTTGGACCAACAGTTCAGTGATTGGTACCAGACCGGCTGCTCAACCTTGGAGGCTGCTGGACAAGTTGACACTTAGACAACAGTAAGTACAGTGAAAACATATGCTCATGTGCTTACCCATTTTGTGTTGAAAGTCTTATAGTGAACTTGTTTACGTATCAACATTGAAGTTTGAAGCTGATTTGGAACTTATAGTTTTGAAGACTGACTAGCGACTTATAGTTTGAAGAATAACCTGGAGTTAAGAGGGTCGGATATAACCCGGAGTTTAAACTAACCCGGAGTTTGGAGATACTTTTCGAAGTTTGAAAAAGGAAGCGAACCCTCTTCAAGCCGACGACTGAAATCGGACTTAACCCAGAGTTACCACTTAGCAGTTTTTAAGAAAAAATTAAGTTTGGACATAGCCGTTTTGAAGCTCGAAAATAGATGTCAACCAGTTCGTGTTGAAGTCTAGAGTTGGACTCAGCCGATTCAAACTGACATATTGAAGAAGTCTAGAATTGGACTCAGCCGTTTCGAGCCAACGTTTTGAAGACAAGTTGAAGATTGGACTTGTACTTGGCGTATTCAAACTGAAACTTTGAACCAATCAGGATGCCGACTACCAGATCCCAGGACAAG
The DNA here is from genome assembly GCA_949775005.1 of Orthosia gothica. Taxonomy (NCBI): domain Eukaryota; kingdom Metazoa; phylum Arthropoda; class Insecta; order Lepidoptera; family Noctuidae; genus Orthosia; species Orthosia gothica. The sequence continues at coordinate 3,047,552 of OX459046.1, read as the reverse complement.
AGGCCTGAATCATGGACAGTCCCCATTGAGCGTCCAGGTGCGGGCGTACAACATCAGCTGCCCCCACGCTCACCGTCCACTACTGAAGGGACAGAAAAGTCCATACCAGTCAGAAGCCCACCAACGTCACAGATAGGTGACAACACGCCCACACATGAGGAGGAGGAACCACAGGAACCAAGCACACGCAGGAAGGCATCGAAATCAGAAGATTCTTCAGAAAAAACACTGAAGCCTTCTGGTAGAAAACAAAGGATCCGGGATAAGACCTTTGTTCAAGGAGAAGTAATGGCTACCCGGGGTGACGCCCGTATCGAACATACTGGACCGCCGTCAACTAGCAAGTCGACCCGGTCACGTAAGAAAATTTCAAGAGCTCGTGAAGACTTATTGAAAATAAAGTTGGAACTCGCTAAGTTAGCACTTCAAAAAGCAGAAGAAGAAGCTTCTGAGGATGAATATATGGATGACAGAAATTCTAATGAAGAGTATGTCCGTTCGTGGCTCGAAGAGGCGCCAGAGCCCACACCGTTGAGGGAGAATGACGTCGCCAAAGGGGACAATGACGATTGGACCCCGGCTGCGGCCGTCGACGCTATAGCGGACTCCCGGAAACATATCGACCATATAGAACATCCACAAGTGAAGTCTAACATCGAACCACCTAGGACAGAGCCGTCCAACGTGGAGCCGCCAAGGCAAATAGAAGCGAAAGAGTCACTCCGTCCTTTTCTAACGGAGCTGACATCCGCTATAGCGTCGCTAGCCGACAGAAAAATCGAACCATGGACGCCTAACCGATCGGCGTCGCAGGTTATCATGACTCTGCCGAATTTCGGTGGAGCTCATACAGAATGGCTATCTTTTCGAGCCATTTACGAGGCAACTCATGCCTACTTCAGCGACATAGAAAACACGGCAAGACTCAGAAGGAGCTTGCGTGGTCGCGCACTGGAGACAGTGAGCTCAGAGCTCATCGGGAACGCAAAGCCGGATGAGATCATGAGAGAATTGGAACTACAGTTTGGACGTCCTGACTCAATAGCTCAGGCCGAAACAGACCGACTTAGAGGGCTACCAAAATGCAGCGAGTCGCCCAAGGACATCTGCACCTTTGCAAGTCGAGTCAGAAGCGGAGTTGTCACTCTGCGAGCTCTCAAGAAGGGGCACTATCTGCTCAATGCCGAGCTGGTGCGCCAGCTAACTGAGAAGCTACCCAATTCTCTGCGTGTACAATGGTACAGAACGTACACGGAAAAGTACCAGTCGCTGCCGGACCTGTCACTCTTCAGCGACTTCATAACCGAGCAAGCTCACTTCTGCAGTGCATTCGCCCCGCCTGAGAACATTAAGGAAACGGATTCTCTAGCGGGAAAACGCGTCATACAACGGACGCATACAGCTACCGACAAGCCGGTAAACAAATGTCGAATTTGCGACAAAAGTGGTCACTACGCGTCTGACTGCCAAAGGTTCAGAGACGCAGCAAGTGACAAAAGATGGGAGCTAGCCAAGAATTACAACTTGTGCTATCGCTGCCTAAGACAACGTCGTGCTGGACACACTTGCAACAAGAAGCAGTGTAGTCATAAGGGGTGTACAGCCACGCACCATCGACTTCTTCATACAGACAGGACAAGGAAGCCTGCTGTTCCAGAGAAGAGGAAGTCGCTGGAGATAGTGGCCAGTTCGCGAACTGATTCGAGTCACGCTTTCCTGAAGATGATACCGGTCCGGGTAATAGGACCGGCGGGAGAGGCAGACACATACGCACTCCTTGACGACGGATCCACCGTTTCGCTGATCGACGAAGCAATCGCTCAGCGAGTGGGAGCAGTGGGCCCAATCGACCCTCTGAAGATCGGTGCTATTGGAAACACCATGATCGACACTCCCTTATCGAGACGTATAACCGTCACTCTCACAAGTCGTATGAGAGATAGGGTGCCCTTCAAGGCGCGCACCATTTCGAAGCTCAACCTGTCACCACAGGCAGTCAGTCAAGAAGACGTAGCCCGCTGTAGGCACCTTCGAGACTTGACGTCGCAGCTTACGTATCCTGCTGGAGTGCCAAAGATACTCGTCGGCCAAGACAACTGGCATTTGTTGTTGGCCACTGAAGTCCGCAGAGGACCTAGAAGCCAACCCATCGCGTCGAAAACCATGATGGGCTGGACATTGCACGGCGCGCACACCAGAACACTGGGCCAGCAGGTGCATTATGTCAACGGGTGTCAGTCCGTTGACGCAAGGCAAGATGCGGAACTGAACGAGCAGCTCCGTGAATTCTTCGCTATCGAGTCGTTGGCTATCAATCCACGACAACCAGCTTCTGACCCCCAGAAGAGGGCAGAAGATATACTGAACCGTCACACAAGACAGTTAGGAAATGGGCACATAGAAACCGCTATGTTATGGCGGGACGAGAAAATAGAGATGCCCGATAGTTACGAGACAGCACTCAAAAGGCTAGTCTCGATAGAGAAGAAGCTGGATAAAAACCCCGCTCTTCGTGTGAAATACACACATCAGATGGACTCCCTGATAGAAAAGGGATATGCTGAGAAGGCTCCCAAGTCAAGCACGCCAGGAAAAACCTGGTACCTGCCTCATTTCGATGTCTTCAACCCCATGAAGCCAGAGAAAATTCGAATAGTACATGATGCCGCCGCAAAATCGAGAGGAAAGTCACTCAACGACTTCCTGCTAACTGGACCGGACTTGCTGCAGTCGCTGCCCGGCGTCATGATGAGATTTCGTAGACACTGCGTGGCCATCTCCGGAGACATAGCCGAGATGTTCATGCAAGTAAAAGTACGAAGTGAAGACCGAGACTCACTTCGCTACCTATGGAGAGGCAACAGAAGAGATGGAGCCCCAGAAGAATATCGTATGACGTCCATCATTTTCGGCGCGGCAAGCTCGCCGTGCACCGCTATCTTTGCGAAAAATTGGAACGCAAGAAAGCACATCGAACAGCATCCAGTAGCAGTGAAAGCTATAGTAGAGAGCCATTATATTGACGATTATCTGGACAGCTATAAAACAGTCGAAGAAGCGACAGAAGTCGCGACAATGGTGAAGAAAATACACCAACAGGCGAAGTTTGACCTAACAAAATGGGTATCAAACAGTAAGCGCCTGATAGAAAATATCGATCCGTCACAAACCTGCACTGAGGTTGTGAACATCGGAGATACAGTAGGCGCAGAGAAAATACTCGGCCTGATTTGGAGACCTAGTGAAGATACGCTAGGTTTCAACCTAACGCTTGCGAGACTGCCGCCAGGAATTTTAGAAAAGGAGGCCCCTACAAAAAGAGAGGCTCTCAAAATTGTTATGTCGTTATACGACCCCCTAGGACTAGCCTCGCCTGTTACGATTCGAGCTAAACAAATATTGCAAGAAGCTTGGAGGCGAGGCGTCGATTGGGACCAGCTATTAGACGCTGACCTGGCATCTCAGTGGAGAAGTTGGATCGAAAACCTGCGGCAGCTCAAGGGCATCAGCATACCAAGATGTTATCCTGGTTATAGTGATGCCACAGAAATACAAATACATGTATTTACCGACGCAAGCGAGTTGGCATATGCAGCAGCTGTGTATTGGCGAGCCACCACAGCAGTAGGCACACAGAAGGTGAGCCTAGTCATGGCCAAGGCGAGAGTAGCTCCATTAAAGCTACAATCGATACCGCGCCTCGAGCTGCAGGCAGCGGTGATGGGAACCCGTCTGGCTGCAGCTGTGAAACGTGAACACGACAACAATCCATCGTCGGTCACGTATTGGACAGACAGCAAAACAGTCTTGTCGTGGATAAGAAAAGGAGCACGAACCTATAAAGCCTTCGTAGCTCATCGCATAGCTGCCATAGAAGAAGGTAGCAAAGTGGAGGATTGGCGATGGATATCCACGAAGTTGAACATCGCCGATATAGCGACTCGTGACGTGCCGCCGAGGTTTGACTCACAACACGAGTGGTTCTGTGGCCCAAGTTTTTTGTATGAAGACCCTTCTTCATGGCCATCAGAAAAACCTCCAATCACAGAAGAGACAGGAGAGGAAAGAACGCTCACTGTCACAGAAAAAGAAAAATCTGTTTTGGAGAAAATAACAGACAGACATACATACACTTCGAAGCTCATAGAAGCTATACCTAATCCCGTCAACTTTTCAAGATGGGAGCGGCTATTACGTACGACTGCTACCGTCCTACGTTTTATACATCTCTGTAAACAAAGGACAGAGAAAACGTTCTACAAAAGAACCCGGAAAAACGCTGAGGAGGACACGGACTGGCGAAAGAAAAAGAAGACAGCGACTGCAGCAACCAAGCCGTCATACATAGCGCCAGAAGTCCGAAAGCAGTACATAGATGCGAGCTTTCTTCAAAAAGCCGAGAAAATACTCGTACAAGTTGCACAGCAGCAATCGTTCGCTCAAGAAATAGCTAGATTGCATGCACATGAAATAGTGGACAAAAATAGTCCGCTACACGCGCTGCAAATAGAAGTAGTAGATGGCCTACTACGTATTAGAAGCCGTATAGCCGCCACTGACGAGGTCACAGAAGATGTAAGGCGACCGCCAATATTACATGGCGACCATCATATAACCCAGCTCTATATAGACTGGACACACCGCAGCTTACTACATAGTGGGACTGAACTCACAATAAATGAGGTACGGCAGCATTATTGGGTCGTAAGGATGCGTCCCACCACCAAGAAAGTACTGGCACAATGTCTTCAGTGCCGTATTCGTAAGGCACAAGCACCTGTGCCAGCGACCGGCGACCACCCACGAACGCGCCTGGCTCATCACCAAAGGCCGTTCACGTACACCGGGCTAGACTACTTCGGCCCGCTATCTGTCACCGTGGGTCGCCAGCATCACAAGAGATATGTAGCACTGTTTACATGCCTCACCACAAGAGCTGTCCACCTCGAGATCGCCGCCAGCCTCAGCGCAGACAGCGCAATATTAGCGCTGCGCCGTTTCGCCGCCCGCAGAGGATGTCCAACTGAGATCCACTCAGACAACGGCACCAACATGCACGGTGCCGATCGAGAGCTACGAGAGGCCTTCCGAGAGGAGGCCAGTCGCCGAGGCATCACTTGGCGCTTCATCACCCCATCAGCGCCCTTTATGGGAGGTGCATGGGAGCGTCTAGTTCGCTGCGTAAAAAACGCATTGTATACCGTACTCACAGAGAAACACCCACACGAAGAGGTGTTGTCCACACTGATTTGTGAGGCAGAGTACACGGTAAATAGCCGCCCGCTGACACATGTATCAGTCGACGGCGATGACGACGAGTCTATCACGCCGAACCACTTCCTACTTGGTGGGTCGGCTAGACTCCCAAACCCCGGCGTGTTCACCGAGCAAGACATCGACCACAAAAAGATGTGGCGTCGGTCACAAATCCTGGCCGACATGTTCTGGCGCCGGTGGGTGCGAGAATACCTGCCGGAGCTCCAAAACCGGCGGGAGCCCCACAGCCGCGGGCCTGGCCTGCTGGTGGGCGACCCCGTCCTTATCGCGGACGGGCAGCTGCCTCGCAACACGTGGCCGCGAGGCCGCATCGAGGCCATATACCCTGGCCCTGATGGAGAAGTCCGGACCGCTGAGGTGCGCACCACTGGCGGCACTCTAAAGCGTCCGGTGAAGAAGCTCATTCCTTTGCCAAAATGAGTGCAGCAGAGTTCCAGCGGCGAGAGCTGAGCGACGTGTCGCAGAGCGTCGAGGTCACGAGCGCTGCCGACGTGCGCCGCTCACAATGCTGATGCAGCGCCGCGCCAACGTAGCATCGAGTCGACGCGACACTGCACGGCGGGAGAGATGTTCGCGACGATACGTCACCTTTAGATAGGTTGTCATAATGTAAAATATAAATAGTATTGACAGACACACGTCTGCTCACCCCAGAGCGCCATCGCATACTAAGCGATGTCGGTAGGTGAAAAAACCTTTTATAGTAAAGCTCGTAACTAGTTTTTGCTCATGTTTTTGAGACACTAAAATTATATTTTATGTGTCTATCAGTAGGTAATAGAATTAAATAGTCTAATAACAATAAATTAGAAGCTTTAATATGCATACTGATTGTGTTATTACGGAAAGAAACAAGTATTTAACTCCGTAAAAAACAACCGTCCTCAACGAGCGTTTAGTTCACAATGACCTGTAAGAGGGCGGCACCTTATATTTATACTAAAACCAGTTTTTGTAGAATTTTGATAACTTTAAACTCATGTTTTGGGGGCTTTTACATAGTTTATAGTGTGAATATAGCGCTTATGTGTTAGAATTATACATAAGGTACCTTAGTTATATGATAAATGTATAGGTTTAAGGAAATAAAAATATTTTGTTTACTTATTTTAGACCCCCCGTTTTGAGCAGGGTATCAGGTGGTGCTATAGGTATTCTATTCACCAACCAATCAGATTGCTTCCTTACACATAATTGTTTTGTTAGGAAACACCACCTAGGTGTTCTAGATAGGATGGCTGGATACCATGACTGAGAAATTATACATAATAGCAGTACATGGCCAGTCATAGTGCATTTTCACTCTAAAAAGGGAAATATACATACATTTTACTCAAGTAAGTGTTTGGAAAATTCGATACAAGCCATTTAGCGCTTCTAGGTGACCTAGAATTTTGTCTAGGCCCTATAAATAGATAGCACCTGTGTAATTCTAGTACATAGACATCACTTGCTTGAAGTGATGTGTCTGTGTATGCCGGCATGGACGTTTCTATGCGTCTGCCGACGGGTCACTACGTCCAGGGACACTTGGTGCCTGGTCAGTTATAGATATGCTGTCTGAAGCATTACCTTCGTGGACCCACAGGCGGGCGTCTAGACTCAGTCATGACACAAAACTAGTATATAGGTGTATATAACGCACACAGACACATTAAAGCTGTGAGACGACGTAAAATTTAGTATTCGGCCGCTTCCCGGCACCTTAAGCTGCGGAAAGGCTGGTGGTACACCCATCAGGGTACCGCCGTCAGACAGCCTAGTTTTCCAGCTACCCAACCACACTTCCGGAAGGAGCTTAGCTCTGGTGGTTGAGGAGTTAAGCGACCTGATATGGTGCGAGGTTACATGGATTTGCTATGTAAACAAACTTGTAACAAACGATAACTCATCGGGGGTTGGACATGTAGCTACCGGACTTCTACCTTGGGATAGCCCATCACGAGGGCTACCCGGGTGTGAATGTAACTTGAAAATCCACCCAGCAGTCTGAGTAGGAATCGAGTTTATGTGCCAAGATCAGGGGCATAAGCTAACTTCTCGCACCATTTCGCGGCTGTACGCCTGAATGTTTTGAATATAACTGTAACACTTATGTGTGTCAACGGCCCAGTAGGAGGGCTCCAAGTCCCTCGCTGGTACCCTAGAGCTAACATGTCTAGTTTTAGGAGAAACTCGATTGTAAAGCTTCAAACTGGCGGGAATTCCCTTTCTTCGACATTCTCCTTACGAGAACTCCCTGATGGTAGGGGCTAGGGACCTGGATCAAAGACCGGAGGGAAGGTCTCCTCGAGACCTATCCAAAAGTACAAGTTTCACCAGAATCGGTCCAGTGGAAGGGTAGTTCCTGTCAGTTTCAAGCTACGAGTCTTAGCGTATATTTTTTGAAAAATAAAAGTTTTTGCGGTCGGAATGTTGTGGTCCTCGTCGCAGTCGAGTTCGCCTCTTTAATAGTGCGCAGGCGCGTGAACATTTCGTAGCCATTATTTCACTTAAAGTATTTCCACGCATCATTGCGCTTCGAGGACCATGAAGGAACATCGCTTCTGGCCATGAACAAATAGTTTTATTTAACCTGGACATCACGTTTTTCACCTCAACCTACTTGGCAGCCTTCAAGTGTCTCCAAGGTCCATAGTTACCAGATGACAACTGAACAATAGGTGCAAGGGGCGTCAACGCGTTCAAGCAGGAGCCTTACAACCTCCTGATTGCCTGTCGGTCTTGGACGATCACGTCCGTCCCGTACAAATTGCATTCCCTTTGTATTAGTTTCATTTTGTATACATTCAAATCAAATAATATTTACATTAATTCTTCTTTATTGATCATTTTTAAGTATTGCAGTACATGGGTATAAAATTTTTACATGGTAAAATTACAGATTTGCTACAATTATAGTGGGTGCAGTTCTACTCCTAACTAGGTTACTGTATAACCTGTATGAAGGAGTGAATTGAAATTTACATTAATTTGATGTACAATGTTTTATTTATTGTTACATTACATTAAATAAAAAAAATCTAAACATTACTAACACAATTGAGCTTCTTGTCTCACTCACACGTACGAGATACGAGTGAGGTCCACCACTTTTATGGTCCGATGCAACGACGCTAAGATGTTCGGCATCGTTCATCTAAGTCTCACGCCTCTCCTCCATGAGCTTGAGAGTAGGATCAGAGAGCTTTTTGTTCCTATCTATACGATGGGTCTTAAAGAACGAGACTTATGGAGACTTGGGATTTGAGGATTATCGACTCCTCCTCCTCTCTTCGAACTTCAGATAACCCTATAATACTCCATCGTAAACTGCTCAATTCCTCTTCGAGTTCGGTGATCTTATCGTCGGTCCGGAGGCCGGCGTGTGCGCTTGTTGTATGTTGCCAGGTCCTGTCGTCGGTATTTGTTGGGGTAGCCATATCTCGTTCGGAATTCTTAGCACCCCATGCCATACCGTAACCTCGACCGCTACCGTAGTCGAGGGTAGGCAGGCTGCCGGGCACTAGGCGCTATGTTTTATTTGTACTATTCATGAGGATTGCTTTGCAGGCGGGTTGGCGATCCCAGTACGGTTGTTACTGTAGAAGTTTTAGTTTGTCTTTGAGAAACAATTGTCTATGATGTTGATGGTAGCAACAGTCAGTGCTTTAAAGTATAAGAATTATGGAGAACGTTACAAAACTAGTTTTATTGTAGAAGAAAGGAATGTGGTGTCTTCCATGTCTTATTAGGGGTTCAACAGGTTATGGGCCGCCCCATATTCCTTAAATTGGTGAATTTGACGGTTTCAGCAATACATATATATATATTTATTTTTTTGACTCGTACCAGAAATAAAGGATGGCTAATATGAAGTCTCAAGATGTGATACGTCGGTTGGAAGACGGAGACATTTTCATAATTGGAAATTTAGATTGGAGCTGGTGCTAGAGGAGAAAGGTATTGATGATATTGTAACGTGTGTGGACGTGAAAGACAAGAAGAGGGATGCAGAAGCACGGTCATTAATAGTGCAAAATATTGGAGACAAATTTTTAGACGTTGTAAAAGGATGCAAAAATTCAAAAGAAATGTTGGATTCGTTCATTGAGGTAATAATGTACTACGCACTAGAGAAGTCACCACCCATCACTACTGTGTTCTGTTCAGTTGCGCTCTTCTAGCCGCAATTCACTTATTTGATTGCTAGATCTTGAACGCTTAAGTCATTTTATGTTTTTAAACGAAAAAACGTTCAAACGCATTCAATATGCAGGTCGTGTGTTATAACATTTTGCACTAATAATTCAACCAATACGGCGAAGATCAAAGGAATAACTTTTCATAGTTGGCTAACTAGATAATTATTTTAAAATTTAATTTTAACAAAATATTTGCTGGACGCCATGTTATGTCAATTTTCATATAGACTAAAAATTCAGATGTGACAATTTGTATAACAAGTGTAGGTAAAATTAGCTGATGTTTCTTTTTAAAGCGGAAAATAATAAGAACATATTATCTTTAGAAAAGAACTGACTGTGGTTATTCAATGAAAAAAGATAAAAGATGAAAAATAATTATTACATAATGTAAGACATAATTTATTACATTTTGTTTATTTAAGGTTTCTACGTTTGGACCGTAAAGATAGGCAAAAATGGATAAAATTTATCGAAATTACCCGCAGTGAAGATACCAGCAGCCTAATTGTGTAAGTGAATTCAGCAAAGGAAACAATCTGTTTCTTTCCCAAAAACGACTTTTCGTATTTCAAAAAGTAGTTTTTGGGAAAGAAACAGATTGTTTCCTTTGCCGAATATACTTACACAATTAGGCTGCTGGTTACCATCCAATCATACTTATGTATGTTCGTTGCATTTTCACGAAGAGGATAAATATACCACAAAAGCGGGCAGGCGTTTTCTGAATCAGTCTCACTACTAAATATCATTTCAGTTATATTACTGTTAATACTTTGGAATATTTTATTCACAAGGAAAAATTGACATATTTGCTACAATATTCTGTTGATCAACCAAGCACTTTAAATCACCTAACACATTTGATACGGGCCATCATAAACAAATACACAAGAATTCGCTTGAAGTACGAAGCTAAAATTAATCAGACTAATAATTATTTATCGAAGCGTCAAAAGTTAACTAAACTTATATTGTTTGGGGGTAACTAAATTAACATAATTAATATTAAAAATATACAAAAGATTCGTGTTTCAAGCGAATTGTAAAATTCCCTATTCCAATTTGATATGTTTTTAACTTATTGTAAGCGCATTTGATTATATATTAAATAAAGAAATACAAAAGCATCATATTTTTAACAGTCGGTTATTTCAACTAATAATAAATTTTGAAAAAGTGTGAATTCTAATGAAGCTTGTTAGGTATAATGCTATGTCACTTCTGTAGTCAGTCAGCAATTTAGTCTATATGAATGACAAGGTTGAACGAAACGCGTAAGCGCCATGAAAATCACGGCGCTTCCGTCTTTTTGGTCGCGAGAAAACTACACCTTAGAAGCGCTCTAGCGCTGCATGTTTATATTGTTTTGTTAGACGACTAATTATTGTTTCAGCGCTGCAGCGAATTTTTTAGTTTAAACTCTTGTCAAAATTGACAAAATGGAGCATGCATTTTGCTTAGGATAGCTTCTCTAGTACGTAGTACATATTATCTCAATGGATTCGTAGGAAATTTTTTTTCAAGGAAAAGTGTCATGAACAAATTTAATTTGAAGAAAAAGTTGATTGACTTGAAATGTGACAGAAATGAAAAACTTCAAGATTTCTTTTTGAAATTTGATAAGTTAATTAGTGACAATGAAATAATGTCAAAAATGGAAGAGTCTGATAAAGTTATATATCTGTTGCGAGCTTTACCAGAAAAAAATTGCAATGTAATAACAGCATTAGATACAATGAGCGAAGGCTTGACTTTGGAGAAAACAAAGTCAACTTTATTAGATGCGGAAATAAGACTCGATGATACAGATATAGTCAACACAAACCAAGATAATGCATTTAACATTGTTTGCTGGTATTGTCATGAGATAGGGCATAAGGCGGAATCACGGCTGAACTCCTGAAGGCGGGTGGAAAACCGGTCCTTAAGGCCCTTCAGAAGCTGTTTGATTCCGTCATACTCGAGGCCAAAACGCCACAGGCATGGTGCAGGGGTGTGGTGGTCCTCTTCTTCAAAAAAGGTGACAATGCCCGGCTGAAGAACTATAGGCCCATCTCACTTCTTAGCCATGTCTACAAGTTGTTTTCAAGAGTCATCACGAATCGTCTCGCGCGCAGGTTTGACGATTTCCAGCCTCCCGAACAAGCCGGATTCCGAAAAGGCTTTAGCACCGTAGACCACATACATACGCTGCGGCAGGTTATACAGAAGACCGAAGAGTATAACCTGCCTCTCTGCTTAGCGTTTGTGGACTACGAGAAAGCCTTCGATTCGATCGAGACTTGGGCTGTACTGCAGTCTGTCCAACGGTTCCAGATCGACTACCGGTACATTGAGGTGTTGAAGTGTTTGTACAGAAACGCCACCAGTAGTGTATAATTGGGGGTTCTGGATCACTTGCTCTCGCTTTGCTCGAGCGCGTGATCCAGAACTCCCCAATCATACACTACTATAACATTTACACCTGTAAACCTGCGTGTGTCTAGTAGTCTCCCATTTTTCATTATCAACCTGTTTGTTGCTAACATTAACGAATGTGCGAAGATGCTCACCAGACTCGCTTTTTAAGTGCAATGTGACATCCTATACATATACACTTTAATAGGGTAAGTATTCCAAACACTTTTTTGTAATATAGTTTGTGCCCTTCACAGCGTTTAAATAAAAACATTTAGGAAAATGTATGGCATGTTGCGTCCAAGGATCATCATAAATCTCCCAATCTTCAATAACACCACCACATGAGAAACATGCTGCAATATCATTTATACTATTTCCATAATAAAAGAATCCTGCGTCAGCCATTTCCATCACTAATCTTTTCTTTTTATTAAGTGTCCCCCAGTAATAATTAAATGAAAATTCACGCATTTTAAATGTGTTATACATGTCATAACGAGGTTTGTATTCATTTTGAGTCTATACTAATATTATAAAGCGGAAGAGTTTGTTTGTTTGTTTGTTTGTTTGTTTGTTTGAACGCGCTAATCTCAGGAACTACTGGTTGGAATTGAAAAATTCTTTTTTTGTTGGATAGTCCATTTATTGAGGAAGGTTATAGGCTATATAACATCACGCTACGACCAATAGGAGCCGAGCATAAATGAAAAATATTGCAAAAACGGGCAAAGATATTCCATTTTGAGAGCTTCCATTGCGTGCGCTGCGTAAACGGTTTAAGTTACGCAAATATCATGTCTGATGGAAATGTTCCTCTTTAAAAGTTCTACAAAAAAGTCCGCGACAGCATATGTCTATCTTTTAAGATTGACTCACAATAGCAACTTTTATGTTCTAAATTTTAATTAGATCGCCGCTGCCGGTAGAAACAAAAGTTGGTTACATTCGTATAGTAGAATTTTATTTCTTATTCAAATAAATAGTTTAAAGAGTTGGTAGGTAGGTAGGGTAGGGTAGGGTAGGGTAGGTTAGGGTAGTAGGGTAGTGTAGGGTAGGGTATTGTAGGGTAGTGTAGGGTCGGGTAGTGTAGGGTAGGGTGGTGTAGGGTAGGGTAGTGTAGGGTAGGGTAGTGTAGGGTCGGGTAGGGTAGGGTAGGGTATGGTAGGGTACTGTAGAGTAGGGTAGTGTAGGGTAGGGTAGTGTAGGGTTGGGTTGGGTAGGGTAGGGTAGGTTAGGGTAGTAGGGTAGTGTAGGGTAGGGTATTGTAGGGTAGTGTAGGGTCGGGTAGTGTAGGGTAGGGTGGTGTAGGGTAGGGTAGTGTAGGGTAGGGTAGTGTAGGGTCGGGTAGGGTAGGGTAGGGTATGGTAGGGTAGTGTAGAGTAGGGTAGTGTAGGGTAGGGTAGTGTAGGGTTGGGTAGGGTAGGGTATGGTAGGGTAGTGTAGGGTAGGGTAGGGTGTAGGGTCGGGTAGGGTAGGGTAGTGTAGGGTAGTGTAGGGTCGGGTAGGGTAGGGTGGGGTAGGGTAGGGTAGGGTAGGGAAGGGTAGTGTAGTGTCGGGTAGGGTAGTGTAGTGTAGGGTAGGGTAGGGTAGTGTAGGGTAGGGTAGGGTAGGGTAGTGTAGGGTAGATAAATGTTTGGTCTTTTTATGGCAAAACAAAGTTTGCTGGGTCAGCTAGTGTGTTATACATGTCATAACGAGGTTTGTATTCATTTTGAGACATGTTTTATTGACTTTCTAATTCAATTAGGTACAAACGTATAATGGTATGGTCCAGCTTTTGTCAGCAACATATAAAGACTGGACAGAAGTAGGAGGAGGGGAAAGAAAACTAAGATGCATTTCACCTAACTACAGAAATAAAAACAATAAAATATTTATTTTAGAATTTTATTGTCAACGCACCACTTATTTAAACACAATACATTTTTTAAAGCACATACAGAGTCATGATAAATACAGTTATATAAATCTTGAGAATATTTATATTGATCGTATAAGCTTATCAAACTTGAACATCCTTTATCTTCTAAATTGAATATATTACAATTACTATTTCTTAAAATATGCTTTAACCACAACACTTTTTCTAAACCCTTAACGTAGATACATTTATCTCTTAAAATATCTATAACCAAATTCTGATAATTAGAATAGGGAACAAATCCTTCACACCAGCATATCTTTCTGTTACGTTCAATCCAACTTACTTGGTTTTTTTCTTGCTTCGTTAATTTTGAAAATGGAAATGGTGGCTTAATTAAAAATATTTGTAATGTTTTATTATACAATATAGCGATTTCTTTTATTATAAATTCATTTGTTTCTGTTTTAAAGCCTTGAATATCCACAATAGCAATCATGATAACCTGCGCACAATGTTGCTGAGAGGTTTGTATTCTACAAGTCGATCGTTTATAATCAAACAATATGCAGTCGTCTTATCTGGTATTGCTGTAGAACATTCAATTTCCAACCTCACGTCCACTGGACCAGTTTTCAGGCTATCGTTTTGTCTTAAGCAGTCTAAGATAAAGAGAGGGGCTTTTTCTTTGAATTCCTTTAGGTCAAGCAACGGGTCTACTGGATAGTTGTAATACGACTGACGAAATTTCACAAACATTTCGTATAATATACTATATTTGTTCTCAGAAAACTTTAAACCTAAAGGTTCATATGGATAATATTGTGAATTCAAAAAGAGCGTAACGTTTGTTACTTCGCAATGATCGAATACTGAACTGTCTTTAGTTTTATTATTTTTTCGATTAGTTTGTAAACAAAAAATTACATATCTGGGTTTTTCTAATTGTGAAGCAGTTTTAATAGACCAAGAATGCTTTGTGGTTTTAGGTAGTAATGGATACTCATATAAATCCCAATTTCTATACGCCATCTGAATAGGTTTATCTTTTTCTAAATGTTTTAAAAGTGACAGTCGTTCTCGGTCTGATACTTTTATGTGCGGCACCCTCCACTGAACTCTTTGCACATCTATTTGAAAATTAACAACATCATCAGTAAGGATAACGCTATTTAAATTAGTGTTACTTCTGTTCAGTATAAGTTCATGTTTACAATTTATCACTATTTTATTGTAATCCTCTGCAAACCCTAAAACTTTATTTAGTGGTATTACAGCACTAAAATGCCCATCACTTTGAAATCCCTCTAAACACCAACCCCATAGGGCTGCAACTTTATTTTCTGCTTCATTTAATGAGATGTATGATTTTATTGTTGACGTTATTCCAGAATTTTTTATGCGGTCTATTTCAATACCATTCATTTCGTATCTAATATCTTGAAACAAAAACATAACAGGGTTGTTAGTGAACGCAACAATTTTCTTGATTGGATTCCCATCTTTACCGAAGAGCTTCGCTTGTCCTTCGATGTAAATTGAACTGGCTGATGGTAGCACGTATATGTCTTGCTGGTGGATGGGAATTCTGATTTCATCGTTTTCTCTAAAGCTGCTATTGTAGGGATTGTATGAATGGACTTCATAACTTTCGATCGAAGTGTCAAAGTGCGGTAATTCAGCAATCTGTAGTATATTCATATTTTAAATCCTAGAGCTTTAAGAAAATCTTTATTTACTTTAGTCAATTTCTTAACTTTTTTCTTGCGTCTTTGCACCTTAGCAATCGCAGAAGAACTAAGTCGTTTTTCATTCGCTTGAGTGTTTTTATAATATACTATCATTTTGTTTTCTTAAATGAAGACGTAACTGAATTTGTTTCCCTCCAAAGTTAACACAGTGGCCAAATTGATCTACAATCTTAACCGATACTAATGAAATTATATTTTTGTTTACTGGAAAGTAAATAACATTTTGCGGTATTTCCACACACTGATGACCTGGAGTAGTATCAGACACGAATTCGTGAATAAAATGAGTTGGTAATCCGTTGCAATACGAACCGTGAACAAGATCACATTCGATTTTGATTACAGACAGACCTCTGTTAATAATGGGGATATTTGGTGTTGATTGTAATACTGAAAAGTATATCAAACCGCACTCATATTGATCTGTCAAATGCAGCGGTGGTTGAAAGTATGAAACCAATTCAGATTTATGTCCAGAGATGGTAAACGTAGTAGACATGCTTCTATACTGACTTCTTTCGACAGATCCTGTTTATTTTATCCCCCCCACTACACCAAAAATTCTTCAAAAAGTTTAAACAAAGATGTCCACAATTATAAGGGTGATCACGTTGAATATTATCATAATTATAATGAACTTTGGATCCCAAGTATTTTATAAATTCCTTTGGAGGCTTAAGATTTCCATAACTATCAAAATATTCAATATAATCATTGTATTTTGCATAGGCTACCCAATGAGAACCAAGATTTTTAGAGCTATCTAAATTTATAACACCGCATTCTTTTTTGAAAGGGTATTTAGGGAGCTTATCTCTCATAAAGACGCCTCTGAAATAGGGAATATTATTTCCATAATTCAAAATGTCTAAATTACTCAAGGCTCGATTGGGTAGCCGATATCTTAGTTTTTTTCTTTCGATACAAAAATTCCGAGTCCACCTTTATGTGGTTTAAGGTGTAGTCCTTTTCCGATGCAGAGAGCTTCCATTTTTTCATTGTGTCTCCTCGATTCTATCAACAATTTTTTTGCCATCTTGAATTCATTTATGGTTTTAGCAATACCGGCTGCACCGCCTGCTAAAGCTCCCGCCGCAGATAAGCCCGCAAAAATCGGAATCAAAGGCAATACTCCACCAGTTTTTGGTATAGGAATAACACGAGGAAGTTTAACGGATGAATCATCAGCTAATTTTCTGGCAGCAGCCATAGCTAATTCTATTGCCACTTTCTTGCATTTCGGTTTTAATTTTTTGATATGTCTTTTCGTTTTTCTAATAACATTTTTAAATTTGTTTTTTAATGCTTTTTCAGGTTTAATTTTGGGAGAACACTTTTTGCTATCTTTTTTTAGGCCAAAACCAGTTTTGATTTTTGTTGCCATAGCGCTGCTTACTAAGCGTGCTGACAGTTTTTCTCCTACAGTCGCATCTGAGGCAAGTGCTCGCTCTTTAGCCATATTTAACAAAACTAAATCTGCCTTGTGGCGATCCTTTAGGTTTGAAGACTTGTGATAGGCAATGTCGTGTTGTTTGCAATATTCGTCTAATTTATTAACACCTTTATCTCCACGCGCAAGCCTTTTAATTAATTTAGTGCCAGGCCCGCAATAATTGTATCCCGGTAAATGTAACTCAAATGGTAAATGATTTATAATCCAATTGAGAAGACTACTCTCTTCAATACCCATCATAAGACTGAAACATTTGGACTGAACACTTAATAAATATTCGATTTATCAATCCAACTGTTTTCAGAAGAAGGCAAGCCTAACCATTTTACCAAAACCCGGTTTCCTTTCCTTCTAAGAACTTTTTCAACCAAATATACATTAGGATTTTTTGTCTTTTGAAGCTCTTGTACATAAAATGCACCTAGAATGGGCTGGCCCCTGATTGCATCTTCAATTAAATAGGTGATAGGAGTTGTTTTTTGAATTTTTTGAATTTTAAATATTTCTGTCGACCAGTTGGGAGTATATCCTTTTTCAAATGTCCCCTTATACTTACTAATGCGTACATAATCACCCTCTTTAAACTTGCTTTTTATGCTATCGGTTTTTACCAGCCTAAAATATCTTTGTAATATGCGTTTTTTATTAGTATTGTCCACGTTTGCGGGGATTTCATCAATTGTGCGATGATAGGTGTGATTGTATTCATAAATAACTTTATTAAGAGTATTATCGATCCAGTTATAGCTTCCTTTTAGACTAAATTCTTTATAAAGTTTAGACTTCAATGTTCTGATGAATCGCTCAACAATTGAAGCTTTTTTTGTTGAGAAGGTTGAATAATGATTAATATGATAAGATCTCACAAGTTTTTTAAATTTATCATTATAAAACTCTGCCCCATTATCAGTTTGCAGATTTTTAGGCATACGCCCTTTTTCCAATAAAATCTTGAAAGAATTGCATACAACATCTTTGGTCTTACTTTTCAAAGGAAAGATCCATGCATATTTTGAAAATGTGTCAATAACACCAAGAATAAATCGAAAATTTTTATTGTCTTTAGAAATTAATTGCATATCAATTAAGTCCGCTTGCCATAAATCATCTATATCTTTCATAATAACATGTCTTCGCGGAAAGTTTACCCTTGCATTTTTATGAATTTCGTTTACTACGTCGGCTTTACTCATATCTTTAATTCAGTATATCAACATTTGTCTTGAACCCACCATTGATACTGAATAAAAACCATAGTATCTCCACTATTTATTATTGAATTATGTCAGCTTCTTTTAATTCTTCAACTATCGATAAAATTTCATTATCATGATTGGTATTGCCAGCATCTCTCGAAGCTACTAATAATTTTAATCTCTCAACCAATTCATTGGGATCATCCCAATATATCAAGTCGGTGTTGGTTTTGTACTTCTTTAACTTTGGCAAGTTTCCTTCAAATTTAGTGTGAACAAGTTTATCATCGTTTGACGATTCGGAAAATAGGTGTTTGATTATTTTACAATATTTTATACCTTTGTCACCTCTTATTTGACCTTTAGGATTAAAATCTCTTTTATGTGCATTTGTATAATGTAACATATCCTTATAGACAAGTTTATCTTCGCTCGATATTAACTTTAAATCAGGTTTTCTTCGGAGTAAAAGTTCTTTTAGACCAGCAGTTAAATTGTAAGCTTTGTCACCGATTTTAATTAAAATGGTACTTTCGTTATTCAAATTATCAATTTTAGAAAATGATACTGTTGAATTACCCATCAATAAAGTATTGTTTTCACTTCTAATTCCAAACGGTATACTAATACCATCATAAATACCAAAGATGTCATCACCTTCTAATGAAAATTCTAAATTATCAATCGATTCCTTTTTAGCATTTTGTTCGACTAATTGGGTAGATTTTATTTTTGGATCGTAATAGTCATTGATCTTTATAGATGAACTAGCATTATTTTCATCGGATTCGATTCCTCCAAAATTTTTTAGAGTTGTATTATCATTTTTATTATTTTTTTCTGCAGATCTATTAGAATTAACTAAAGTCTGGAGAGGATCTGTCACAGGTTTTAGCATTTTATCAAGTGACAAGTTCATTGCATGTTCCTGATTTTTCATATGTTTTATTTTATTTTTTATGGAGTCAACAGACTTCATTAATTCCATTTTAATATTTTTCTCCATATTATGTAACCACAACTGTGTTCAACTAAGAGAGGACTAACACTAGCAATGTTTTTGTATACAATTCATTTATATGTACATGTATTTGCTTTCATTCAAATTTAAAAAAAAAATCAAAATTCTGTCTGTACCTTCCATTATTTAATGATGAATCTTTGTTAATAAGAAGAAAGTTGTAAGGGTTACTCCAAACACTTTTACAAATATCTTTGAACTGATTCCACGGTACATCAGAGTTGACATGTTCTTCATAGATGTGCTTTAAGTTCACATCATCTTGTTTAAATATTATAAGAAAGTTAGCATTATCGCGTAACAACTGTTTCGGGATTTTTGAATAGGTTTGCGATAAATAAAAGCAATCAATTAGCTTATGTCTACCCATACAGAAATAATTACGGATATTTGTTTGATTTTCACATACAACATCATCAAATATAAATACAGAATTTGGTAAAGCTTCACTCGGAGATATGACATCTTTATCGTCATTGAACTCATAAAATTTTATCTGAGGCACTCTTCTTAATACTTCCCGTAAAAAACAATATTTTGGTTGAAAATTAGTCTTCGAGTAAAGGTAAAGGTTTTGAAATTTGAGCCCATTTTCATGCAGTAACAAACTGATCACAACGTTTGTTTTACCACAATTTGAGGGGCCGCAAATTATACAACGAATCGTATTTGGCAACAAAGCGCTATGTCTAATCTCTTGAGGAGACTCACCAAGATTTATATTTTTAACGTTAAGTGATATGGGTTGTTTGATCAACTTCATCTTGCCAATTAATTTAATTATTAACTAACATAAACATATATACTTTATTTGGGGACTATCTTTAGACTTGTCCCAACAGGAATGGTTCTAGTCTCATCTTACAAGATAGGCATGTATAAATAAGAGCTACGTAATGATCCATATTACTCATCGCAAATCAAATAATTTTTGCATGTGTTATAAAAATAAGCGATCACTTCTCAGCTGGTGTTCTATGCATAAGCAGATCGTTTTTGTTAACGATTTTATATTTTCAAGGTAAGGTATTTTTTTTTAAAATTTATTTAATTAATTATTTAAACTAATAATAATAATTATGTAATGCATCTCTTTTTTACAGAATTATGTCACACTCACCATCGTACAGCCCCGTTGTAGATATGGCCGCCCCACAAAATTTAGCGGTATGTAACTATTAAGATTATCTTAAATCAAACATTAAATCCATAGTTCATGCTGTTTAGTTATAATATTCTTGGTATTCTTTCAGAATGCGATAGAAGACTCAGACCCTGTCACCAATCCGTTTTACTATGCTCAAGATGGGGAGAGCTGGTATGCGGAAGTAGCAGCTAAAACATGTGAGGAGAGTCGAAAAAAAAAAATAGAGGAACGAAGATTGAAGAAGAAAAAAAGTAAATCTTTTAAAAACTCTTCTTTTATCATGCGTAAGGAGCAAGGACGTGTTCACCAATTAATAAAAATTATGGTCTTTGATCTGGATGGCCGTGATATGGAAGAAATAGACACTGAAACTGATAATGCGAGTGTGAATGTGCAGTATTTAGTGACAAGTGACTATGACGATATCGTTGACAAAACTGATCATTTAGTAAGTAAAATAGTGCAAAAGTTAAGCAAATCTAATGTATAATGTTTTATTATTGTAAAAAGTTAATTTAGTTATTATTTGAATGTATTCTTGGTAAAGCAAAATAAATGTTTAAATTTAGTTAAAAATTAAGTTCACCTACAGATAGACCTTAAATGCAGTTCATATGTTATTGTTTAATTAAATGTGTAATAATAAATTAAAATTGATTCTACATAATGTGTTTTAATCGCCTAA
Organism: Orthosia gothica; assembly: GCA_949775005.1. NCBI lineage: Eukaryota > Metazoa > Arthropoda > Insecta > Lepidoptera > Noctuidae > Orthosia > Orthosia gothica. The sequence goes on along the minus strand of OX459046.1, from coordinate 3,026,574 downwards.
TAAATTAGAACAGATGAAACTTCTTATTAATAAACACTGCATATAGTTATGACAAACTTATATAAATAAAAACTATGTCATCATATATGCACAGTGTTTATAAATAAGAGGTAAAATCTTTCGGAAAGGGAAAACAAAAACAAATGAATATAGATTATACATTTATTGATTATACGATTATAGTTACATTCATTTTATGAACATAGATTATACATTTATTGATTATATGATTATAGTTACATTCATTTTTTATTCGATTATTTATGTTGATGCAAGGCAATGTAAAAAGCAGCATTATGATTTGCGGTTACTATAACAGCAAACCAAAACACAGCTTTTTCCATTAAAAAGTAGCAAACTGACTACAATAATCAAATCTAAACTAATTTGACCTATCCAGTCACATTTAACTGTTAAAAATGAACTTTAAGTTGATATTTTTAAAGTTTAAGTTAGCCTTGCGTCGACATGTACATATTACATACTTATATAAATTTAAAATTTTAAGTAGCTTTTATATCTTACGATATAGGTTTAGCTCAGTAGAACAAATAGAGTACTAAAGTATTGAACTATAATGTCCCCATGGTAAAGTGTTGAAACAATCCTCAATTCTCTGCCTTTTATCGTCATCACTATTAAGTATGAGCTTATTTAATTTTTGTGTAAAAAGTTGATGATTTTTAGATCTTATAACATACATATCATCTCGTAGGTTATCATTAAACATTAATGCCCTTTTATATTTTTCAATATCCAATTTTTTCGTTATTGGCTTTGTTACTCCCTTTGCTTTCTTTATTGTTTTATTTTCAGTGCGTACACAATACAACTTAGCTCGTAAACCTACAAATTCTGAAATAATCTCTCCACCCAATTCGTCTTTGAAATAGCCGGGCATTTTCATGTTGGCTTTAGGTAACCCATATATATTGTTATCCTAAAAATTGCTTGTGTCAAAATAACGAATATTGTTTTTCATATCCTCATAAAAATCATCAGTTTTTACAAAATAAAGCAAACTGTCAGTATCAGTATAACATAAAATTACATTGTTTCCATATTTTTTTTTAATTACTGAATAATGAAAATTGTATAAATGTGTTTTAGAAATTTCAAGAATAGAAAATCCGATATAAATAGGACGATCTAATATAACTTTTGTCTTATTTAATTGAATAGCTACTAAACTTTCGGATAAAATTGACAAATCTTTAAAATGTGGTGCGCTAATATACCTTTCAGCACCAAACAATTTGTTGGTTGTATTTAACTTATCTTTCCATAATTTTACGAGCCTAACATCAACTTGTTTCCGTTTGTTTTCAATTGTTTTCCCAAAAATAGAATTGTTTTGTTTCTTAAAAAAATCTTTTTCAAAATCAGATTTAGCTTTTTGCCTGAGAGAAGTATTTAATACTATATAAGGTTTTAAAAAGTTATCTTGATAGAATGATAATATTTTATATATTTTCAGCAATATTAAACCATTTTCTAAGCACTCTTGTAAATGTGCATAATGGATAACAAAGTGATGTTTGCTGTATAAATTTGCAATTAACTTTTTACACTTGCTTTGCATAGGAGAATATTTTTCGGCAGCAAATGGCAGATCCGAATGAGCATTATGAATGTTAGGGGGGTAATATAAATCTACCTCTAAAATGTATCCTTCATCACCGTTTTTGTTAACATCATTTATATTGAACTTATTTATTTCATTATCACTAAGAAATCGGAAGTTACGCATTGGAAGTTTCTGCATCATTGCAAAGCCGTATAAATTCACACAGTCAAGATAAATAAGGTATGTGCTTGCCTTGTCCTTATTATACGATGATTGATATTTGTTATTAGCTTTGGCATATCTTAATGAACATTGGGCAAGGCCTCCCCGAATTCCATTTTCTAGCATTTGGTACATTTCTACATCCGATATTAAATCAAGCTCTACTTTAGTGTACAATAGCATAGCATCCCAACTTAACGATGGTGATGAAACATAATAGCATGGATCTAAATTATAATAAAGTAAACTCATTTCTCGAAACTTTTCGAAAATATCGCATAATAACAGTACATCACATTTTAAATAAAGGTCTGTATACTCTCCCAAATTTTTTATTTTAAAAGTTTGCCATACGTTTAAAGCATGTTGATAATCTTCAGTTGAAATATTTTCTCCCGATAGTTTACTGAAAAATTTTGACTGTTCAGGCAGCTGCGTTTCATCATATTTTTCCCATTTGTCTACATAGTCATAACAATATACGCCTTTTCTACACGCTAAATTAAATAAACGATCATGATTAAAAAACATGCGCATGTTTAGAAAATCATCCGAGTGCAACGTTTTTACCAATTTATCTAAACTAGTACTTAAAAAGTTAAACGAATCAATAAATTTCAACTGAACTATATTTTTATTATCAATAGGTATGAATTTTGTAAACGATATGTACTTTTCTTTTGATTTAGGAATTAAAGTAATTTTGCCAATTATATCAGACAGCTCTTTTATAAATAAATGGCAATCATATCCAGATAGATTATGAAAAATTATAGGTATGTATTGACATTGTTTCAAATTTAAATTACAAGCATTGTGTGCAGGACCTCTATATTTACCTGTGAAATGATCATGATCTTTAACTTTTTTATCATTTTGTACAAACTTGGTTTTACATATGTGGCACAATTGAGCTGTTTTAAATGAGTTTAACTCATCAGAAGTAAGAGGCAGCATTGGCTGTTTATTTTGTAAAATTGTATACAACCTTTCTACGTCATTTGTAATGGTTTCAACAAATGTTTGTGCACAGTTTGGACCTCTATAACTAACAAAATCATTTAATTGAGGTTTAGATTTACAACAAATATAATAAGCATACGATGATGCTTGATGTGACTGTACAGATTCAGTAAAAAGAGATTTATTTTTGTCTGAGTATTTGCAAAGCAAACTTTCAAAATCTCCGTATATTACAATTGGAATTTTCTGGGTTCTCTCAATGTTTGAAAATTGTAATTTGCTATGTTCATTGGGCAAAACTGTTTTTATTTTACCGCAATTGTGATTTCATAATTTATATTCATTGTCATAATACAAAAAACACTCATCACATAAAAATACTTTAGATTTATGTTTGGTTAATTGTCGGTGCACAAGGCGACTAAAGTTTTTTATTAAACAAAAATGTGCTTTACCATCTTTAGTTATGTACAATAAATTGGCATGTGTAAGCTTTCGTTCACGCGTTAAATATAGAGGACCCGTTACATGATTATTAGCTTCAAGACCATAAACATTCACACTTATAGAAGGATTATTTTTCTCAAAGATTTTAATATCAGTGAAACTTGGTGGAAAAGACATATCATTTATGTTTAAAAGCAACGTATAGTGTGGGTACGATTTCATTCTATTAGCATTCACTCTTTTCGGAAACATATGAGCAATAATACACCACAAAAAACAATTATTGTCATTGTTGCGTATATTCAAACATGACTTTGTGTTTTTTATAACCGCAGGCAATTCTAAATATGTTCCAGCTCTTAAAGGATTGTACTTATTTATGTTTATTTCCAAATGGTTTATACAATTAATAGCCCAACCAGATTCAGCAAGTTCAAACTCTAAACATTTAGATATTAATTTTTCAGAGCATTTCAAATACATATTATAAATATTTGTGTTCGGAACTGCTATCATATATTTAGTGTTGAAAGATTTCATAGAGCTTTCATTATTTTTTGGCAAATTGTATGACACAAATAATTCAAAATTAACTTTAATTGCTTTATGTTTTTGAATCATAAGATTGATAACTTCACATACAGATTTTGAAATTTGATTTAAAAACGTTTCTGGAATTATTGTATCTTCACTAGATTTAAGTGGATTCACTTTGTAACTTATGATTCTATTTTTAAACGCAGTAGCAATAATTTGAATATTTTCGAATTCAGAGCAGAGTAATCGATTAGATTTATGAATATTTGTTCTACTGTGTGCTGTTAATTTTGATACATAAATATTACAGTCTTTACAAAAAAACATGTTCATTTAACTTATCTCAAATTTACAAAAAAAGCTTTTTTTTACTAAATGTACTTGTATTTTTATTACAGTTATTCTATTCTTTATATTTTTTATAACAGTAATTCAATTTTTATTTAACAGATGGTAAATTCTCATTTTAAAATTTCTTAGTTTTTAATATCTTATTTCGGGTTTTTAAATTTCTTAGTTTTTAATATCTTATTTCGGGTTTTTAAATTTCTTATTTTTCAATTTCGATTTTACATCGAAACTCTGAAAAAAAGGTACATGTATTAAAATTATTATTCTAAATCAAATAAATGTTCTCATATTTCTTTATAAAGACTGTATCTAATATAAAATCAGTTTGTAAAAATATGTAAAAGAGATTAAATAGATTTATATAAAAAAAGGTTAAACAATTTATATTAAAGTTATTCGCAAATTACAAAAAAACTTGCACATAAAGAGAGCATAGAAACTGAATAAAATTAATTTTAATTTAATTTAAGGTTTACTGTATAGAACAGGCTGAATTTCTTTAAACTCTTCCTTTCCAGTATTCACAAGGTGTGTCAAAGCCTTCCACACAACATTATCTTTATCGGTCGATAATTTTAACGTTACAAGAGATTGTTTCCAACGCTCGTTTGGGGCAAGCTTTTCCACTTCGTTTGTATTATAAACTCTTAATTCAAAATAATACTTTCCAACCCTGCCCGGGTCTGATTGAAAAGTATAACCATCAGCCACTCGCTGACTGATGCAGCTCTTCAGTGTGGCAGCACGGACCAGCGGTCGAGATGATTCCTCCTGAAATACATAAGATAGCTAGTTTTAATAAAAATAATAAAACGCAAGGGCACCACGTCGATTAATCTACCTTTATAATACTTATAAATAATCTTTTAGAAAAGTCTATTTAAACGCATGGACCTACGAGTAGTTGAAGTAGTAGAGTAGCAAATAAGTATAATTTGATGGAGAAATCGCACACTGCAAAAACACTGATAGTTTATGAATGTTTCTAAATGAAATGGAAATTTAACGTTTGAATGTTTAAAAATTAAAAAAATTGAAAAAAAATCTTACCTCAGAGTCTGAAACGATGGAAATCCGTTTTCTTTTTGGAGCTAGTGTTGTAGCAACTGCAAGCCCGTCGCTATCAGACTCTGATTCTGAAGCGAAAGGGCTTTTAGAAAGCAAAGCCTTCTTCTTCCGAGACACTTTTTTATCTCTCTTCACAGCTTTTTTTTTTGAGCTGCCCCCGATTTTTTCTTTTGTTGCTCGAGAAGTTGAAGGCGTGGAGTCCTCTTCTTCAACCCCAAAAAGGATTATTCATCGACTGCGCCCTGAAATCATTGTTAAAATGCAATAAATAATTTTTGTTACCAATATTTCGAGCAACATGAAACAACAGCATCTGTATTCTTCAAAGGGTTAGATAAAGAGGTGGGGTTAGGCCTCCCCTACTTTTACAGGAACTTTTTGAAATCTCATCGAATAGGGAATAATATATTTACAGTATCAGACAAAAAAAACCTTAAGAATCGAACCCAGGTCTTATGTTTATTGCATGATAGAGCAACGAAGCAAGAATTGTTAAAAGTTTGTAAAAATATTAATATTATTATGAAACTACAAATACAGTACCTAAAAGTACAGTAGTTTTAAAATATTAAACTAATATATTGTCTTAACTTAATTGAGTAACTTCAGTCATAATACATGTAATTAAACCGTCGTATAAATCGAAGAAAAAATTATTAAGGATCGATTTTTTAATAGTCAGTTAGGTTTTACCTGAGGAATAAAAATGGTGGCTTGACAGCTTTTGTATAGAAAATTATGTCAAAAATGTCTTATTTATTCTTCAGTAAAAAATTACCTGGCTATTGAAAAATCGCCTAAAAGAAAATATAATACTCACATACTTTGTATCAGCAACACTTGAGAACAACCACAAACAAATTTAAACTCACTGTTCAGTGAAATGCACTTCAGCACAACAATGACAAAAATAAAAGGAATAATATCTCAGATGCTTATTTTATAGACCTGAATCCTAAAGCCTTAGTCATATGTTAGTTTCCAACAAAAATTGCTTCGAATATTTAATTAAAACAATATTTGTTACTAGAATTTCATCTCTATCACCGGAGCACTTAAAGTAGATTTTTATTTTATTCATTTCTCATATTGAAATCACAATGTGAATGCTTCCTATTACTCTAGTTAAAGAAAGTGTTTTCGCAGCACTTTATCCTTATTAGAGTTTTTGGAGGCAACTGGAGACGAAAATCGTAAAAGGAATGAGGTGTCAATTAACTCTGGCTGATTACATACAAACAATACAAGAAACCAATAAAATTAGAGCTCTGATAGTTATTTGTCTTGTATACAGAAATGTCGCCTTATTCTTTAAGCTCTCAAGTTGTAAAGACTGTGCTAGATATAGCTATCCTGCTCATTTTAATGGTAATGGAAAGGGGTGGCAATGGATTTCAACATTATTATTTGTTATAGAATTCGTATTATGATATTGCAGAATTAGGCTGGGTGAATATTGAATGTTGGGAAATACAACAAACAGAATTTTAATTTTTTAATATTTTAATTAAAATAGTAGATAATTACCTAATCTTCCAAGACATAATTAACCATAGGACAAAGTGGTCCAATATTTTATCACATCTTTGACAACACATTGGCTAAGAGCTCGACTCGCTGTATCACAATGCAAATAGTAGGTTTAATAGATGCTGCAACTAGTCTGCCAAAGTGTTGCGGGTTCGATTCCCCACACGGAACAAATACACATTTGTTCGGGTTTGTTTGGATTTTTGTTTTTATGATTTTTACTAGCTTTTCATATAGTTTGTTCCCTTCACGACGTTTAAATAAAAACATTTAGGAAAATGTGTACCATATGTTGCATCCAAGGATCATCGTAAATCTTCCAATCTGAAAAGCGATCCAGTAATTTTGCCATATTTTCGACGACACGTTTGGCGCTTTGAATAAGAGCTCGACTCGCTGCATCACAATGTAAATATTAGTTTATAAGCTACTAAATGCGTCAAGTGTCGCGGGTTCGATTCCCTCACGGAACAAATAAGTATTTGTTCCGGTCTGGATTTTGTTTTCATGTTTTATATTTTGTCATTATTTAATTGAATATAAATAATAATATTATTATATAGAATTTATCGGGCGCAAATCTAAACACCTCGCTATTAAGAAATTATTTTATAGAACATAAATAACACTTGGACTTGGAAATCGAACTGGGTGCCTCATGCTCGGCAATCGCAAAATTGAAATCGCTAGACCAATGAACGAACTACATATTATGCAAGTAAATTGTTGATCTACTAATTGATGCACTCTGCATTGTTCTACCTATGAATATCATAGGTCGATTCGTCAAGTAATAAAATGTAGAGACATAAGTTGATCAACGAGTCGAACTTGATATTATTGTTTATAAACTTGAAGTACACATCGCGCCGTTGATTAGAACGTTTTGCATGACAACCGCTCCGACTGGTAAAAACAAACCTGTATCAAGCTGTCCACGATCCACTTTGAATGAAACACAATACTCAATCTATATTAAGAACTATATCGCAGATCGCGTTAGTAGTGTATGATTGGGGAGTTCTGGATCACGCGCTCGAGCAAAGCGAGAGCAAGTGATCCAGAACCCCCAATTATACAATACAAAATACAAAAAAATACAAAATAGTTTATTATTTCAATTAGAAATTACATAACATGCTAATGTGAATGGAGTCTCCATTTAGGCAAACAATGCCTGTATTAGAAGGCTCCGCTCTTTCAACATCATTGTCTTACACTTATTCTAACTCGAGCTGATACGAGTATTACAGTGAACTGTGACCTTAAGGGTAAATATGGAATGTAAGTACACTTTTCTGTATTTATATTTAGCTAAACATGCCAATCCTAAGAAAATAAAAACATACAAGTAAAGTTGAATCTAATTTATACACAGTAAAATAACACTTGTAAAACTTATTCCCAGTCTGTGCAGGTGATGTAAAGTGTGGTGTGGTAAGTAGTATGTGTGGTATGTGGTGAGGCGCGCGATGTGGAGTAATGTGTGGCATGGTGCGTATTGTGTTGTGAGGTGTGTGATGTGGTTTGTGGTGTGGTGTGAGTGGTGTATGTGATGAGGTGTGAGGTGTGGTATGGTGTGTGTAGTTTTATGTTATGATATATATATATATGTGGTATATTTCGGCTACTCAACGTGTTCCAGGAGTGCCTCGGTTTCCTCATATGTAAGTGGTTTTATCCAATCTATTAAACTTTTTTTACAGTCGTAGTAACTTTTATTATATACATAAACGTGTTTGTTAATTTTGTTATACAGCTGGGTTGAGCGTTTATTGAATTGTTTGCATGCAAATCTAGTTTTAGTTTGGGGAACTTTGAGAATTAAATCTTTTCTTCTTTTAGCTTTTTGCTTATCATTATATGGTACGTTTTTATGTTTTTTTAGTATGGTTTGGGTTATGTACAGTTTCCTTACAGAGAGTAAATTACTTATTTGGTATAAGCTAGTAGTGGAGAATCGTTTATTTTTAAAATACATTATCTTTATTAATGCACGCTGCGCTCGTTCTATGTTTATAAATTTTGATTTTGCTGTACCGCCCCAAATTGGGATACAATATACTAGTACGGACTGGGCCAGTGCCACATATATTTCATTTAGGAGATTTCTGGGACGATTTTTACAGTTCTCTATTTTAGTTGGAACAATATGTCTGAGGGTTTTAAAGATCCAACTGAGTTTCCTTATCCTCCCAGAAATCTGCTCAAGCTGTGGATACCAGGACAGTGCTTGATCTACCATAACCCCAAGATATTTAGTTTTAGCCACCTTCTCAATGCAAGGGCAATTACAGCTTACATTAGACCTGTCTCCACAAATGTGTACCTTTAAATTCAACTCTTCAACAGGCTGTGTTCGGTTACTGATACTAAAGCATATGTAATTAGTTTTATTAGTATTTAAGGAAAGTAAGTTACTTTTTAGCCATTCAGCTACCTGAGCCATTCCTGCCTCTGCTCTCAGTTTTACTTCATGCCAGGACGAGCCAGAGAACACAATAGATGTATCATCTGCGTACGAAAATATTTTAGCATTTTCTATTTCCATAGTACAAAGATCATTAATGTACAGGAGAAAGAGGGTAGGTCCTAAAACACTACCCTGTGGGACGCCGTATGATACATCTACCTCGTCGCTGGAGTACTGTCCTATTTTTACTCTTTGTTTCCTGTTGGAGAGGTAGTTTTTGAGTAAACTGAGGGCCTTCCCTCTTATTCCAACTTTTTCCAGCTTGTTCACAAGGATTGGGACAGAGACGGTGTCGAATGCTTTTTTGAGGTCTAAGAAAACAGACAGGCATCTCTTTCCTTTGTCAAGGTGCTCAGCTACAAGAGAACTTAACGCAGTTACTGCATCTTCTGTACATACACCTTGCCTAAACCCAAACTGTGAGTTAGATAAAAGATTAAATTTTTTTAAATAATTAATTAGTCTAATATTTATAAGTTTTTCAAGCACTTTTGATATCGACGGTAAAACGGAAATAGGCCTGTAGTTGCTGACATCGTCACTGTCCCCACCCTTGTAAACTGGGGTTATAACGGATTGTTTTAGTGGAGCAGGGAAGACACCCTTTTGAAAACAGAGATTAGTAAGGTGAGTTATAATGGGGACAGCTTCTTTTCTTATGTATTTTAAGAACTTAGTCGGTACATTATCCCAGCCAGGGGCACTGTCAGATTTCAGATTCATAAGAATACCATCCACTTCATAATCGTCCGTATCTAGTAGTACAAAGGTATTAAGGTGTGATCCTAATGCATTTGTTTGATTATTAGGGATATTGTTCAATTCTAGATTAATTTTTTGGGCAAGTTGTTTTCCTATATTAGCGAAATAAGCATTAACATAGTTTATTGACTCTATGGGGGTTGTTTTAATGTTTAATAATTCTACGTTTTGACTTTTTAATCTATTTGAATATGTGATGGTTTTAATATTTTTCCAGAGTAATTTGTTGTTGGATACTGATTGTGCAAGTAAGTTTCTTTCATATTTTCTTTTCAATTTTTTAATTAAATTATTGCAGTAGTTCCTGTATCTAGTATAAGTTATTTTTAAGATTTCGTTATGAGGGTCATTGCGACATTGTTTTTGCATTTTATTTCGGTTTTTGATAAGATAAGATAAGATAAGATAAGTCTTTATTTGCCTTAAACATGGTATAAAGTTGTTACAGTCGGGTTTTGATATAATGTCCACATGTTTAGCTATACAGAATATGTATCAATTGCATGCAAAATAATTAATACACAAGTTAAAGGTGAACTACACAATGTCACAGATTACTAATTGGTAATACAATAATAGTCATTCAGATCATACATCACTAATACATTTTCATTAATTCCTGTAGATACATATTTTATATTTTCAAGTTAAAGAAATCTTTAATGTCATAAAAATTATGTCCATTCAGCCACTTATATAGTTTGTTTTTAAATGAGTTAGTATTATTTAATAATTTTAGTTCTTTTGGTATTTTGTTGTATATACGTACACACATCACAAGGCAGCTTTTAGCATACTTGGCTGACTTAGGAGTTTCCTTCAAAATAAGTCTGTGGGGATCCCTTGATGGTCGAGAGATTACTTCATACGCACTGTTGAACAATCCCTTATTACTGTACACAAATTTACAGATTTCGTATATGTATATTGAGGGAAGTGGTAATAAACCTAGCTTTTTAAAAAACGGTTCGCAGGATTCATCAGGATTGAGTCCACAAATGGCTCTGACGCATTTTTTTTGTGCAATAAATGCTCTGTCCTTATCCGTACTGTTTCCCCATAAAATAAGCCCGTAACGTAAAATAGATTCTATATATGCGTGATATGTAGTTATTGCCGTTTTCCTATTGGTCACGTTCTTAACTTGCCTGAGAGCATAAGCAAATTTGTTAATCCTATTGCACAAATTATCTACATGTAATTTCCAATTTAAGTCTTGGTCTATGAGTACACCCAAGAATTTGGTTTGTGTAACTTCTTTCAGTCTATCAATATTAAGTTTAAAATTGTATTTAGCATGTTTAGATTTATTAAATTGTATAAATTTGGATTTGTCTAAGTTGATTCTTAATTTATTTATTTGTAACCATTCTAAAATATTGTCAATAGTATTATTAATGTCCATTTCATGGTCAGATATTGATTTATTTTTCTTATCAGACGTCACGATAATTGAAATGTCATCTGCAAATAATATACATTTATAATTAGTCACTAGTAGTATGTCATTTATATATAATATAAATAAAATGGGTCCTAAGACACTCCCTTGAGGTACGCCGCATTTATTTTCCCTGGAGTCAGAAGAATAAGAAGAAAGTAAGTTATCGTGTACTTTATCTATGACAACGTATTGTTTCCTAACACTTAAATAAGACGCAATCCACTGCAGTGCTAGTCCTCTTATTCCAATGGTTTCTAGCTTTTTTAATAAAACGTCATGTGCTACAAAGTCGAAAGCTTGCGACAGGTCGAAAAACAGTCCTGTTGTAATGTGATTATTATTTAGATTACTTAGGATATTGCTCAAAAGGGAATATATTGCCTGTGTTGTCGACTTGTGCTTTTGAAATCCAAACTGTTCATTAGCTATAATGTTATATTTGCTACAAAAATCGACAAGTCTATTGAGCATACATTTTTCGAATACTTTTGACAAAATAGGAATAAGAGTAATCGGACGATAGTTTCTCACGTCATTTTTATTGTTTTTTTTGTAAAGTGGTTTCACGACTGATAATTTTAAGGCATCAGGAAAAGTACCTGATGAAAATGAAAGATTAATTAAATATGTCAAAATAGAAATTAATTCAGTATTGCACGCTTTAATTATTTTTGTGCTAATTCCATCATATCCTTCGGAGTTTGTATTATTTAAAGCCATTATCTCCTTTTTAACTTCATTTTCTGTCATAGGACTAAGAAACATAGAATTAGGAATTGACACCTTATTAGAGTTATGATGTAAATTATTAGATGTGGTGTTTGTCGAGTCAATAAAATAATTATTAAAAGCGTTCGCTATGTCAGTCGGATTCGTCAGTATTTTCTTATCTAATTGTAATTCAGAAATATTATTGTCATGTTTTGTATTCCCAATTTCGTGATTAATGACTGACCACGTTGCTCTACATTTGTTTTGACTTTTTTTAATGAAGTTAATATTAGAATTCATTTTTGATTTAATAATGCACTTGTCACCAAATTGATCACCAACACCATAACATCCAATTATGGTGTTGGTGATCAATTTCTACCAGTTTATAGGTTTCTTATTACCTGGCAACCCCGCTTTAACAAAGCGCTAAAAGGCTCGTGTTCAAGTCGCGTGACATCGGTCTTTGAACGAAACTTTTTACGTCAAAAATTTTACCAGCCGTCTGTGATTGGTCAATGTCGCAAGTAGTAAATCACCTGTTGTTTGTTTACATTACAACGAAAATTTTTAATTCCTACTGGTTTTTGTCAACTAACTTTGTTGTTTATCACTCTTTGAAGTTATGTTCTTGTTAATTATAAGTCACTATTTAGTAATTTCCGTCTTTAGCCACACTATTTCACTGCGCATAGGTTTATTGTATTAATTCCAGGTCACTTTAGTCAAAATCACTGTGATCGTCACATTTAATATAATGCACAGAATCTTCTCAAGATAACACTGTCACTAGTGCAATATGATACACCGAGTATTTTAAGCGTTATTTAGTTACTTTAAAATAGAAAAAAACATTAAAACTGAATATAAATTTGTGGACCGATGTTGACATTGGCTAGTGTTGACAGTGAAAAAAAAGGTGATACAACGAAGGATGCCCAAGGTAATCCACGGCTTTATAATACGTTGATTGCTTGGAATATTTCTTAAATTAGTGTTTTCATTTATAACGTTGGTTAGTACATTGATAAAACTACTGATTAATAAATTTGGATCATTGCAAAATAACAAATCTGATACATTTCTTGCCTGTAAATCTTTTAAAGCTTGTTCATAGTTCATTGTAATAGAAGTTCTATTTACAATTTGAATATTTTTTGACTTCGTTATAGAGATAAATGTTGTATAGTGATCAGTCACCGTAGTGTGCAGGATAGCGATAGATGCCGAGAACCTTTTGTGTATTTTAAGCATGATATGGTCAAGACAGCTTTGTTCCCTCGTGGGCAAAGTGTGCCCAGGAAGTATACCGAAAAACGATAACATATTTAGGTAGTTAACTCTACTCTTATGCTCCTGGGATGACTCGGTCTCTTTATGTTTGAGGTTAATATTTATGTCACCGGTTATTATAATGTTTTTTTGTGATGTTAAAGTGTTTAATTGTGTGCTGAGGGAGTCAATAAAGCTGTCGGTATTTGAGTTAGATGGAGACCGGTAGATACAATAAACAATATTACCCAATATGTCCAATCGTAGACATGATGCTTGAACCAACTGAATTTCCTCAACTTTAGGGTTTAAGGAGCCCTTAACATATACAACTACGCCGTCGTTCTGATTCAACTGACGAGTCGTCATGTACGAGTTATAGTTGTTTATTTGCGGAATTGCTTTATTAGCATGCAATCTACATTCCGTTAGGACTATAATGTCCACTTCAAATTTAAGAGTAGATAAAGTGATCAGAAAGTTGTCAAAATTACAGTAAATACTCCGTATGTTTTGAGATATTATGGTGAGGTCGCTTTTTTTTACACATATATGTTTATGGAGTTCGGAAGAGTCGCATTCCACTGTACGGGCAATTTCAATGCTATCTATTTCAGAAACAGTATGTAGTATATTATCCATTTACAATTAGTGTCAATTGAACAACCGTCAGAAAGGGATAGCAATTATTTAGACTGCTCTCTTTCTCGCGGGTCGAGGCTCGGGGGGCTTCTGACGCGGTGACTCCTCACACAGTGTTTTTTTAATTATCTAGTCTAATATACTTGTAAGTAGAACTATTATCGCAGTTGGAGTTTTAAAGGATTTCTTAAGAAATTGGACAACACGTCTGTACTGTGCAACGGTTTGGACGAAAGAGGAATTATACACTACTGCCACCAGTCAGTCCGTCTTCAGGATCAGACCTCGAAACCAATATTTCTCCAGCGTGGCGTGAGACCAGGGAGATGTCATTTCTCCGAAACTGTTCACTGCTGCGCTGGAGGATGTATTCAAGTTTCTGAACTGGCCTAGGCATCAATGTTAATGGCGAGTACATCACTCACCTTCGGTTTGCTGACGACATAGTGGTCATGGCTGAGACCATGGAGAGCCTCAATACAATGCTCGATGACCTCAGTAGAGCTTCCGAAAGAGTGGGTCTGAAAATGAACATGGACAAAACCAAGGTGATGTTGAATGCCCATGTTAAACCCACTCCTATCAAGGTTGGAGACTCTACACTCGAAGTTGTGGACGACTATGTCTACCTGGGACAAACGATCCAGTTGGGTAGGGCCAACTTCGAGAGAGAGATCAACCGTCGAATCCGACTCGGCTGGGCAGCGTTCGGGAAGTTGCGCGGTGTCTTCTCATCCAACTTACCACAGTGTCTCAAGACAAAAGTCTATGACCAGTGTGTGTTGCCAGTGATGACATATGGCTCTGAGACGTGGTCGCTTACAATGGGCCTCATCAGAAAGCTTACAGTCACTCAAAGTCACTCAAAGGGCAATGGAGAGGGCTATGCTTGGCGTTTCCTTGCGTGATCGAATCAGAAATGTAAAGATCCGCAGAAAAACACACACAGACACAAAAAAGTTGAATAAAGATTCAACTTTTTTGTGTATGTGTGTGTTTTTGGGAAAGAAACAGATTGTTTCGTTTGCCGAATTTACTTACACAATTAGGCTGCCGAAAGAGAACCAATGTTACCGACATAGCTCGAAGAATTGCCAAACTTAAGTGTCAGTGGGCAGGGCACATTGCTCGCAGAACGGACGGCCGATGGGGCAGAAAGGTTCTGGAGTAGCGACCGCGAAGCGGAAGACGTTGCGTTGGAAGGCCTCCCACCAGGTGGACCGATGACCTGGTGAAGGTTGCGGGGATCCGCTGGTTGCGAGACGCGCGGGACTGGTAAATTTGGCGACGCTTGGGGGAGGCCTATGTCCAGCAGTGGATGTCTTTCGGCTGATTTGATGAGGGCATAAGGCATTATATTGTCGAAACCAAGCAAAGCGTGGAAGAGGTACTTCTCAACGTGGAGTACCCATCCGGCGTGTAGAATTTCACAGACGTGGTCGTGGCAAACTGCAGGGCCGAGGTGGTATCAGTAGAGCAACTACATCGGACTACACTCATATGGGCTTTGATGAAAGTAATGATGAAATAGGTTGTATGATTGACAGAACAGAATTCAATTTAACATGTAAGGTTTCCACTAATAATTGTGTTTCTTTCATAATAGATTCTGGTGCATCACAAAATTTTATATCAGATTATTATATACCTTATATGACCAATATAAAACAGTTAGAGCATTCCATAAATATAAATACGGCAAATGGTGAAAAGTTGATTTCATATTATAGTGGTAATTTGCCTATCAAATGTGACAATGTTCGGATTACTATCATAGGGTTTATTGTACATAATTTAGCCTATAATTTGCTCTCTGTAAGGAAACTTCTTGAAAAACCATCTAACGAAATAATATTTAGAAATGAATATGCAAAAATTACATTTTTCAATGGCTCTATCTACTATTTGGGCTTATAATAATGGGAAACTTTACATTTTACAGGGTGAAATCTTAGCAGAGGATGGAGCCGCAGCTATACAATCAGCAAACTGTTTTGGCATAGACGTTTAGGACATACTGGCTCTAAAATATTACAAAGCTTGAAGTTACCACTTAACAATAAAGTATGTAACGCATGTATGAAAGGTATGGCAACTAGGTTACCATTCAAAAGTTTAGAGCGACCACGTTCACTTCAGATCTTGGAGCTAATACATAGCGATATAGCGGGTCCATCCAACATTCCAACTATACAAGGTGAAGTTTATTTCCAAACTGTCATTGACGATTACTCTCACTTCTGTGTAGTTTTCTTGCTGAAGAGGAAAGCTGAAGCTACCGAAAATATTATTAATTGCATCCATAGATATGAGAATGAATTTGAGAAAGCGGTCAAAAGAATAAGATGTGACAATGGGGGTGAATACACTTGCAATAAATTACGTAAATTTTGTAATGAAAAGGGTATATTCATGGAATATAGTTTACTATATTCACCAGCTAGCAATGGCGTTGCGGAACGAATGAATCGTAGCTTATACAATAAAGCAAGAACTATGTTCAGCGAAACCAATGTACCAAAGAATTTGTGGGGAGAAGCTATAAGATGTGCGGCTTATCAGTTAAACCGCTGTACCTCATCAGCTATCAATTTTAAAACTCCATGTTAAGTACTTTATGGTACAAGAGACTTAAGCAAACTTCGTGTTTTTGGTGCAAAAGCGTGGGCATGTATAGTACCAAAACCTGATAAATTGTCAGAAAGAGCACGTAAAACTAGAATGGTCGGATATAATCGGACAGGGGAAAGTGACAGATGTATACAAGTCAGATACATCTGTCCCTTACTCGATCTCAAAATAACCTTACTCTAAGAGCTTGTGGTCACCCCCCAGGATATAACTTATGGGACTATAAAGAAAATAAAATTATTGTGTCACGAGATGTGAGATTTGATGAAGAAGTTATTGTTTATAATGAAAACGATGAACTAACAAACGGAACTGAGTGGCAAAGAGTTAGAGTAACCGAAACAAATCAAGAACCAGTACATAATAATGCAGAAATTAGAGAAGAGGGTATTATTGATTATACTAATATTGAACAGGAAACGATGAGGAACGAACCATATGAAATTTTTGAGGATTGAGTGGAAGAAAATGTTATTGATAGACGAGAAAGTCCAAAAAGGTTTGAAGATTATGAAGCGCATGTAACATATTGTTTGTGTACGGGTGTTCCAAGCTCGTATAACGAAGCAATAGAACAAGGTCAAGGGTGGCAAGAAGCGATAGACAAAGAATTAAATTCTCTTAAATGTTTGAGAACTTGGGAAGAATCTGAATTGCCTAAAGATAATAGGGCTATAGATACAAAATGGATTTTTACTACTAAACAAGATGGAACGAAGAAGGCGAGATTAGTGGTGAAAGGATTTCAAGAGGAAACATTATTTAATGTATATTCACCAGTCGCACGTATGCCTACTATTCGTATGATGCTGAGCCAAGCCGTACAAAATGATATGTATATGAATCAATTAGATGTGCCAACGGCATTTTTAAACGGTTTTTTAAAAGAAGACGTTTATATAAAACCACCCTTAGGTGTTAATCTCGGAAAAGGTGTAGTTTTGAAATTAAAGCGATCTTTGTATGGATTAAAACAAGCGCCTAAATGTTGGAATGAAAGACTACATGGTTTTTTGGTTGGTAAAGGATTTGTTCAATCAAAACATGATTTTTGTTTACATGTTTTGGAAGATGTATATTTATTGGTTTACGTTGACGACATGATTTTAATGTCAAAAAGTGAGATAAATTTAAAGAAAGCACATGCTTTTTTACAAATTGAATTTAATGTTAAAGATCATGGAGAAGTCAGTAATTATTTGGGGCTGCATATAGTGAGAACGCCAGAACTGATCTTAATTAACCAGGAGTCAGCCATAGATAGAATACTTGAAATTTAATATGACTGACTGCAAAGGAGCTGAGACTCCAATGGAAACAAATTTTGCAAAAGATTATAATGAAGCAATCATCTTGGACAAGCCGTATCGTGAGTTAATAGGATGTCTTCTATATAAATCTACTTCAAGTAGACCTGATATTTGTTTTGCAGTATCGTTTCTAAGTCGTTTTTTGGATAAGGCTACTATATTACTGTGGAAAGCAGCTAAGCGTATATTGCGTTACTTAAAACATACTAAGTCAAAGTCTCTTATATATAAACGGGATAGCAATTGTCGCCTTGTTGGGTATTCTGATGCTGACTGGGCTGGTGACAAAACTGACACAAAAAGTGTAAGTGGATCTGTAGTCTTCTACTGTAATAATTTGTTATCCTGGTTCTGTAAAAAACAAAACGTTGTTGCGTTGTCAACTGCCGAAGCTGAATTTATAGCTGCTGCTTAAGCGTCTGCAGAGTTAGTTTATTTGAAAGGTTTGCTACAAGATTTTAACCGTGCGTCAGAATCATATTTGAATGTTGAATGAATGAATGAATGAATGAATGAAATAGTTTATTTGCTAAATGTAGGTATACAGATTAGATGTTGTTTTTTGTAGAACAGTCCCGATACATTTTGCCTCACGGCATGCAAAATTGTTTATTTTAATATAATTACAGACACCAATATTTTTAAAACAGTAAAACATAGAAAGACTCGCAACATAATACAGTAAAGAACATTAAGGATCATTACAAAATTCGTTATACAATAATGAATAAAAATATTCATATTAAAATAATAATAATAATCAATTTTATCAATGAAATTTAAACACAATAGTTAAGAATGTAGGAAATATGAATAATCATCATCATCATCATATCAGCCAAAAGACGTCCACTGCTGGACATAGGCCTCCCCCAAGCGTCGCCACATTGACCGGTCCCGTGCATCTCGCAACCAGCGGATCCCCGCGACCTTTACCAGGTCATCGGTCCACCTGGTGGGAGGCCTTCCAACGCAACGTCTTCCGGTTCGCGGTCGCCATTCCAGAACCTTTCTGCCCCATCGGCCATCCGTTCTGCTAGCAATGTGCCCTGCCCACTGCCACTTAAGTTTGGCAATTCTTCGGGCTATGTCGGTAACCCTGGTTCTCTTGCGGATCTCTACGTTTCTGATTCGATCACGCAAGGAAACTCCGAGCATAGCCCTCTCCATTGCCCTTTGGGTGACTGTAAGCTTTCTGATAAGGCCCATTGTAAGCGACCACGTCTCAGAGCCATATGTCATCACTGGCAACACACACTGGTCATAGACTTTCGTCTTGAGACACTGCGGTAAGTTGGACGAGAAGACACCGCGCAACTTCCCAAACGCTGCCCAGCCGAGTCGGATTCGACGGTTGACCTCTTTCTCGAAGTCGGCCCTACCCAATTGGATCGTTTGTCCCAGGTACACATAGTCGCCCACAACTTCGAGTGTAGAGTCTCCAATCTTGATAGGAGTGGGTGTAACATGGGCATTCAACATCAACTTAGTTTTGTCCATGTTCATCCTAAGACCCACTCTTTCGGAAGCTCTACTGAGATCATCGAGCATTGTACTGAGGTCCTCCATGGTCTCAGCCATAACCACTATATCGTCGGCAAACCGAAGGTGAGTGATGTACTCGCCATTGACGTTGATGCCTAGCCCTCTCCAGTCCAGAACCTTGAAGACATCCTCCAGTGCAGCGGTAAAGAGCTTCGGAGATATTACGTCTCCCTGTCTCACACCTCACTGCAGAAGGACGGGTTCCGAGGTCTGATCCTGGAGTCGAACTGACATTGTGGCGTTTTTGTATAAACACTTCAACACTTCGATGTACCGGTAGTCAATTTGGCACCGTTGGAGAGACTGCAGTACAGCCCAAGTCTCGATCGAATCGAAGGCTTTCTCGTAGTCCACAAATGCTAAACAGAGAGGCAGGTTGTACTCTTCGGTCTTCTGTATAACCTGCCGCAGCGTATGTATGTGGTCTACGGTGCTGAAGCCTTTACGGAATTCGGCTTGTTCGGGAGGCTGGAAATCGTCAAACCTGCGTGCGAGACGATTCGTGATGACTCTTGAAAACAGCTTGTAGACATGGCTAAGGAGTGTGATGGGCCTATAGTTCTTCAGTAGGGAATTGTCACCCTTCTTGAAGAAGAGTACCACCACACCCCTGCACCATGCCTGTGGCGTTTTCCCCTCGAGTATGACGGAATCAAAAAGCTTCTGAAGGGCCTTAAGTACTGGTTTTCCACCCGCCTTCAGGAGTTCGGCCGTAATTCCGTCATCACCCGGTGCCTTGTTGTTCTTAAGTTGTTTCAGAGCCATCCTAATCTCATACAGGCTGACGTCCGGAATGTCTTCGGTATAGTGTCGGGTCAATCTAGCTCTTGGGTCATTTGCTAGATTCGCGACGGGTTTACGGTTTACGGTTTACTTGTTACTTTTTGACGTGTACAACTGTCCATAGAATCTCTCGATCTCCCTCAGAAGCTTCGGTTTGGCGGACACGATCCTGCCATCATCGGTCTTCAGTTTCGTGAGCTGGCTCTGCCCAATAGACAGATCTCTTGCAAAGACCTTGGAGCCTTTGTTCCGCTCAATCGCGTCTTTAATACTTTCAGTATTAAAGCGGCGGAGGTCGCTTTTCAAGGACTTTGAGATCCGTCTATTT
The DNA here is from genome assembly GCA_949775005.1 of Orthosia gothica. Lineage (NCBI taxonomy): Eukaryota > Metazoa > Arthropoda > Insecta > Lepidoptera > Noctuidae > Orthosia > Orthosia gothica. Next base: position 3,005,988 of record OX459046.1, on the reverse strand, counting down.
AGCTGCCGGTATTTCAACGAATCGTCTGAAGACTGCAGGATCATCTCACGCCTCTCCTTCATGAGCTTGAGAGTATGATCAGAGAGCTGTTTGTTTCTATCTGTACGGCGGGTCTTGAAAAACTTAGACCCGACCGTATGGACAGCTTCCACGAACCCATCGCTGTATTCGTCCACGGAGGTCCCTAGGCACTCGAAACGATTCTGGAGTTCGAGCTGAAAGCTCTCGGGGTTTTGGACCTGGATTTGTGCTGGACGGAGCGTGGACTTCATCAGTCGAGACCTTTCAAGCTTAACATTAATGTTCAATGTGCCTCTTACCATGCGGTGATCACTCCCGGTTTTCACCGAATTGATCACTGAGACATCATTGAACATTTGCTTCTTGGTTGACATGATGAAGTCGATCTCGTTTTTAGTTGCACCATCGGGGCTTTGCCAGGTCCACTTCCTGTGCTCACGCTTTCTGAAGAAGGAGTTCATCATGTAGAGGCCCTCCTTCTCCATAAAACTGGCCAGTAGGTGACCCCGGTGGTTCCGACGTCCAACTCCAAATTGCCCCACTTGCAGCTCATCCTCGTCTCGTTTGCCCAGTTTCGCGTTGAAGTCCCCCATGACAACGGTGAAGTGAGTTTTGAAACCATGCATGGCTATATTCATATATATATGAATAATATTAATGTCAAAATATCAACAAAATGTCAAATGGAAACAACAGGCTTATGTCAAATCAACGTACAATTAAATAAATTGACAAAAAATAAATCAAATGTCTATAAATGATAATATAAATATATGTCATATCTGTGTAAAATTAGTCAAATGTCAAAAAACAAAAAAAAAGAGAAGAATTTACCATAAAATCAGAATAAAATATAGCAATGTCAAAAAAATTATTACAATGTAAACTATAAAGTTTTATCATTGAGAAATTCACAAATGGAGTAATAACATTTATCTATTAATAAGAATGACAATTTCTTTTTAAAAAGTGAAATGGACTCGTTTTTAATTTCGTCAGGTATTTTGTTAAAGATAATTGGGCACATACATATAACACTTTTCCTTAATAATGCAGTGTTATGACCAGTTACACATAACATATTTGTATACTGCCTTCTAAGTGGTCGTGTTCTATCGTCAGACAATCTATTAAAAAGATGCATAATAGATTTTACAAAAACAGCCATTTCGAAAATGTAAAGTGATGGAAATGTTAGCATATTTAGGGACTTGAATACAGGTACGCAACTATCTGTAACTTTCATGTTACACATTGCCCTTATGCATCGTTTTTGAGCCTTGAATACCTGTTCTCTCAGACTACAATTTCCCCAAAATATTATCCCGAATCTCAGAATTGACGCCACTAAGCCATGGTAAGCAACTAATCTGGTGGGCATATTCACTTTCCTGGATAGATTAAAAAGCACATACGCTGCTGTACTCAATTTTTTGCATACTTCTTCTGCGTGTGGCTTCCAGGTTAGTTGGCTATCTATCAATATACCCAAAAACTTTGCAACTTGCACTTGGTCTACTTTTTGTCCATTGTAATTTAAATTTAAAGTCAGCGGTGGTATCCGTTGAAAAAAATGCATAATATTAGTCTTAGATATATTAATTGTTAGATTATTTTGGTCAAGCCAGTGTATAATGTCCGTTAAAGTATTGTTTATGTCATGTTCATACGTTTTTAGGTCTGTACATTTAATCAATGCAGTACTATCGTCAGCGAATAAGACCATAGGATGTTTTATGCATCGAGGCAAGTCGTTAATATAAATTAAAAATAATAAAGGACCCAACACAGTGCCCTGTGGTACGCCATATCTAATAAGTCTATGCTCCGATAAGTATTTTTCCTCACGCTTAGTTTTTAAACATATTTTTGAAATTTCTGTGTACTGTTTTCGGTTGCTGAGATATGATCTTAAGAGATTATTCATATTTCCTCTGATACCTATGACGTTTAGCTTTTCTAACAGAGTTTCATGGTCAACACAGTCGAAGGCCCTCGTCATATCAGTCAAAATTGCGCAAACTGGTACTTTTCCATCGACGTTTCTTATTATCATATTCACTAAATCGTAAACGGCCGTATTAATACCCTTATTTTTTCTAAAACCCTTTTGTTCTATACTCAAAATATCATATTTAGATAAGAATTTATTTATCGCGTCACAAATATTTTTTTCCATAACTTTAGAAAAAATTGTGATTAAGGCGATTGGCCTATAATTTGCCAAATCCTTTTTAGAGTTTTTTTTTAAAAGTGGCTTAACAATAACGGTTTTTAACTTATTTGGATATACCCCCGAACCGATACACAAATTTAGTATGTGACTAATATGCAAAGCAATGTCACTCGAAACAAATTTTACGACCTTAGTTGAAATGCCATCGTAGCCAGTACTAAGTTTATTTTTTAGCGAATGTATCGCTCTCATAACATCTTGAGGTAATACTGGATGCATAAACATCGAGTGAGGGTTACTTTGCAGATTACTAGTATCGGGTTTTGAGATCATAATATTTTTTGTCTGATCTATAAAATAATTATTAAAAGCGTTTGCAATCTCTGTTGATAATCAAAGTGCGATTAAAATGATAGAATCAAATGAAAACAGTAAGAGGTCAAAGCACGTTGATATTAAATACCACTATATAAAAGATCTGTTAAATAAAAAAGAAGTGATTGTGAAATATGTAAGCACGAATGAAAATGTAGCAGATGTATTAACTAAGGCTTTAGTGAAACAAAAACACAATTATTTTGTAGAAAGGCTGGGTTTAAATTAAAGTTTTTTTATTTTTTTATTAGTTAAGAATTTCAATTTTAAGCATGTAAGGTGGTAAACACCAATCTACTATAATATTTTGAAAATAATGATTCTTTAAATTGCGGGGGAAAGGTAAATTATTATTTATTTTTAATTATACTGTAATACTGTATGATTTGTTTTGTGGATTTTAAGTATTTTTTTTTTTATGTTATTTTTTATTATAAATGCTTTATGTTTGTTTCTATTTTATCAATTTGAATTTTATGGAAAATTTTAATTGAGGGGGCATGTAGAAGTTTTAGTTTGTCTTTGAGAAACAATTGTCTATGATGTTGATGGTAGCAACAGTCAGTGGTTTAAAATATAAGAGTTATGGAGTACGTTACAAAACTAGTTTTATTGTAGAAGAAAGGGGTGCGCCAAAGTTCACCTAAATTTTCAACTCCGATAATTGGAAATCCGAAAATGTTCTTCCTAACATTTTTCATCCTAACAATCACAATTCCTAACTACTCTATCTCTAATGTTCATAATTGAGTTGTTGAATTAAAAAAAAATGACGATTTTTTTAATTTATTTTGAAACTTTTCATAACTTAAATTATATTGTCGTTTCAAAAAACACTTTTAATTTTTTTTTTCAATTTATTATAAGCAATTGAAAATCGATAAAATTTTGGATTGAAAATCGAGGAAATCATGATACTTTAGTGTCAACTACACGTAGATTGACTAAAAATATCCGAAAATTAGTGCAAAAATATTAATAAACAACAAATTTTATTTAGTAATGTGTGATAAAGGATTTATAAAGGCTAATGTCGATAATATACCCACCTGATGGACGAATTGGAAGTTTTGGGCTTAAATAAAGTAGTCGTAATAAATAATACGTGAGAGTGGACCGGTGTTAGATAATGTTGTTTACCAGGTACATTAGGAAACATAATTGTCATAATGTAATCGTTTTTACATATAGGTAGGTGATATCGGTGTAAAATAAAAAGTAAACAAACACGATTGGCGCGAAACTTTGACTTTGGTTAACAAAAAACTTCATTAGATACCACTAAATATGATACACATACACATAAATTTTTTGGTAATTCCCATTATTTACATATCCCTTAATAGAGGAGCTCGTGGCTAAATAATAACAGCCGCACTGTTCGATCATCAAGGTTAAGCAACGCTTGACGAGGTCGGTCCGTGGATGGGTGACCATTTCAACATACCGTGTTTCCTCCTTGCCTTGGAAAGCACATTAAGCCGTTGGTCCCGGCTGTCATTTGAAGATCTTTGACAGTCGTTACGGGTAGACAGAAGCTTGAGATCTGACACCAGTCTTGCCAAGGGGTACCGTGTTACCCAGTTACTGGGTTAAAGGCTAGGCAGATTGACAATATCCCTTAATAATATTGAACACTAATGTCTATATTATATATTTACAAACACTAAAAAGTTTGTAGAACAGAAACGTAAAAATATTAACTTGGTACTTAGATTTTCGTTACACTAATTCTTCAGTAAATATCTCTTAAATACGTCGATCGATTCTCACAATTCAAACAGAAATGTTAGTTTTACGCCTATATCTGTCATTTAAGTATAAAATAATGAATATATCACCATAAACAAAAAATCATATTTTCAAGTTACGTAATTATACAACAATGTCAACTTTGCTCGAAAGTTCCCATAAAAATTTACTATTATCAGTCTTTAATGATAAAAGTAAGAATTTAATACGAATCTAATACTAAATTAGAACAAGATAACAACAAAATTAACACATTATAATTGGAATCTAGTTAGACATAGAACATTGCTTAAATTAGTAGATTGCTAGGTACTAGGCTATTGCGCGAAACACATATAATTGGGATCTTTTTGTAGTATTCGTACATAATGGTACGAAGCAAGCACGATAACTTTTAAGGTTCGATATTAATGATCAATATAATCGATATTCATCAATATATTGACGATAATAACAAGATTGAATCGGTTAAAAGTCAAAACAATGTATCAGCTATGTGCTACAATGAGTAGAAATGAACGTTGTGACGTCACACGGGCTCGGATTTGTTCGGCAAACTATCAGGGTGTTTTCGGTACTGGATTCAAAAATATATTTTCAATTGGATTTTACTTTGTAATTACAGTGAAAAAAAAAAAACTAAAAATAGTTTTGTACGGAAACTTATACGTGGGACACTCAGAAAGTTTTGCGAAACTAAAAAAAATTGTTCTATACGTACATATATTTTTATTAAATCTTTTCAAAGTACTTTCCACCAGCCTCTATACAAAGATTCATGCGCCTAAACCAGTTTTCAAAACACTTTTTCCAGTCCGCCGCAGACACCTCGTTTACAGCCTGCTCGAACGCAGCCAGCGCATCTTCCGGCGACGAAAATTGTATCCCTTTGAGCTGATTTTTTATTTTTGGGAATAAAAAGAAGTCACACGGTGCTAGATCAGGGCTGTAAGGAGGGTGACCCAGGAGTTTGACTGGCGTGCTGTCCAGGAAGTCCCTCGTTTTGAGTGCGGTGTGCGCAGGTGCATTGTCGTGGTGGAGCAGTAGCCCGCGGAGCCCTGTGTTTGGTCGCTTGTTGCTTATAACAGAGAAAACTTCTGGCAAACATTTGGTAGTATACCATTCGGCATTAATGCTTCTTTGATCCCGTAAGGGAATTGATACCAAGTGGCCAGTCAAATTAAAAAAGCTAGCGATCAAAATCTTACCCCCGCTTCTAGATCGCTTCACTTTGGTAGGCGTTGGCTCATTTTGAAACACCCAAACAGTCGACTGGCGCTTGGTTTCTGGGTCGTATTGATAAATCCAGGACTCATCACCTGTAACGATGTCGTAAACACGCCGAGACGAGCCTGCTTCAAATTTGTTAAGCATATCACGGCACCATTCCACCCGGGCCTGCTTCTGAGCATCGGTGAGGTTGTGCGGCACCCAGCGTGATACTATCCTCCTCACGCGAAGATGGCTGTGTAGAATCTCGTGAACGCTTCCCGATCCAATCTTCAATATGTGTTGAATCTCCTGATATGTAATTCGCCTATTGTCTTGGATTAAATTTTTCACTGCTAGCACGTTTTCTTCGGTAACAGCCGTCAAAGGGCGACCGCTTCTTTCGTCATCCCCCAAAGTTGGTCGACCGCGCTTGAATTCGTTATACCAACGATACACGGTTGCCTTGGAAGGGCCTTCATCCATGAATGCCATTTGAAGTCTATCGTACGATTCATCCGGTTTCAGGCGACACTTGAAATCGTATAAAATCATAGCTCTAAAATGTTCCCGGCGCAGATCCATATTTCAGTGAGACACAATACTTTGAATTAACTCGCAAAAAATGTGGAGGGAAATTTTGAAATTGGAACTTACTTATTTTTACTTATAAATAATCATATTTTCGAAAAACATTATAACTGGCCAGTCTCCCATATATAAAAACTTTTTTTCGCAATACTTTCTGAGGGGCCTGGTATATGATCTTTTCATTTTTTACAAAAAAAAAAAATGGTTCAACAAACCAATTCCGAAGCATTCAACTTCATAATGTCAGTAGCAATAAATATTTATTATACTTTTATTTGTTTTCCTATATTTTCTCAACATAACCATCTTTTACACTATTATTCAAAGTCATATCTTTTTTGTTTAGATTTCTTTTTATTCAATATTTATTTATTTCTATCATATTTGTCGTTGTATTTTCTTTTCTTGGCGGCAGGGGGAGCCCCGTTAAGATGTTTTTGGATTTCTGCAGCCTGATGTTGTAATTCTAGAACAATTTTCTTAGATAACAAATAAAATCCTGCGTGGTGCGATCTACGAACTGTTAAAAACGATTATGCAATGATTCAGCACTATTTTGAGGGCTAAAATTTCCATTATGGGCCGTTGATTTGGAAGTTCATTTTATTTTTGTAGGTAGTACTCATAAATAGAAAGCTTTATAAAAATTTTCAAGACTCGGAAATGTTATGTTTTTTTGTATGTTTTTCGTGAGGTAAAAAAAAGAGAATTAGTCCAAGAGCGAGCGAAGCGAGCTCGGGAACTTAGGGCACCCCGACACGGATAGGTTAGGTTCGAAGGAGATGACGGAAGCTGAAGTGAGCGAGCAAAGCGAGCGAACGCAGCTCCCGTCATCTCCTTCATGTTAGGTTACTTAAGACCCTGCAGACAGAAATAGGAGCCCTGCGCAGCGGGGCTCCGTCGACTTTGTTGCTTAAATCTTAAACTTTAACCATGGATATCTCCATAACCATGGGGTTCCGTGGGGTTGGGATGGTACAGTGAGGTAGCCACTCTACCCCCCTTTCCCTTTCCCCCTTTCGCGCCCCTTAAATCGATGGAAATTTATGGATTTTTTTATTCTAACCTAAAAACTTTACCCATGGATATTTCCATAACCATAGGGCTCCGGGTAGTTGGTGTGGTATTGAGGGGTAGCCAAACCTCCCTCCATCCCCTCTCTACCCTATCTTCGCCAAAAATCAACGTCCCATAATCGAAATTTTAACCTTACACTTATAATTTTTGTTGCTTCTTAATTCACACGCCCAATATTGTTTATCCACTGTTATTCGTTTTTTTTTCATATACAAATCCATGTACGTCTAATTTTAATCCTCCGCGACTGGTTTTAAATGATTTTAAATAAATTTTCTCCATATTAATAAAGCATTAACACAAACATGCACGTAATTATAATACACCGACATGAACTTAACAATAGACACAGCTCAGTACGTTATGTAAAGCATACCCCCAAATAATAATCATACCCTCATATTAAAACTATAAAAATATCATCTTCTACACACATATATTTTGTATTACACTTGGTAAATGTTTCTTTCTGAGTATGAGTGAAAATATTATGGTAATTATGTTTAGGGATAAAAGCGTTATGATAAAAAAAAAGTAGGAGTTTAAATATATTTACATTAATTATATTATTAATTACAATTTTCGGAAACATGAGTGTTATGAACATCGCCGGTAGCACTACAAATAGTATGAATGAAAACTTTAGGATGAAAAATTTTAGGACGAGTGATCATTCGGATTACAAATCATTAGGAAGAACAATTTCGGGTAAAGAACTTTAGGTGAGCCAATATGGACCCAGAAGAAAGAAATGTGGTGTCTTCCATGTATTATTAGGGGTTCAACAGTTACAAATGCACAGAGAATGCTGCAGCTCATTCTCTGGTTTTTCCCTTAGTCGCCTGTCTTTACCAATAGAAAAACATGGGATGTTGAAATTCTTTACGCCCGACAACTTTTATGGTAAGTGCTGTAGATCTAAAAAAATATACATTTTTGATTTTTTTATTTACAATGAATTTGGTAGGTTTAGGTAGCGCAGTTAGGTAGCATAAATATATCGGGATACTTACACTATCGTTTTTACAATCAATTTGTCCCGTGTTATGTTTGTGACATATAAATCTCCTTCGTACTACCGATATTTATCTATGATATTGACAACCATCATTCGTCACTTGAAATGTTTTGTCTGTCATTCATTATTTTATTTACGACTTGATTTCTATAGTTAATAAAAGCCAAGTTATTTATTTGGTGGTTTCTTCCTAATGTGTCAATTTTATTAACTATATATAACTATGTCTGATAAGAAGAAAGAACCGGAGAAAACATGTTCTTTAGCCAGGTATCTTCGACCTGATCGATTCGACGTGGAACCTAATGCACCTGCAGCAGGAGAACAGTGGGCTCATTGGCAACACACCTTTTCAAACTTCTTGATTGAAGAAATACCTGCTGACGTCACGGATTCAATAAAACTAAAATTACTAGCAAACCATTACTAACTTCAAACATTTACATACACATTAAAAATTGACAAACTTATGATGACGCTATTTCGGTTCTGAATAAAACGTATCTCAAGCCCCAGAACTAAATCTTAGCTCGATATGTCCTCGGCGCGCGAAAACAAAAACATGAAGAAACAATTACTGAATATTGTCGCGCTTTACAACTCCTAGCGCAAAATTGTAATTTCAAATCTGTCTCCGCCGATGAACATAGAAACCAAGCAATAAGGAGCGCTTTCATCGCAGGAATCATTGCGAAAATAAGAGAGCGGTTACTCGAAAACTCAACGCTTTCGATGGATGAAGCCTTCAATCAAGCCGTCGTCCTTGAAACAGCTGAAAAAGACTCTGCAATAATGGCTGCTGGTGTACCAAATGCTTTGAATGCTTTACCAGTGAACGTCCCACGACAAGATCAACCTGAACACCTAATACCGAGTTCAAACAATGCAGCGGTTTCGTCCTCACCTCCTCCAACTGCAAGACGCTGCTTCTTTTGCGGTGGAAAAGTGCATCAAAGGGTTAAATGCCCAGCATTCCACGCCTATTGTCAACTTTGTTCTAAGAAGGGACACTTCGCTTTAGTTTGTCGTTCTCGCAACAACTCTTCAACTAGCAATGCTATTTCTTGTCCGAGTCCCACTGTTCCCGTCGAATATGTGCAGTCACCAAGTTCTTCTCAAACGATAAGCACCGTTTACTCAGCTGCATCTCCGTCCAGTTTGGTAAAAGCTACTATTTCTATCACCGTTAATCATACTCGTGCCGATGCGTTGATAGATACTGGGAGCTCCGTCAGCTTTATTGATCGCAACATAGCGCGAATGATGAACCTCAAGCAACGACCTTGTAAACAAACAATAAATCTGGCTTCGCTAAACCATTCATCACATGTCGACGGACTATGATTCGTAACGCTTGAAATTAACAAACACATATACAAACAGCGACCTCTTCTCGTAATTAACAACTTGTGTGCAGATGTCATCATTGGATACGACATTCTTAAAGATCACGCCAAGCTAGAATTTGAATTTGAAAATTCGAATACATAATAATTTGGTTGGTAACTACTACTTCTATGATCCACCAGCCGCCACTGCTCGCAGTAAAACCAACTTTGCTCTCTTGTTGCACAAATAACTATTAATTACCATGTTTTTAGCAAGCACATTGGAGATCTTGAATTTGTTAAATAAATTACGATTAAAAGCCATACACATGACAGTTTTTGCAATCGATAGAGCTTCAAAATGTAAGCACGAATCAAAATCAAAATCAAAATCAAAATCAATAATTTTTATTTCACATAGGCCTACATGGGCACTTATAAAACGTCGACAATGTGCACGGTTCGGGTTGGTCGATTCCTATGGAGAAGAACCGGCAAGAAACTCCATGGTTACTCTTTTAAAAAATTGTTTGGTTTTACAATATTTCCATGTTACAGCAGTACTTAGATGGGGGGACAACGCAGGCCCGATAATAAGTCGTAAGAAACTAAAACAAGAAATGATTATATAATAAATAAACAAAATATTTAAAAAAGTAAAACGAGATAAAATGTTAACAATCTAGAAATCTAGAAGGCCTACAATGTTCACACATTTACAAACCAATCGGTAAAATAATCTGTACAAAGTATAACAAGACTAAATTCTACATGAGGCACAAATGTTGTTATCAGTGCTGTAACTATTCTTAGCAACGGGCTATAAAGATAATTGAAAACCATTGTAAAAAGTCTTATTAAATGAAGAAAAATTAGATTGAGAATAGTTAGAGACATCCACATATTTGTGCCGTTTATGAGTTACCAGGGAAGCCGCATGTGCAGAAGGAGCTAAAACCAAATATTTTTATCTTCAACGTAGTCCTTGATTTTATAATATGCTTTTTTAATAAGGACACGTTTGATGTGATTTTTGAACTTTCCATCGGTCAGTTCTATAACTGACTTTGGCAACTTGTTATAAAAGCGTATACTGTTTATAAGAAAAGACTTGCTAGTTTTCGTTAATCTGAATTTAGGTAATACAATTTCGTGTTTACTGCGTGTATTTAAATTATGGAAGTCGCTTCTAGTTTTGAAAAGCCCTCGATTCTTGCGGACATACAAAATACATTCTAAAATATAAAGTGAAGGTAGAGTCAGTATATCGATCTCTTTAAATTTTTCTCTGAGGGTCTCGCGAGGACCCATTTTATAGATCGCGCGGATTGCCCTCTTTTGTAATATGAAAATTGAGTCAACGTCTGCTGCTGATCCCCGCAGCAGAATGCCATAAGACATAATACTGTGGAAATAAGCATAGTATACCAGCCTAGCTGTGGCTACATCGGTTAACTGCCTTATTTTCCTTACTGCATATGCAGCTGAACTTAACCTACCCGAAAGAGTTCTAATGTGCGCGCCCCACTGCAGTTTTGAGTCGATAGTAATCCCTAAGAATACAGTTTCAGCTACAACTTCAAGATTTTTGCCGTCAAGATTTAAATTTAGGTCACGTTGTGGTACATTTGGTAAAGAAGAAAATAAGATGTGAATGAAATGAAGACTGAAAATAAAGTGATGTAAAAACTTGATTTTGACAAAAGTGACACTTAGAGATTTTAAAGTCGCAACAACATTACCTAACTAATATTATTGAGAGAGCCCGAATTTTGAGAGTTTGTTTTTACGTATAGTGTAATCTTTGGAACCACTACAACTATTTTTTGAAAAAATCTTTTATCGTTTGAAAGGTACATTATTCGAGATGGTTGTAGGCTTTAAATTATTTTGAGCCAGGCAAAGCCGGGGCGGGAGACTAGTACTAGATACAACACATATCTACGTGTAAGAACGACGGGCGGCACGACCTATTTGCACCAGACCGGAACAAATTTGTTGGACCCAATGGAATTAGAAGCATCTCTGCGTCCATTCCCGAGCTACACATTCTATGGGTAACTTACTTGCGTATTTGGCTCTCAAAGTGTACCCAATACCCGGGCATTGGTTTGACACTCAGTTTAGAAAGAAACTGACACATAACTAACAGGGTGTTAGTTTACCTACCTCACGCGAATGACATTTGGTCGAAGGACAAAAACTCATACGTTAACTCGCTTTTGCATGTAGAATCAAATGTAATGGTAGCTCGAAACCTCCCCAATTGACTGCGCGGTAGGAATCGGTTTAAAAAAAAATATCATTTATAGTAGGAAAGAAAAAGATGTAAAATATATTTTTGGGCTGTTTTAATCCGCCTATAGCGTTTTGGCGTATGGAACATTACCTCTATAGAAAAGGGAGGATCCTCCGACTAGACGGGTGTTGTGTCTGGTCCGGGCAACTGCCCAACGGTTATTGTCGGACTGTTGTATGTGTTCTAATCGCGCCGAAACTTTGCTTTCGCGATGCAGGATTTGTGTGACGTCATGTCATGTCATCGTCTCTGTGAGAGAGAGTGGGTGGGTGGTTTTTAAGCGACCTTCATGGTGGTTTGACACCATTCGATTTATACCACACTGTTGTGCGACTTATTAAGCGAAATTGCAAGCACATTCTCATGGATGTATTGCGATGCAATTCGACCAATTTGCACTTAAAATTTTCTTAGGAAACATTACTGAATCACCTATCGGCCCAATTTAAGTTGCGTCGCGCCATAGGGATGGTTCATAAGCTACCTATACAGGTAAGAAAAGGTACCCTACACTTATCTGCATGTGTGAAGCGACACTTATGGCTGGCACTGACAAGTATTTTAACACTGTGACATCCCTTTGTCGCCCGTGTTACTACCAATCTTACTACCAGTAGTAATACTGGTAATTTGATTCCCTTTCTTACTACTACAGTAGTAAGTTGTTACAAGGGTAATTACGATTTCCCCTTGTTACTACCAATGAAAGAAAAAAGAAAGAAAAGTGTTTATTCGCCACAAAAACTACAATTATTAATACTATTTTTTATTTGTTTAACAATTTCTGTACCCTGGGGTCCCGGATCTTTGAAAGGCGTGCTAGGGGCCGAAGCCAACTCGCAGGGGTCTTGTTAGATATGTCTATATATGTGACACCATCCGATGAATATCCCAGTAATTTCTCAGGAACTGTCCAACTGATTAAGTGTGTTTTTTTTACTTGAGGTACTTTTTAGGTACATTTCTTTGGTAATTGGTATAATTTAATTCGCTATGGTACACCCGCCATTTTGACTCTCACCAATTACCGGTTGGTGCAGGACTACTGTTAAATATGGAGAAAAAGATATTGAGCTATAGGTTTGGAAGGTTTAGTAAATCGTTTTCTTTTGCTGTAATCAATGTGCGGACTTTCCTATCCAGGGCGTCAAGTTCTGTCTGAGAGAGAACATCAAGACCGGCGTGACCCAGCCAAGTTCCGTCCTGATGGCGTCACTGAAGTTTTCTGTTACCTAGAAGCTTCATCAGTTGCAAGTTGTTGGGGAGGTGTGATATGACCTGACCCTCTTCTCAACCGATAGCCCAGGCCCGAACCATCCAGCATACTCAAAAGGGTTCAGGGTTAAGCGAAACCACAGAGGACTCAGACTGTCGCTCCGAAATATTCCACGCTCGATTCTTATAGGTTCGCTGTTTTCCTGAATCTGTCGACATCCTGGATAGAGAAGGACCGTCCATCACTGCCCCATACATGACGTCAGGAAGATGCGCAGTCTCACCAATTTTATACAACACCAGCACCCTCATAAGTTATGTATGTGGTATCGAATCATATAGGCCTTCTTGCATCATCTCGCCATATTCTATATTATTATCATTGGTAGTAACAAGGGGAAATTGTAATTACCCTTCTAACAACTTACTACTGCAGTAGTAAGAAAGGGAATCAAATTACCAGTATTACTACTGGTAGTAAGATTGGTAGTAACACGGGCGACAAAGGATCTTGTTGCACAAATAACTATCACGTCTCTCTGTAGACAGATTTTTATTTATATGTATTACATATTGTTATTTTGTAAGTGGCTTTATTATTTAGAAGGGAATATAAAGGAATAGTACTTAGAGAATCTCCAGCATAGGGGATCGTAGTGGAAAACTGAGTGCTGTGTAATCCCCTAGGGGACTGATCTAGGGATTTTAATGGAACGAGTGCAAAATTTGCTCTCTCTGTCTCTTTATAATATTAGTAAAGTTAAAGAAGTACAAACGTTTTAACAATAAAAATTAAACCATCTTCCGTTTAGCCTAACACTCCATAGCGAAAAATAACTTTCTTTACCGAAGTCGGTGCCTTTGTTACCTATTGTTTTCAGTTTTTCGACACCGACTTCGGTAAAAAAAGTTATTTTTCGCTTTGTAGTGTTTTTTTGCTCAAAAGGAAAACATCGTGAGGAAACTGGTGTGTCCCAGAACCAAAAATTCTAAGACATGTGACCAACAAGCACCGGGCCCGCGTGGTGGATTACGGCCCGCGTTGTGGATTACGGCCCGCGTGGTGGATTACGGCCCGCGTGGTGGATTACGGCCCATTCCCTCTCACAGAGAAGAAGCCTGTGTTCCAGCAGTGGGAACATTAAAAGGCTGATGATGATGGTGTTTCAACAGCGTAGTTCTTATAGTTTCGGAAAAAAGTGCCTGTGACATACGGACGGACAGACAGACAGACAGACATGACGAATCTATAAGGGTTCCGTTTTTTGCCATTTGGCTACAGAACCCTAAAAACAAATCGGGGAACATACACTAAAAAAAAACTGACGAATTAGAATCTTCTTTTTTTATAAAATCGGTTAAAAATTGTTCGTTTGTTTGTAATGGTTAATCTCTGAAAGATGAGATCGGATTTCGGAATTCTTTCACTGCTAGAAAGCTACAATATCGTTAAGTGTCATGGTACTTTTCATCCTGATACATGTAATGGATCCTGTGGAGTGTAAGTGGTGAGCAGTGGTGGCCCAATGGTTACAGCCGCGACTTACAGGTTGTAGATCTTGGGTTCGAACCCAAGCAGGCGCTTTACTTTGTGTAACTTATTTTCGTCACCACTGATCTCAAAAAACGGTGAAGGAAAACATCGTGAGGAAACCGGCATGTCTTAGAACCAAAAATTCGAAAACATGTGACATCCAACAACTTGCACTGGACCCGCGTCGTGAATTACGGCCTCTCACAAAGAGGAGGCCCGCACGCACAACGGACAAAATGAGAGTTTAAGTGCGAAAACGGGGGTCCATCTATCCATCCTATCCTGTGGAGTGGGCCACAGGCGAACCCGCGTGTACAAGCTAGTGCAAAATAAAATAAACCTGATCATGATGCATCCAGTTAGGTGGGAAGTCAACTGCAGAATATCTGAAGACAGCCTAGGCAGATAATGCCAATTGAAGGTTGAGTTACTCAACGGTACACGTTACTTCACCCCTGTACTTCCCGAAGGTTTGGACAGAAGTGCTCCTATAGTACACCCAAAATTCGCCAATTTCGTTTTGTTAATTCAGTTCTTCACTCAAAGGTGTCGGTACCTGTTAGCTGGCATTTTTTAACGTTTATTAAATTAAATTAATTAAAAATCTTTCATTTCAGACAAAGTCCATAGGGTTAGTAACAATTTACTTAAAAAAAACTAGTGTTAGTAGGTACAGATATAAAACTAAAAACACATATAGCTACACTTTAGCGTGGAGCTGCATCCACCTCTGCATCATCGGAGAATCCCACCGATCTGCGAACACACTGAGAATAGTGTTATATACACGGGTCTAAGCATTGGAATTATTTAAAGGCTGATTGATGATGATGATGAATTCATCAAAGAAGTTAATTCGACATTACAAACACAGTTACTGTAATGCAAAAGGATCGTAGCAGTTGGTTTTCTGTAAATGTTGCATATCCTTATGGGGAACGGCGCGAGTTTATGTATACCTATCTAATATATAAAATTCTCGTGTCACAGTTTTTGTTGCCAAACTCCTCCGAAACGGCTTGACCGATTTTGATGAAATTTTATATGTATATTCAGTAGGTCTGAGAATAGGTCAACATCAATTTTTTTTTATTTTTTTTTATGGCTAGGGTAGGTATGTAGGGTAGGGTAGGGTAGGGTAGGGTAGGGTAGGGTAGGTAGGGTAGGGTAGGGTAGGGTAGGTAGGGTAGGGTAGGGTAGGGTAGGTAGGGTAGGGTACGTAGGGTAGGGTAGGGTAGGGTAGTGTAGGGTAGGGTAGGGTAGGGTAGGGTAGATAAATGTTTGGTCTTTTTATGGCAAAACAAAGTTTGCTGGATCAGCTAGTAACTTCATATAAATATCTAGACTTAAAATTGTTCACGCAAGTTCAAATCCTATTTAGGGTTCCGTACTCAAAAGGTCCAAATTCTCCTATTTAGGGTTCCGTACTCAAAGGGTCCAAATGCAGCCCTATTGCTGTCACTCACGTGTCCGTCTGTCTGTCGTCAGTCACACAATTTCGTTCCGAAGATTTTTTTTACTTTCCATTGACCTATGACCTTGATGTTTATTATTACGTATATTTTACTAACAAATACTAATATATTGAAAACAAAGATTTTTTCTTTGGTACCCTAAATGTGCGAAGTCCGACACGTATTTGGCCGGTTTTGTTTTTTATACTATTTGGAATAAAATTGCAAGGACCTGCAATTTGAAACGATACTATTAAGGGGCTTGTAGTCCAAGATAGAGTGTAAGGAAAGAGAGCGCGTGGCAGGGAGCCATTCAATAGATCGACCAGATTAAGTCGGCCCATTGCATGAGTGCACACGAGTGTCAACCGACTGTGAGGGATAGCGTCGCATCGTGAAATGAATTATGGCATCCCAAAGTCTCACTGCAACTTGATAACCACGACCGCACTGTCAAGAGCGTACCGACGAAGAAGAAGAGAAATGCCCTTCAACCGTTTCCGAGCCCTAAAAAGTTGGGCAACTTTCCAAGTAAATAAAAAAAAAAGATATACACAGTAAAGCCTATTAATTTCTGCAGCCTCTGGGTTGTTTATCGCGGCAGTTTGCGGTTCGCCGTGACTTGCCTCATGGGAAATTAGCGACGACTGTACTACATTGCCGTCGCGGACTCGAGAAAGCACCCAATTTTGAAGTTTTTAAACTGCGAACGAATGGCTGCTCCGCCTTGCAATGCGGCGTAAAGTTTATTTTTAATAGGAGCGTAAAAAGAATCTGGATTTATTTTATTTTATTAAGTGTAGGTAAAAGAATAGCAATATAATAATAATATGATAAAATGACTATCAAAAGTGTATACCTAAATAAACTGGCAGTTAAGATTTTGTTTTTTTTTTTATTTGAAGGTTACTTTTGGAGACCAGTGGTGGTCCAGTGGTAACGGCCGCAACTTACAAGTTATAGATCGTGGGTTGGAACTTAGGCAGGCGCTTCACTTTGCGTAAATTATTTCATCACTTTTGATCTCAAAACGGTGAAAGAAAACATCGTAAGGAAACCAGCATGTCATAGAACCAAACAATTCAAAGACATGTGTCAATCCACCAACCCACACTGGGCCCGCATGGTGGATTAAGGCCCATTTCTTCTCACAGAGAGGAGGCCTGTGGAAACAGCAGTGGGAACATTAAAAGGCTTTTTTCGTTAGCCTTTTTCTTTTTAATTGCGTTATCTGTCTAGGTCGACCATAAGTAAAAGAAAATCTAGTGATATCTGTCAGATACTGATATCTGACGTGTCCAACTTTGGTCTCGCAA
Source organism: Orthosia gothica (assembly GCA_949775005.1). Classification (NCBI taxonomy): domain Eukaryota; kingdom Metazoa; phylum Arthropoda; class Insecta; order Lepidoptera; family Noctuidae; genus Orthosia; species Orthosia gothica. The sequence continues at coordinate 2,988,623 of OX459046.1, read as the reverse complement.
CCTAAAGGCCAAGTTTACCACGGCGAAGCCAAAAGGAGGACTATGATTTGAACCGGTATGTATGTATTTTATGTTCAGCTGTTCTTTCATAACTTCTAAACTGCTAATCAAAATTTGAAAAATGAGGTATTGATAGAAGCGCATTGATCGTTCGCTGTGTGATGTAATACTAAATTCAATATAGCGCCCTCTAAGGCTCTTAACAAGCGGCATTCGATGTCAGCGAAGGCGATAATTATATATTGACGAATGAAGGGATTGGATCACGTGATTTTTCGATAACGCTTGCAACACACAAACAATTTTGCCTTTTGAAAAATCGCTATCGCCACGCTTTCGATGATAGAATGTCACTTGTCTATGGCCTCTGGTGGACATAAATTATTGAAAGGTGTCGTGTTGGGTACCTATCAAATGTTAATTTAAAAAACCGGCCAAGTGCGAGTCGGACTCGCGTACGAAGGGTTCCGTACTTGGTAAATTGCGGTTTACGATTTATGACGTATTAAAAAAAAACTACTTACTAGATCTCGTTCAACCCAATTTTCGCTGGTAGTTTACATAGTAATGTACATTATATATTTTTTTTAGTTTTATCATTCTCTTATTTTAGAAGTTACAGGGGGGGGGGGGACACATTTTACCACTTTGGCAGAGTCTCTCGCGCAAACTATTCAGTTTAGAAAAAAAATATATTAGAAACCTCAATATCATTTTTGAAGACCTATCCATAGATACCCCACACGTATGGGTCTGATGAAAAAAAATATTTTTAGTTTTAGTTTTAAGTATGGGAACCCCCAAAATTAATTGTTTCATTTTAATTTTTGTGTGAAAATCTTAATGCGGTTCACAGAATACACCTACTTACCAAGTTTCAACAGCATAGTTCTTATAGTTTCGGAATAAAGTGGCTGTGACATACGGACGGACAGACAGACAGACAGACAGACAGACAGACAGACAGACAGACAGACAGACATGACGAATCTATAAGGGTTCCGTTTTTTGCCATTTGGCTACGGAACCCTAAAAAGACGAGATATTACAAATAAGATGATTATTTTCAAGATAAGAATGCTTGGAAACATGCTGGTGTAGACAAAATCAAACTGGTTAATTTGTATTATATTCATAATTATAGTAACGCTTTATTTTTTATTTTTTCTTCTCTTTTTGTTTAAAAACATTGACTCTCACACTGTTCCGTTGTTGTTGAATTAGGTAATTTACCAATGATTGCAATATTTGTAAGTACGAGAGAACCATGTTCCTATTTATCAAGTAAAGGAATTTACCTGTTAGTGCTTGTAATTCTCTCATACCTATATGTAGTATAGTAGTATTTAACCTTGGGGTCTTTAAGTCAAGAGTGAATAGGTTTCTTCTAGGCAAGCGTGCTTCACCGTAGGCCACATCATCGCTTACCATCAGGCGAGGTAGTGGTCAAACGCGAGACTATCAATAATAAAAAAATAAAAATAAAGTAGTGCTGGGTACATCGTCCTCACGTATATGAATGTATTAATGTATGTACTTAGGTAAATATTGTATAAAACTTTTTTTTTAAAGAGTAAGTATGTAGTTTCTTGTGCGTTCTTCTCCATAACAAGCTACATTTCCGAATGCACGGTAGAATCAATTTTTATTACTTGTAAATTTTAACGTTCAAAAGTGCCGCATAATGGCCTACTTGAAATAAACACATTTGACTTTGACTTTGACGAAATCAAGAAGAAAATCATGCTGTGCAGTTGGAGGATACATATTAACGAGCTGGCTGACCAAAACCAGATGTATCCTCCGACTGCACAGCATGCTTTTCTTCTTGTTTACGTCTTTTTAGTTTGTTTTTATTATTTTCAAGTTATGTACATTTTATAAGTGTTATATATTTTTATCACCTCTTAACACGCTTTATAATGATACCCCACACAACGGTTTATCCAGTTTTAGCCAGTGACATTCGCAAGGTTAAGACGAATCGATTGACGTAAGAAGCATCAAAATCGGCCAATGCGTTTGGTTTCTAGAACGCCACATAGGAACAAACATATATACATGTAATAATAATTACTTACCGGAGCTGTCTCATTCACATTTGTATATGTAACCGTTTGAGACACAATAAACAATTTTATTTTATTATTTTTTATTTATTTTATATAAACACATTACCCTCCTTCGGTAGTCGGGTAAAAAAATATAAATATTACTAGCAGCTGTTCGCTGCTTTGCTTGCTTCACTCGAGCATTGCTTATAATATTGTTACAAGATAGGGCAGCGCCATCTAGTGACAGTCAGTTTCGATTGAGAAGCGATACAGAGCGATCAAAGCGGAAAATAGTGCGAAGTAATAGAATTGTTTAAGAAGTGTTTTTGTAATAAACAGTGATTAATTGAAGTCTGCTGTTTAAATAATTTATCCCTGAACCCGAGCTCGTAACAATATATTACGTATTCGACCACAGCTATTCTTTAAGTTTATACTTTTCAAAACACGATTTAGTAGTCAGTTTTCAAACTTATTTTGTATTGCCGGATGAGCTAACGAGCAGCAGATGCCTGTTCACTCTTACTTTGAAGGCAAATGGGTCGTAGACACAAAATAGTAAGTATACAGAAGGGCCACCCCCGCCGTTTAGAAAATTGACAGCTAAACTTGACAGATTCACCAGGGTTGCTGCTATATTGATTCCGAATTTAAAAAAAGAGTAGGTTGTATAAGTTACAGACATAAATACATCGATTCGTCTAAGCATACATCATATCATGCTTACATGCCTTAGAGGGTAGTCAGGGCATAAAATATCCATTTAATTTCACGAAACATTTAATATTACGCCAGATACGACGAAGATTGGAGAGTAACAAGACGTTGTAATAGTGTAATAATGATCCCACTTAAAACATTAAATTGTGAAAAGTACCAAGCTCGACAACAATATAAACGGAAAAAACAGGTACATACCTAATAAAATCAAAAAACCAAAGATGATCTTAAACAAAAAGAAAATTATGCTGTGCAGTCGGAGGAAACATATTTGTAAGCTGTATGACTTGAACCTTATTATTATGACAAGTTCTCAATTTCGACTATTGACTTAAAATAATGTATTATAATCCTAGATAATGAATTTCTAATTTGTCATCTTGAAAGATTTAATGACCTTTATAACTTAAAAAATATTGAAAGAAAGAATTTAAAACATAAAAGTAAATTCGGTCTGTAACAAATAATAAAGGTAACCCACCCGATGCAACCAACCCCGTTACAGTACAAAGTGTACATAGGGTATGAATGACGTGACAAACGCACTCATGACAGCCGCGACTGAGCTCGGTCCAATATTGCCCAATATTCCCTGTAAAACTGCAATGTCAAAGTGTATGTGCAAAATGACACTTTGTTCGTAGTGGCCCCTCTGTCTGTGGCGCGCCGCCGCTTACGTACTTTGTGTCGTAGGTCACTTTATTCCCTATCGCACTCCTAATGATAGTTTTACCACTTATTCTGCTTACCCCGATAAGGCTGACGTGATCAAATATTCTGTAAACGCTCGGCGGGGGCTAGATTAGTGTTATCCAGTAAGTGAACCTAATCATATTTGCTCGGAACAAAAACCACAGAAATGGTTACCGCAGACTTCGTACAAGCATTCGACTCTTCTCCAGTTACAAGCGATAGCGGTTCAAGTACAAACATAGGTACATTGGTCCTAACAAGTAAAATTTCAAAATTCAAAAACCCCCGACACCTTTATCTTGCGAAAACACCCCGATTCAAACAGTTAAACGCGCATAACTTTTGAACGGCTGAACCAATTTAATTCAAACATAGCTAAAAACACTCTCGACAAAATCACCTTTCAATCAAAATCGGTTCATCCGTTGAGGCGCTATGGTGCCACAGACAGACACACAGATACACAGCAGCAACACACGTGAAACTTATAACACCCCTCTTTTTCCGGCGGGGGTTAAAAAGGAGATAGATATCATGCATGCTTATTGTAATGTTTCCTTTATGTGTTGTCTTTGTCTGGATATACAAGCGTATGTGTATTTTATTATGTGAGTTGGGTTTGTATTTGTGATAAGTGTTTGTATGGGGTGTATATGTGTGAGTGTGGGGTTTTTATCCATGTGTAGAGTAAAAACCCATGTATGTCCTTCTAGGATAGCCCCTCCTGGCGTTTCCACTCACACCTGCGTTGTTGGTCGCCTACCACATCCTCTCAACATGACCAAACTATTTAGGCATTCTGTGACATTCCAGACCCTGTGACAGATGGGTGTATGGCCGGACAGATTCAGTTTACACTCTACGGGTAACCGGTACGGTAACCTTGCACCCGAGAAATAATAATTCCTTCTATTTTCCGCTTAAAGCCTTAACTTGGTCCTGCTGCAACTATATCTCCCTCTTGAGGCAATTCCCCGTAATCCTCCTGCTACTCTAATAATACACAAATTGTGCTGTATGTCCGTACGTCCGCCTTAACGTGGATTAAAGAGACACGTTTGCAGTTTCCAAATTATTATATTAAGGAAATGAAACAGCTGCAGACAGGGCCATATATGTTAGCTAATACTGTAATACTGTTAAAAACTTATGATAATAATCGCCGCGTCTTTTGGAGAAAATATTAAATTAAGCATTTAGATCTCGTAGTGTAGTTAAGTCTGGAATGCGCTGTTGATTTATAATACAATAGCTTCTTGCTACCAGCGACCTTGCCCGTGTGAAAGTCGGAAATTACAGTATCCTATGTCCTTCAACTATGCTTTAAATTATCATCCTCCCCTATAACTAAATTTTCTTGTCTCTCTGTACCATACCTCTATGCTATCTATCTCGAGACGAGACAAAAGATAAGATAGATACAAGGATTCCATTTTCCGCACACTGAGACACCCATTAGGTCCGTTGTGCGTAAGGGTTCTGCTAACACAGCCAGCCTAATTCCACCCAGATGTACAGAATCTTCTTGGGGCTTCGGTAGCGTTGCGGAGCGAGCGAGGATTTGTGCGTGTTAGGAAGCTATGGCCTCACATTCCAGGATGACATGGGTGCTAAAGCAGCTTTTGTAGAGTGGGCTGTCCGTGGCGCTAAGGGACATGACACAAGCAGTTAGCCAGCCGTGCACACAGTAATTAAAAATAAAAATTGAGCCAATGAATCTGATCCGCTAATGCATGTACAAACAACTAAGAAACTCGAAAAAAAAAACGTTTGCCAAACCAAAACTTTTAAAGTAAAAATGGTTGCGCTCGGACGATCGCGGCGACCGTTGAGTCGAGATTAAAAAGAACTTTAATTGATTACGTGAGCCACTGGGCTCGAGCGGAAAAAGGCACAAAGTCCTCACGCCAACTAATTAACGCTCGATTTAAAGTTGAAAAGAAATCTTTGAAGAATCCCCCGCTCTTCGTACCTACTACTTATATTTTTTTTGTTGTAATATCGTAATGGGGTGGGATTTAGGGATGTTTCTAGAACATTTTTGTGTTTATCCGTTTATAGTTTGAGGGAAGCATTGGTGGCCCAGTGGTTACGGCCCCGACTTAAGTGTCGTAGGTCGTGTGTTCGAATCCAGGCAGTAAATTAGTTCATACGAGTATCTACTGCTCTAAAAACGGGGAAGAAAAACATCGTGAGCAAACCGGCAAATAGAAATAACCATTCGAAGACATGTGACATCCACCAGCCCACAATGGCCAGGGTGGTGGATTAAGGACCATTTCCTCTCAATGAGAGAAGGCCTGTGGCCCAGCAGTGGGAACGTTTATAGGCTGATGATGATAAAAATGAATTTGATTGATATTTTCTTTTGGATTGTTTTGTAGCATACTGATTGCCTCTGACACCTGCATACGGGATCCAAATTACGAGGCCCGGAATTTGTTGGTCGTGGGAACTACTATATCTACGCAATTCATGTTTTGTCATTCAGTGTAACGTGTGTAGGTACAAAAAAGAAGAAGGAAGAAGGATGACATCTCGAAGGCTTTTGATAGGGTCTGGCACGAAAGCCTTATTGGTAAGCTTCCTTCATTCGGTTTGCCCGGTGGTCTGTGTGATTGGATTGCAGACTTCCTGAGAGATCGGTCCATTCGAGTGGTTATCGATGGCTGCTCGTCGGACCAATTGGATATCAATGCCGGGGTCCCTCAGGGGTCGGTACTCTCAGCAACTTTATTCTTGCTGCATATTAACGATCTGCTAAAACCCGGCACCTTTGGGTATGCAGACGACAGCACTGTTGCTGAGAGATACATGTCCAACGCTCGAGCTACCGGACCTCAGATCCAGTCTCTGCGGGAGGCCATGGTGGAGCGCTTGAACCTGTCCTTGCAGGCAGTCTCCGAATGGGGCGATGCCAATCTGGTCAGGTTTAATGCTGCTAAAACCCAGGCGTGTCTTTTTTTCGCTAAAAAGAGCCAATTTCAACCGGCTCCAACTTTCCGAGATGTGACCGTGCCAATAACTGACCATCTTGAGCTTCTTGGCGTTACGTTGACATCGACTCTTAATTTTGGCCCATACATTGAGGCAAAGGCTCAGCTGGCTGCCAAAAAGCTGGGGATCCTTGCAAAGGTTAGAAGGTACTTCACGCCAGAACAGCTGCTCAGCTTGTATCAAGCGCAAGTTCGATCATGCATGGAGTACTGTTCTCATCTCTGGGACGGATCCGCCAAATACCAGCTTGATGCACTAGAGTCGATCGAAAAGCGGGCCAAAAGGCTCATCGGCGATGAGGCACTGGTTAAGTCAAAGCTCCAGAGCCTTGAACATCGTCGCCGAGTTGCCAGCTTGTCGGTCTTTTATCGGTTGCATTTCGGGGAGTGTGCGATGGAATTGCATGATCTAATTCCACCAAGCCCGTTTCATCATCGGACTACAAGACGTACGGCGATGCGCCATCGCTACATGGTAGACATACCACCCATACGCACTAAACGTTTTGGAAATACTTTCATTATGCGTACAGCTAAGGAGTGGAATTCCCTGCCGGAGTCTGTGTTTCCCGATAGCTACAATCTAGGAGTCTTTAAGTCAAGAGTGAATAGGTTACTTCTAGGCAAGCGTGCTTCACCGTCGACCACATCATCGCTTACCATCAGGTGAGATAGTGGTCAAGCGCGAGCCTATAATATATAAAGTAAGTAAGTAAGTAATTCTTTATTTTGCAAATATGGGTACAGTACATGGTGATAAATAGATAAAAAGTAGGTTCGGCCATATTTTACCAAGAGGCATGCAAAAGTTATAATTTGACACTAAAAATATAAACAAATAACAGACACACTGAATAGTTTTAAATCACAACTTACTATAACTAGGTCACCCGCAACACAATTTATGTTGATTACAATTAACTATACATCTCATTTAATTTATTTATGCCCAAACAATTAACATTGTGTAGAATATTGCGTACATAATTACAGGCATTGGTGGAGCATAGTTGCAGCAAGATTATCACTCAAAGAATAATTAAATCATTGTAGCAAATTGTATATTGATTTAAAATATGTTGCAAACGGATGTAATGTCATACCAATCCAACAAATAAAGGTTGGAAACCATTATATCATCAAATATACCACAAAAATAAAATAAATATAATGCCAAATTAATCAAATAAGTCACAAAAAATTAGCTTAAGAATGTCATAATAATCAATTAGCATAAGAATGTCAAAATAATCAATTAGTATTTCAAAATAATCATTATGTCACAACAATATTAGAATGTCAAAATAATCATTATGTCACAACAATATTAGAATGTCAAAATAAATCCAGTATAAGTCCCAAGAACTATAATGTCATATAAATCCAAAAATAAAATAAAAAATATGTCACAAATAAATTAGAATGTCAAATTAATCCAATATTACAATTCATATTACAGACACAATTCATTATTATATTAAATACTTGTTCAAAATTCTTTCTCAGTGAGGAATTCGCTGACAGTATAGTATGCTTTATGCGCTAAAAAGCTAAGCTAAAAAAAAAAAAAAAAAAATTACCGCTAGTCTATGACTGTAGCTTGTGCTTTAGGTACTTTAGTTCATAATTCCAGATAATTTCAATCCAGACCCACTAACTTAACTATTTACTTTAGCGTTGTGTTTTCCAGCTTGATTTTTAAGTTACCATCTGTAACAAAATTCCTTTAGAAAAGTACAGGTTGTTATTTTGAACTTTGTACTGTATGACGTAGAGTATTTTGTTCAAAATTTTGATAATTTATTTCGAAATCTGTCGTTAAATATACTAATATCTTGCTTATTCTGGTTTCAAATATTCAATTCAGTCACTACTGGGGTGACTGAATTACTAAAACCGATATTGGAGTCCTAACATAAGCTCTTAGAACAAGGCTATTTTATTTCTATTGTGCCTAAGGGAAAGATATTTATATATACTGCCCACCCACCCATACGCACTTAGCGTTTTGGGCATACTGTCATTGTGCGCACCTACTGCTAAGGAGTGGAAAGCCCTGCCGGAGTCTGTGTTTCCCGGTAGCTACAACCTAGGGCTCTTTAGGTCAAGAGTTAATAGGTTACTTCTAGGCAAGCGTGCTTCACCGTCGACCATATTCGCTTACCATGAGATCAGATAGTTTTTTTTTCTAGTTTTAGAAGAGCGGGGCCTCCTAGCACAGGTATTTCTCATACTTAAAATGAGACCCCTTTGTAAGATATATTGTAGAAGTTGTAAAGATACTGAAAATAAATTTATTTATTTATTATTATTATTTAGATAGTGGTCAAGCATGAGACTATCAAAAATAAAAAAAACCTGCCAGGTGCGTGTCGGACTTTGCACATTTAGGGTTACATACCAAACCGCAAAAACAAGTTGGTTGTAATAGAAAAAATGAGCAAATTCTAAAGAAAAATTTGATTTATCAATACATTAAATTAGTACCTTCCTATCCCAAATGGAAAAAAAAAACTTTAAAAGCCGGGCCGCTGCCCGGAGTTTGCACTTGTGCTCGGTTGATAGCAATAGACTCGTCCCCATTACATGGGACTTAAACATAAGTAAGAGGTACCCCAATGGTATCGGCCGCGACTTACAAGTTGTTGGTCGTGGGTTCGAACCCAAGCAGACGCTTTGTGTAAATTATTTCATCACCGCTGCTCTCAAAACGGAGAAGGAAAACGGATGTCCTAGAACCACAAATTCGAAGACGTGACATCCACCAACCAACACTGGGCCCGCGTGGTGGATTACGGCCCATTCCCTCTCACAGAGAGGAGGCCTGTGACCCAGCAGTGGGAACATTAAAAAAGGCTGATGATGATGATGAAACATAACTGGTGAAATTTGGATGAACTATAGGAGCACCTCTGCCTAAGCTTTGTATTCCTCGGCATGATTTAATGTACTTGTGTGAACAGTAGGTAGTGCTTTTTTAAAGATCAGCGTTATGTCATAAAGTTTTTAGTAGGTACTACACTTAAAAGAGACTCACAGAAATTGCACTAGATTAAGGTTCACTTGCGATTGCGAGTAAATGAAAATAGAAACCACACCTATAGACACCGCTCAAGTCTTCATCCTATTCCAGTAACACTTGTCTCAGCGTACTATCGCTCGACAGCTTCATCTGAGCCAGTCTTGTGTCTCGAAGGTATACAAGAGGTTCAGGGAGATTGGAAACTTAGTTCGGAGACCAAGATCTGGACGTCAGTGATGCACTTCGGTGAGTGATGACGATTTATTATCGCCTCTTCTCGCCGAAATCGTGGCGTGGACGTCCAGCAGCAGATCGGAGAATTTTGGGGTAGCTGTAAGTGAGTGGACAGCGGGGCAAAGACTCAAGGACTCAAGGAAGGACCCAAACTGTGTCCAGCCCACCAAAAAGCCCGGCTTCAGTTTGCTCGTGATCACTTACTGACTGCTCACTGACAGTATCTAGAATGTTGCTGTGCCCGACAGGGTCCATAATTGTTTCTGTAACTTATATTTACCACCTGTGTGTACATTATGGATGCAATAAATTTAATTTGAATTTTGAATTTGAATTTGACTTAGATCGGGATATGCAGCAATGGAGCCGAGTCCTGTTCTCGGATGAAACCAGGATAGGGCCGCGGGGGAGCGATTCACACAATTATTTTTTGCAGAAACAGTGGCATACGGGGGTGGGTCCATTATGATGTGGGCAAGGATTTTTTCTGAAGCCAATATTTGTACCTGGTGGAGGTCGGGTAGGGGGCTAACCGCAGAAAAATACATCAACGACATTCTGCTAGGCCATGTTCTCCCCTGCGCCAGGTTTATTGGCGACGATTTCCTGCTAATGTACGATAATGCCCGCTGCCACACCGCTGCAGTGACTAGGCAGTACCTGGAAAAATTCGGGATTACCACACTAGACTGCCAGATCTGACTTAAATCCGATTAAACTTATGTGAGAGGAGTGAAAAGATAGCTACGAGGAAGTTGCCCAGCTCCGGCGTCGATAGAAAACCTGAAAACTGCTTTAGTCGAAGAGTGGTAGGCAAAACTACAGGATTCCATCAGAAAACTCATTTGGTCCATAAAAAACCGTTTATGGGCAGTCATTAAGGCCACAAACGTTAACACAAACTATTGAGGGACAAAAAACATAAAATGTAAATAAAAAAGACCTATTCATTAAGACGTCCACAACTTCGACCTATTGCAATAATTCCTTAAATTTAGGTAGAAATTTATATTAATTACTAAATCTTTTTGATTACATTAAAAAGCTAACAAAATTACCTTTCAAATGATAAACCACAATCAGTACATGACATAAAAATTATAAAAAAAGTGTATTGAGCAACGCGCGATGAAGTGATTCTAGTTTATTGCTCAAGAGCGTTTTAGTTTTTAACTTTGTTACTTCTTACTGCAACTAGCACCATTGCTCTTACGGTGCATTGACGAATCGAGGAAAACATCGTGAGGAAAACGGCATGTCCTAGAACCACAAATTCGACAACAGGTGACATCCACCAACCCAAACTGGGCCTGCGTAGTGGATTAAGGTCCAATCCCTCACAGACAGAAGGCCTGTGTCCCAGCAGTGGGGCCACTATATACTGATTATGCTACGTTACTTTATCTTTTTAACAATAACATAAATCTTGCAAAAGATACGTTCACAAAAAAACTCCATGCATACAAAAGCTTTTTGCTATTCAATATACACTCCCACGATTTTCCTCTTAATTTTGTTCGAGTGCCAAAAGCGAAAACATGCCGTACCTTTATTTTACTTGGAAAAATTGACTCGGCCCATCGTTTATGAGGTACACCAACGGAAAAAGGGCCGAAACTACCCAGAGCTTTTAGCGAGAAGGGTTCTCTTGATTATTATAGCCTGCCTTACTTACTCCGCTTTTTAAAGCACACCATGCTGTTTCTAAATTATTGCTAATATGGTGAACATATCGGTTCTCCATGGTCTTTGCAAAGAACATTTTTTTAAAGGATATTTATGTTGAGGTTTCTAAAACCTAGTTCATTCAGAAGAATTGCTGTGTGTCCTTATATTTGCTGGTGTCAATCAATTCTCTTTTTCTCATCCGCATCGTACAACGTATAATAAAATATAATTATATGAGTAAATTCGCACATTTCGCTTTTACTAGCGATCGGACGTGATCAGATTACAGTTTGGAGCAAGCAAACAATTTTACGATAGTATTTATGGCATTATACACGGGAAAGTGTCCCTGATACCGAACCGAGCCCTCATTCAGGGCTATAAATTATAATCGAAAAGAGCCCACAACTCGAGTCGCCAAAACGTGGAAATTATTGCGTTTCCCGCGCTCACCCGCTGTCAATGTTGCCAGCGGCTATATTTTATTTATACCTTTTACGAGTGTTGCCAGCCATAAAAAAGTTTTAGTGAGTGTTGTAAAAGTGAAGGTGCCGGTTTTTCTCTCTCGTTAGAATACAGCGTTGATAGGTTACGGGATAGTGTTTTATTAAACAGTATTTTTATAAGGGGTTTTTTTGCCTCGTGTCTCGCTCATATCGGAGTTATTTTGATTGCGGTGGCTCTATGAGCAGTCTACCTCTTGCTGCATCACTAACGTAGATGTCGGTATCAAACAAGTGAGAAGAGAAGAACTCTTTATTAGAGTTATGTACGGATGGCAGCCTGCGGGTCCATTTAATTGAGAACACTCCGGTTGCTACCATCAATTCAACCAGAATTAGAAAAACGGTACATGGAATGTTAGATTGAAATAAATGACTTGGAAAAAATTCATGGGTTGACTGCATCCCTTTGCATGGCGAGCAGTTTTTATAGCACATTGAATGATCAGCAAATAGTGACGCTAATAAGAACAAAATTATATATAACAGTTCACAAGCTCTTTTTAGGACTTATCAATTTCTGAATTAAGAATTAATGAATTTAGTATTTGTCAAATTCTATACCTTCGCCATAAAAGCTTTCAAAATTTCGCAAAAGAGTTTGACGCGTTTTTAATTCAAATATGTAGGTACTAAATTCAGAAACTGGCCCTTATTTATTGAAATCTCTGAGCTGATTAATAACTGATTCAGATCTGTAGAGAATTTAAATTAAAAAATCTGCAAATTTGTTGCTAAACAGTATCAAGTTTTTTTAAAGGCTATGTAGTTGAAAACCAGCGATTGGCAAATATATACTAGTTGACTGACATTTTTGCTGAACTGGAACTTTTTTAAAATTTTAACCCCCTACGGAAAAAGCGGGGTTTATAAGTTTGTTATGTGTATCTGTGTCTTTGTGTATTTGTCTGTGGCATCAAAGCTATTAAACGCATGACCCGATTTCGATTTAGTTTATTTGTGTCGGCGGAATTTTAAATATTACTTGTTGTTTCTTTGTCCAAATATTTGTTGTGTGATTTCTTTATTTATGTTTGGAAAGTTGTGACTTATTTGTAGTTAATTAATAATATTTGCAAAACATACATCACCCGAACATTAACAATATCTCCAGATCCAAGAAACATGTATTCGTAGGTACAATCGAGTGAAAAACCTTTGTTATATAAGTGTTTCTTCGAGCCGTGTATGTTCGGCAAACAACATTTATAACCAAATGCGGGTGGTTTACACTGTTACCGAATGTACCTGCGAGTGTCTGTGCAATATCCGCTCCTACCTCATATCCGCTGTTCGTTCGCCGTCTTTAGGCTGCGGCGTAAGGCACGGGTGGAAGCGTTTTTAGCAAATACCACCTGAGGCTCGAGACAAGTGATATTTTATCAATGAAAGCGCCGCGATAGCAAATGAAAAAAAAAAAAAATCCCCCAACTCATTTTTATTTCATGCTTCCTAATTTATCTAATACGAGTAGTAGACACGCTTCGATCGACAATCTATTGAACATGTAATTATGACACGATATCTTGCGAAAACACCCCGATTCAAACAGTAAAACGCCCATACGTTTGAGCGGATGAGCTGATTTTCATCAAGCTTAGCTAAGAACACTCTCGATAAAGTCAACTTTCAAACCAAAAATAACGAAACCAAAATCAGTTCATTTGTTTAGGACAGGAGCTATGATGCCACATACAGATACACAAGTACACAAACGCGGTTGTGATGACAACTCGTCAAACTAGCTATGTCGTCACTATCCTTAATAGGTAACTTTCACTAATACGTCACTTTTAGACAAAAGACAAAAGATATTTATTTCAACTGGGCCACCAAGCGACACTTTTGAATGTTACAATTTAAATTTACATGGAATAAAAGTTGATTCTACCGTGTATTCAGAAAGTAGCTTGTTATGGAGAAGAATGCACAAGAAACTCCATACTTTTTAAATTTACATGGAATAAAAGTTGATTCTACCGTGCTGTATTGACCGTGCTGTGCTGTTACGTCTCTTTCCCAACTCGTCCGACGCATATGTTCAATTTAAAATAACGTGCAAAATATAAAATGAATAGGTACCCGATGCAGTACGAGGGCAGATCAACTGGATATTAATGCCGGGGTCCTTAAGGGGCCGGTACTATCAGCAATATTGTTCTTGCTCCACATAAACGTTCTGCTAAAACCCTTTGGGTATGCAGACGACAGCACTGTAGCAAAGAGATACGTGCCCGAAGCACAGGCTACTAGGCCTCAGATCCCTTCTCTCCAGAAGGCCAAGGTTGAGCGCTTGAACCTGTCCTTGAAGGCAGTCGCCGAATTTTCATAAATATTTTATTTACATACATTGTGCTTAATTGTACATAACCGTCGGACGAGTTGGGAAAGAGTTGGTCTCTTATATCGTTATACGGCTTGAGACGAGTTGGGAAACTGACTACATGTACAAAGCGACGTATTAGTAAAAGAGACCTATTAGAGATAGCGACGAGACAACTAGTGTGACGAGTTGACATCACAACACAAACACGGTTGTCAAAGTTATAACACCCCTCTTTTTCGATGGGGGTTAAAAATGTATGGCAATCTCAAGCGATATCGAAATGTCATGTGAGTGTAACTTCACAAAAATAAATTTTTCTTACTAATCATTTGTAAATTCGAATACCTGAGGTCGGTCAGCAGCCTGAAGACAAAATGTGTGCTTGGTAATCATATCAGCCGAAAGACGTCCACTGCTGGACATAGGCCTCCCCCAAGCGTCGCCACATTGACCGGTCCCGTGCGTCTCGCATCCAGCGGATCCCCGCAACCTTCACCAGGTCATCGGTCCACCTGGTGGGAGGCCTTCCAACGCAACGTCTTCCGGTTCGCGGTCGCCACTCCAGAACCTTCCTGCCCCATCGGCCATCCGTTCTGCGAGCAATGTGCCCTGCCCACTGCCACTTAAGTTTGGCAATTCTTCGAGCTATGTCGGTAACATTGGTTCTCTTACGGATCTCTACATTTCGGAAACGCCGAGCATAGCCCTCTCCATTGCCCTTTGAGTGACTGTAAGCTTTCTGATGAGGCCCATTGTGAGCGACCACGTCTCAGAGCCATATGTCATCACTGGCAACACACACTGGTCATAGACTTTTGTCTTGAGACACTGTGGTAAGTTGGACGAGAAGACACCGCGCAACTTCCCGAACGCTGCCCAGCCGAGTCGGATTCGACGGTTGATCTCTCTCTCGAAGTGCTTGGTAATAGTGTGGTAATAATGCTTGGCTTTGCTTGCGTCTATTATTTGGCATGTCACCATATTTGGACAAATCTGCGTGCACTATGTACCTAAGCTTATCTCTTCTGAGAATAATTATGTTACGTTACAGACTTCAAAATAATGAGTTTGTTTTTGTTGTAGTTTTTGCTTTATATTTGGCCATCGCTCTCCGAAAATAAAGTTATGTTTCACTTGGTAGTGAATGTTTCGAAATCTATGTATTGTTTTTATATGGGTACATACCAACCGATTACCGATTTATTTATTTAGTCTTTTATGAAATTAAATTCTGATAACTTTGTTCCAGAATTATTTTTTTATTTTTGGCTGTGTTTTTGTAACACCGAAAGTTCCGGTTTCGGCCTAACAGCCGAATATTCTTTTACGGTTTTTGTTTCGGCTAAAAATCGTGTTTCGGTCGGAAACTGATTAAAATTAAAATAATAAAAAAAAAGTTTATCTTATTCATCACTGACAAAAGTGAAGGAAATCATGAGGAAACCTGAACTCCAGAGTTAAATGATTTACTCTCGTGCCTTCTTTAGCAACGCATTTGAATGTTCCTTGTGGAGCATAGCCGAAAACCATCTGGCAAAGCACAAAAAGTCCACTATGCTTTCGTTGATTTGGAGAAGGCCTATGACAGTGTGTGGAAGGATGAACTGTGGTCGACGCTATCCGGGTACGGTATGGACTGGCGCTTGGTACGGAAATCTCTATATAGAGATTCCAGTGCTTGTGTTAGATTTAATGGGGCGTATTCGGACTGGCTTACATCTCAAGGGGTGTTAGACCTGCTGTGTAGCGTCAACGTGGTTGTTCAACTTGTACATGGATAGTAGTCTGATAGGTTTGAAAGAGCATGAGTGCGGATTGAGGATGAATGAGTTGCCTGTCAAATGCCTTCTCTATACAGATGATCAAGTTCTACTTGCATCGTCAGCAGAATAGTTGCAAGACATGGTGACTATGATGAATGAAGCTTTTAAGTTAAAAGGGATGAGTATAAATGTAATGGTAATAGTGTTTGAAAGAAAAGACGTTGTTTTGGAGTGTGAAGTGAAAATAAATGGAGTGTTCAGCAATTGAACGAATTTTTATATTTGGGAAGTATGTTCACAAGGGATGGAAAGATTGAAGAGGATGTGGCAAGGAGAGTGAGTGGATACAGGAAATAAAGTGATTGGTGCTATACATGCGGTTGTGACCAGCAAGTCGATGTCACCGGAGGCTCGGCTTGCAACGTTCACAACAGCGTGCTGGTGCCACCACTTATGTATGGAAGTGAAGGTTGGGTAGGGCAAAAAAGTCATGAAAGTAGGATTAAAGCAGTAGAAATGCGTTCCTTGCAAAGTATGTGTGGTGTAACTTTAAATTATGGATTGAGGAATGATGTAATAAGACAACGTTGTGGTTTAAAAGAAGATGTAGTGACAAACATTTAAAAGATTATGTTAAGGTGGTTTGGTCATGTTGAGAGAATGAATGAAAAGCGACTTACGAAAGGTATTTACAAGGCAGACGCGAATGGAAACGCCGGGAGGGGACGCCCTAGAAAGACATACATATACCTTATTAATGATGAAGAAATGTTCTTCAGAAATGCCATGTGCGCAGTACTCATAACCGGCGTGTGTGTATGACTAGATGTATGAATGAGAGTGAAGCAAAAGAAGTATGTACGGATCGTAGTAGGTGGCGTTCTGTAGTGCCTGCCTACCTCCATGGGAAGATGGCGTGAGTTTATGTATGTATGTATATTCTTAACAATAAAATTATTATTCTTCTTATTCTTTGCATGAGAAGCGGCCTTAGCCCTGCAGTGGGACAGTCCCAGTTTGGTAATACATTATTTACTCGTTTATTTATAAGGAGAAAAGGTTTAACAATATTCATAAATCGCTTCCGCTTGTGACGAAGATAGGTCCTTCAGCCGAAGCAGCAGTGAAGGCAAGCGAGGTAGCGATATTGAGTAGGTAGGCGTACCGAATGCGGACCGGTTTCACAGCCCGAACATCTAAGGCAAGGGTGCTCAAACATTCGATCGCGATCGAATAATCCAGTGGTTTCCAAAGTTTTCCAATGCGTGCCCGCCATTTTTTTTCTAAAATCATTACGCCCTTGCTGGTTAGGCGAAACTATAAAAAGTAACACAAAAAAGTAAAAAGTAACAAAGTACACGAGTAAGTTTTTTTTAATTTTTTTTTCGTATAATTTAATTTTCATTTTTTATTTACAGATTTTGAGTCGTAACAATTTGATTGCGAGAACCGCTCTTTAAAATTCACAAAAAATAACGCATGTTTATAAATTGCAACGGACTCCATGAGATTTCGAATTGTGTTTTCATATTCATGCAATAGGGAACGAGCCTCTCTATTACCATCAATGCCGAATAAAACTCGACGAATAAAAGTTCTTGCTTAAGTGGTGCGTTCTACCTAAACATCCCCTACATACCTATAATATTTATGGAATAAAATAGAAACTTGAGTTTAGTGTGACCAACAGCTTTTCTGGTCTTCACAGATAGTGTATAAAAAAAAAAACATAAAGAAAAACCAACCGACTTTCAAATGATGAATGACTGACTGAATGACTACTACAAAGTGAAAAATAACTTATGTTTCGTTATAAGTCGGTGCTCCTGTTTTCTTTTCTTCGTTTTTTGACACCGACTGCCGAAATAGAAGTGTTTTTTCTCTTTGTAGTATTTTTATTTGGAAGCCGGTTGTATTTTTTTTATTTTCCACTTTTTATTTGTGGTACCTAGTAAGGTACCTATAATGCAAGAAAAGATTACCCGAATATCATCAAACTTGAACATAACCATTGAAATGAGTATCAAAGTGAACTGTACACATCTGCGTACCCCTTTAGAGTGTACTGGCGTGATGTTATGTTATGAAATGGTATAAATAAACAATAAACAGACATGCTATTGCAGCAACCGAGTGATTTGCTGTCATTTATTGAAGAGTTATGTTGTATATCTCCGAAGTTCTTCATCAGATCTTCACCAAATTTAAATAGGCCAATTTGGGAACATAATCTTTCAACAAAAAAAAAAAAACAAAATTAGTTTCAATTTTCAAAATAACAGACAGATGGAGTTATTTTCTCAATCGAATTAGTATAGATTTATGAAACTTGTTGTGTTTTTTTATATATCTTTGATTTTAGTTTGTTTGCTGACACGGTTGGCTTAGTGGTTGAGCCATCGGCTGCTGTGCTGCGTGTTACTGGTTCGATTCCCACACGGAACAAATGTTTGTATGGCCTACAGCTAGTGGTTCCGGTCTGGTTGTTTGTGCGAGTTTATATGTTTGTTTGTTTGTAGAAATCCTGTATCGTGGGTGCATGCATGCATCACATACAAATCCTAGTGTAGTTAAATATCCATCTAATTTGATAAGGACATAGGCTACTTTTATCACGGTAGTACGTTTTCTGAGTATAATAAATTAATGTTCGAATTTCACACAGAATAACTAATAATACCAAATCCGCACGTTCGGTCAGCAAATGGCTGATCATACCTGACATATCGAGTCTCCTTCGCCATTGGTCATGTTCAACTGTCACTTGTAGATCTTTGACTGTCTAGTCAGAGGTATCGTGTTCCTCAGTTCCTTGGTTGTGGATGTAGGATCGCTCCATATAAAATAATGCATCAAGTTAGACTAGAAGCCGACTCGTCAGGCGAAGCCGCTGAAAATAGCTAGTTGCTACCCAAATAAGTGAGTGGTCGGACCCGAACACCCTAATCTCATATGCCCAAGTTACCCGATCCATGAAAAATGGCCATAGAACATTTCTCAGGGTACAAAAGCCTTGTGTGTCTGATTAAGGGACGAAAAATCCAATAATTTGACATAAACTTTCCTTGCCACAGTGAGACCACTCGAAATGTATAAAGTATGTTGTATACCAAAAGCGAAGCGATGTTTTAAGCTGCACAATGTGTCTTTTACAATGTTACAAAAATATTGATGAAGAGCGTGTCGGACTTGAGCACCGT
Organism: Orthosia gothica; assembly: GCA_949775005.1. Taxonomy (NCBI): domain Eukaryota; kingdom Metazoa; phylum Arthropoda; class Insecta; order Lepidoptera; family Noctuidae; genus Orthosia; species Orthosia gothica. Next base: position 2,969,444 of record OX459046.1, on the reverse strand, counting down.
GGGTTCCGTACCTTAGTCTTGGTGATATTTTTGCCATGTTTTTGCTTATTTTTTGGGACCGTAAATCTAAGTTGGTTTTAAGATTTCGTAGGTACTCAAAGATATAAAGGCGGACTTGAATGTTTTTGCTGATACTAACAAAATGTGCTAGTTACATACAGACATCATTTTATTATTCCTGTAAAATTTTCAAAAAAAAAAATACCGCAGTTTCGGTCCATGGCCTATCCCGCAGAAACCTGCCTATTCCCGGATTAAAATAGCCTATGACACTAACAGATAGTGGAGTTTTTTAACGGTAACAGATCGGATCGGATAAAGTGTTTCGAAGAATTACCTTTCATTCGAACTTAAAAACTTTACCACTATAAAATATTAGTGTAGAGATTTTTCTTCATAGGTCAGGCAATAAGCGAGTTCAAAAAATATGGTATACCTTTTTGGCTTTTGATTAAGATTCGATCGTATTTTGTGTTCTTTTATATTTAGTGTTGTACTGATCTTTCAATAGCTGAGCAGTAATATAGTTTATCGCTTGAAAGCGTATGTGTACAAAAAGTTTATATTCGTAAGGAATTGAGCAATCTATACTGTCGGCTATAAATTCCCTTAGATGTGGGGGCGACTCTTTATCTGCATCCGGAAATAATCCGCACCTATTCTTAGTACCTGTTAAGTTGTACGATTAATATATATATATACACGGTGTAACTGAAAGATGTGATCATATTTTAAAAATTGCTTCTACCCATGTAAATGAACAAGTCATAAGACTCACTGGATTTCTGTTCACCTCAACGAGAACAAAAATACCGGCCAAGTGCGAGTCGGACTCGCGCACGAAGGGTTCCGTACTTGGTAATTTGCGGTTTACGATTTATGACGTATAAAAAAAATCTACTGACTAGATCTCGTTCAAAACAATTTTCGGTGGCAGTTTACATGGTAATGAACATCACAATTTTTTTTAGTTTTATCATTCTCTTATTTTAGAAGTTACAGGGGGGACACACATTTTATTTATTTATTTAAACTTCATGTACAATAGTGGTACATAGGCGGACTTAATGCCACAAGGCATTCTCTACCAGTCAACCTTTGGGTTATAAAATATTTTACCACTTTGGAAGTGTCTCTCGCGCAAACTATTCAGTTTAGAAAAAAAATATATTAGAAACCTCAATATCATTTTTGAAGACCTATCTATAGATACCCTACACGTATGGGTTTGATGAAAAAAAATCTTTTTAGTTTCAGTTTCAAGTATGGGAACCCCCAAAATTTATTGTTTTTTTTCTATTTTTGTGTGAAAATCTTAATGCGGTTCACAGAATACATCTAATTACCAAGTTTCAACAGCATAGTTCTTATAGTTTCGAAAAAAAGTGGCTGTGACATACGGACGGACAGACAGACAGACAGACATGACGAATCTATAAGGGTTCCGTTTTTTGCCATTTGGCTACGGAACCCTAAAAAACCTATCGACGCAACTTAAAAGCTGTTTTATTGACTGCCAAATTTTGCAGTGTTTTTTGTGCGTTTTATTTGGCAGTTCGGGCTACAATCGAAAATTTGTCAACGTTACACTGAAAAAGAAATAACTAAAGTTTAAATTTAAGCAAACTGACAATAAAATTTAACAAAACAATACAAAAATAATGAGCAAATAGCAAAACTCTGCAGCCTTATTGTGCACGTTGATTCGACATGAGAGATGAAAGACGCGATGTGGTTTTCCTAAGTGATTTGTCGATTGATGGCGTTCAAACTCTTTGCCTTGCCGAATTCACTTGCACATGAGGCTGCTGTTTTATTGCTAGTAAGACATTTATTTAGTTCTCAAGTTTCAATAATTTCGTAACCAGCAATCAAACTTTTGGTAACTGTTAAACTAAAAATGTTTTTCTGTGTTCAGGGGTTTTTGAATGAATGAGATAGTTCCATTTTTCACGGACATTTCCTACCTCACTGACAGACAAAAGAGTTGTTATCATTACACACCGTATCCGTAAACAAAAATGGAGTAGGATCTAACATAAACCATAAAGTAGGTAAGATAACCTTAATCTTTTAAATTACTTCGCAATAATTCGCGTAAACATTTTTTCGTAAAACTTTTCCAAAGATTGATTAAAAAACTTTTTTTACCATCGATGATAACATGAAGCCGATTTATTGTCCAAGTTTTTTATATGTATTTTCTTAATACAAAGTCACATTTGACGGGAAATTAGCCGTTTAAGGTCCGCGATTGACATTTGCGGAGCGGAAAATTATGTATCGTTGCGCGCAAAAGTGGTTGTACACAGAAATATTTGTTATGCACTTAGTTAGTAACTTTTTATGTCATGACTGTGTGTTGTATATTCACACTATTAGGTGTGTACCTTTATACAAAAAGTTATGGTTCTGTACTCTTTAGTCTCTTCTTGTCATATATATGTTTATATTTTTCTTACTTTAAAAACTGTACTGTTCTCATTTGATTCTATTAAATAAAATTCAATACCTGCTACTTCTAGTTTATTCCTTCAACACGTCATCAGCACGAAGCTGCTTAATTGAAGACATCTAGATGTTAGTAAATAAAATTAAATGGATCAAACCGAGACGGGTACCCAACCTGGAAATTTAAAATGAGGATGCTTCTCATTCATGAGGAGCTTTGGACGTCCATAATTGGGTACGATGATTCTGATAAAACAGCGGTGAATTTGCGCTCCCGTAATGACCAGAAGGCGTATCAAAATTATGCCTCACGGTAGACGGAGTTGCAATTTCGCACGTGAGAAATGCGAAACACACTAAGGAGGCTTGGAGTGCTTTACAAAAAGCATATGAGGATAAAGGTATGGGTCGAAGGCTCTCTCTAGAGCGTAGATTGTACAAATATTCCTTGACCAATTTCCAAGACATAGAATCATATATCAACGCCGTTATGAGTATCACATCCCGCATCCCGCGCGGGACTCACCTCAGTTTGAACAGGCCACAGGCCACACATATTATATCTCACTGACTTTCGTTGCCAAAATTAGTTTTAATTGCTCTGTTACTGTGTTGACAAGATTTTGAAGATATTGGTAAGAAGATCGACGGTGGATCTTAGGCTGCGATTATTCTCGGAGGATTGACATCACGGTACGAACCGATGATCATGGCTTTAGAGAATTCGAATGTTGATGTAACCAGTGAGTTGGTTAAGGCAAAACTATTAAACGAGCTTTCTAAGGATCCTCACCAAAATGAGGTGGCTGCGTTACGTTCAACAGGTTCTACAAGCAAAAAGAAGAAGCCTGTAATCTGCTTCAAGTGTAGACAAACAGGACACAAAAGTCCCGAATGTCCCAATAAGAAAGTTAAGAAAGCTATGATGAGCGCATCGGAAAAGGTTTTTAAGGGTACAGATTGCCGTCATAATGAAAAGGTGGAACAGGTTGTTGTGCAGGAAATGTCTCTCTCTGCTGCGCCGGCTGAATCTGATGGGCATTGGATTATTGATTCTGGTAACCACTCAGATGACTCCACATCGCGAGTGGTTCAGCAGTTATTGGCCAGTACAAGGTGGAACGATTTCTGTGGTTAATGGACAAAATTAGCGGCTTGGTGATATATCCATTGAAACGGATACTTTGGCGAACAGAATAAAGAATGTAGTTCATGTTCCTGATTTGAACTGTAATTTGATTCAGTGAATAAAGTAGTAGAGAAGGGTTTCACTGTAGTTTTCAATAAAGAAGTGTGGTGTATGTAGTAAACAGTAAAAATGTTTTAGCGTATGGTTCTGTATGTGATGGGTTGTATAATGTGGATTGTTTAACTAAAACTTTCAATAATGTTTCAGCAAAATTAAAAATTAGCAAAGTGCAGGAAAATTATAAGGTCTAACTTCGACGGGTTTTTCAGATGCAGACTGGGCAAATTGTCCAACTGATAGACGATCCTACACAGGGTTCTATTATGAATTTGCAGGCGGCCCTATTTCGTGGGAAGCTAAAAAAACAGCCCACAGTGTATTTATTTGATAACCATTACTCTGTCCAAATACTACTTAAGTAAGTAACCATTTGTAACATTAATATTCTTGAGAAACATTGAAAAAATGTGGTAGTTTTTCCCCAACATCTGTCAACCTTATTCGCACACAGATGTACGTGTCCCTACTGTGCCGCTCCTCGCTGTCACGCACACTTATATAGATCGAGGCACTGCTCTCTGGTTCCGTACATTTTATCTGTTTACTGTTTGATCTGAGGTGTGATTACTAATTTAATACATTGTAATTTTTAAACCCCGCCGTCGAAAGAAGTTGCTGTTTAAGAAGTTTGACGTGTGTATCTGTGTCCTTGTGTATCTGTTTGTGGTATCACAGCTCCTAAACGGAAGAAACGATTTAGATTTAGTTTTTGTTTAAAAGGTGACTTTGTCGAGAGTGTGAGAGCGTGTTTGGTGACATTGCGTTCGAATATAATCAATCCAGCATGAAATATTAAGCTTAGTATGAAAATCGGTTCAACCGTTTAAAATTGTATGCTCATTTTACTATTTGAATCGGGGTATTTTCGCAAGATATCGTGATATAATTACGTTTTTCGGTGGATTGTCGATCAAAGCGTGTTTACTTCTAGATAAATTATGTAGAAGAGGTATTTTTGTCGGGGATTACTTGTTTATATACTAAACTAAACTACTGGAGTATACAGGCGTGATATTATGTATGTAAATTAATACTTTTTTTAGAACTAAAGTCTAAGAAACACTTGCGTGCCTCAGTGTACCGTCCTATTTTATTTGCGGTGGCCGTGACGGTACATTACCCTCTATCGGCTAGGGTCCGCCATCATACTTTTTATATATGGAACTGTGGCCCATTCCACTATTGTTATATCACAATTGGCGGTTCAAACGACGCATGATCATTTGATCAAAGAAACTTAGCATGATTATGATGGGAATCCATGTTTTTTGTTGAAGGAACTTTCGGTAATTGTTATTGCGTCTTATAGTCTACTAGTACTATACGACGTAATAACTACTACTCGTATACTAGCTTTTGTCCGCGACTTCGTCTGCGTGGCATTAGTACCTCGAATAGCCAATTTTTTATATTGCGCAATAATATTGTAGGTGTGTGGGCAGTAATTTCTCAAGAAAGGCGCGTCGCCTTACTTGAGAAATTACTGGTTCACCATATTAACCGCCACCCCTCTTTCCACCCCCTAAGGATTATTGCTGGGTTAAAAACTATCCTATGTCCTTCCCAGGGCTTTAAACTATCTCCGTAGTAAATTTCATCTAAATCGGTTGAGTGTTTTAAATGTAGCAGACAGACAGACAAAGTTACTTTCGCATTTATAATATTTGTATGGATTAGTTCAGTTTAGCTATGTTTTTTTTGATTGGGTATTATAAACGCGTCGTTTTTGTGTAACATCATATATTTTTCCTTAAGGAGGGGTATTTACGACGATTTTTATATAACCGACTTCAAAAAGGAGGTTACCAATTCAACTGTATTTTTTTTATGTTTGTCTCCTTAAAACTTTGCAGATGTGTGCAGGTTAGTTAGCAGTGAGAAAAAGGTCAAGCCCTCAGCCCGTACGAAGAGCAGCGTCCCTGGGCAGCACGTGGCAGACGTGGGGACGCGCGGCGGTAGACCGCGGTAGGCTCAGCAGTAGGCCGCAGGGACTGTAGCGGCTAGGGGTGCGCAGGGTAGGCTGCGCACGCCGCTACATCCTTTGGTAGCGCACCGGCTCCGCGGCGGTAGACCGCGGTAGGCCGGGCAGCATGCGTAAACAGCGAACCGGTACAGCAGTAAGCCGGACGGTACGCCCGTACGAAGAACCCCTAAATCAGGGCACACAGAGTCGTGAGGATCGAAAGATAGTTTTCAGCTAAGCCTCCGGAATCGAAATGCTCGAACGACAGCGTTCCGGAAAGTTAGAGTTGTTTCGTGTTTTTAGAGATGTGGCTGATAACCGTATTAATTTACAAATTTTGATATTTAGTATCATTCGACTATTTTTAGTTGAGATTATTTTATCTAAAAAGGTACACAGGTGTGAACAGTTCACCCTGGTATACTCTTATTCCACCAGTTTTTTTTTTGAGTTTCATATTATTGGGTTAATCTATTCTGGCATCACTTTGGGCATTTTAAGTACCTAGCATATAGAACTGGTTCATTATGTATCAAAAATAAAAAGAGAAAAAAAAATCGGTTGTATTTTTTTGTAAAAAAGTTTTTTACACACATACATAAACTCACGCCTTTTTTCATGGGGGTAGGCAGGAACTACAGAACGCCACCTGCTACGATCCTTACATACTTCTTTTGCTTCACACACATTCATACATCCAGTCATACACACACGCCGGTTATGGGTACTGCGCACTTGGCCTTTCTGTAGAACATCACCTATAAGGTATATGTATGACTTTCTAGGTCGTCCCCTCACGGCGTTTTTTTACGATGACGAATAACTTGATCCAGGCTTTTAAGCCTGGATCAAGTTATTAGTTATTAGTTTTCAAGTAAGGGAAAGTTATTAGTTTCCCTTGCCCTGGTGTATGTTACCGAAGCTTGCAAGTTAAATTTGACCCATTTTCGGGTATTCGATTGAACAAAAAACGTAATATTAGAATGTTGCGTGTACCCTGGCCTTCTCCTTAATATATTACCTTGGTCTTCCTCATATATTGTACACCAGTAAATAAATTAAGAGTTTACATCATAGAAAATTAATATCAATCATCATTTTCAAGAACCATAGGTGCGATTCCTGCTTCGTCTTTGCTACGCGCTACGAGCTACGCGGCTACGAGTTCTCGTAGCAATCTACAAAAATGCTGCCTACGAGTAAAAACTTTTGCCACCGGCCTCGTTATCACTGACATCAAATGCCACAAACGCCGTTTATGAGGTACTACGCACCTATAATTTATGACTAAAAGTTAGGAAAGTAGGATATAGGGATAAAACAATGGATAGGATAGTCTTATGTTGGTAGTATGTTCCGTGTTGTTGCGGCATGTTGGCCAACGGAATAGTCTAAACATCGGCCATTTGTTCGCACTCGACCGTGAACAAACTTTGACGGGCACTACAGGATGTCTAAAGTATTGGAGGCGGCAATTATCATTGATACATGAAATTGCCTTTCCATGACGACACAAAAAAGAGGGAGAGGTTGACCGTTGACATCTTGGGTGACGAAGACATGAAGAAGTGCGGTCTATCTGACGATGCTTATCAGTGGAACAAGTACGCCTCATGATTAGGAAAGCCGACCCCGAGTAACGGGAAGTGGCAAGGTGGAATAAGAGGATGTAGTTTTAGAGTTCCGTACGTTTGAATGAAAAAAACAACACCCTTATATGATCACTTATGTGTTAGTCTGTCCGTTTATGACAGCCAATATGCGCCAAATCTATTGCACCGATTGAGTTGTGTACACACATCATGAATATTTATGACATAAACATATACGTGTCCCATGTGTGTGTCGCGGCCGATTGCAATCAACTGGGCACAAATCCTGAATCTGGCCAGCAACTAAAAAAATCCTAATGGGCAAAATGTGAGTTGCACCTATATTGCAACTCTGTCCAACCCTTACAGGCGTGATGCTCATCATCATCACTGGCCTTTTAATGTGCCCACCCCTGGGACATAGTAATTCACCACATGTACCCGCCCAGTGCGGGTTGGTGGATGTCACATGTCTTCAAATTTTTGGTTCTAGGACATGCCATTTCCGCACGATGTTTTCCTTCACCGTTTTGAAAGCAGTGGTGATAAAATAAGTGCCTGCCTGGGTGGGAGCAATAGTCCCATCGCGCAGGGCCCTCTCTTACAAAAAACCTTAGGATGGACAATCACACTTTGGAAACCTGAGAAGACCACTCGACCACTATACCACATCCATTCACGTGGTGTTCGAGTGTCGACAGTCTTGCGTGAATATATTCACATAGCATACTTTGACGGCCAGTGGTCGGTACTTCGGTAGTAGATTGATGTAGTGCAGACCTAGAAGAGACATACCCAATGTGATATATAAGTTTTTTACATTGGAATATTATTTATTACCTGGAATAACTACTTAACATAAAAATAATAACAGCAGTGATTTTCACGGTTAAGCAAAGCTTGCCGAGGTTGGGCCGTGGATGAGTGGGCATCTATTATATACCTTGCCTCGGACAGCACGTTAAGTCCGGCGTTAGATCTTTAACAGTCGTTACAGGTTAGTAAGAAGCTCAAAAATCTGACACCTATTTTGCCAAGGGGTATAGATAGTTCAACTGATCTTTGCACGCGGCGCTATGTGTGGGTAAGCATGTGTGGGTAAGCATGTGCGGGTGGTTGTTTGATTGGACGACGACTGCCGCGTCACTGCCACATAAATGCATAATGTATGATTACAAGCGCACGCACACATGGCGCCGCGCGCACAGATGAGTTGAACTATCTAAGCCGTGTTATCTAATTTCTCGGTTGTGGAAGTCAGAGTAATAGAACCTATAGTAGTAGAACCTATTCAGCCGCATCCGATTAGGTTGGAAGCCGACCCCAGCGTTGGGAAAAGGTTAGGGAAATATCGCTGTCAGTGATATAACCGCTATAATTCATAGCCTAAGATTCATCTGCAGAAATTTGCAGGAATCAGGGTTTTTGATTAAACTAATTTTTCGGGCATACCTACTTGATGGGAGAATAAATTACTGCAGGTTTGTCTGGAAATACATAGCCGCAATTACCTTAATTAAATAAATTGAAATGTATTTTTGATATTTAAACTTATAGATTTGATATAAGTTTTTCAAGTGAATCCAACGTCATTTGAAAGAAAAAAGTAGAAAAAAAATTGCTAGTTTACTTACTAAACCTGGAGACACATGAATAGCATAGCTGAGAGCTAGATGATGTTCCATAAGCACCGACGAAACAGGAGAAATCCTAGTGCAGGGAATCAACAAGAAACTATTTACGATCCGATGCGCCCAGGTGCAGTAATCTATTCTAATATCAACTGCATCAAAAACAAATTACCTGCAGATTTTTGTTGTTCCCATCTCATACGATCTATTATTTTTAATACAGTATATTCTATCTATCTATGATGTCACTTCCGAATACTGTACATCTATGGCATAAGTAAGCTATCGTAAGTAAGCAAGTCAAATTTAACTTCGGTGCGGCTTAAAGGCATTGTTGTCGATTGACTGGGAAGCTTCGGCTCTTCGCGTCTATAGTGTGTGAGAACTTGACGCCGGAGCGGCACACACGAGCCCTGGGGGACCACAGTCTGTGGTGGATGGCTCGTGGGTACATCGTGGAGTGGCAAACTAATACTTTTACTATTTAAAATTTTAAAGCGAAATATTTCTTTGGGAGCAGTGGTAACGGCCGCGACTTACAAGTTGTAGGTCGTGGGTTCGAACCCAGGCAGGCGCTTTACTTTGTGTAAATAATTTCACTTTTCAAAAACGGTGAAGGAAAACCATCATGAGGAAACTTCGAAGACATGTGGCATCTACCAACCTTTTATTATTACTCAGGGCCCATGTGGTGGATTACGGCCCATTCCCTCTCAAAGAGAGAATGGTTGTGTCCCAACAGTGGAAATATTAAAAGGTTTATGATAATGATGTATTTTGGTGTAGCTGCAGTAATTTACGAGATAATAAGCTTTTAATTGGAAATGGCACGGGTCACTTTTATGGCTATGACATAAGACGCTCCCTGGGCACTAGAGCCGGGAGGGGGCCGGGCCTTGTGGGGCACCAGAGTAGATAAAAAAGATACAATTGTTGTTCTACTGTCCAAACCTCCACTGTGGCACTCTACAGGGGGCTTCATAAAATATTTTATGACACTAATAAACTCGAAGGCTGTCTACACAAGACCGAGTTTAGTAAGGTACTCCCAAGTTGTCAACGTTAAATGACCGAGAAATTAGATATATACCTTTATGAGCCGGTCGGCTTGGTTAACGAAGGCTCGCAAATTACATGGATAAAAAAGTTTGCGCTATCCCTTATGTACCATGTACTTAGTAAATGGTATGTTTTGTGAGTTTATGTGAATGCGGTCTATTAATGAGACTTATTTTTATTACTCTTTTCTATGGTATATCGTCGTGGTGGATGGTTAAGAGCTTACCTATCGTACTTGAGGTCGTGGATTCAAATCCGGGTCAACACCAATAGGACTTTTTTAATTCGTATAGTAGGGATGTACTTTTTAGTAAGTTAATTCTGGGCATTCGCTAAAATTGGAGAAGGAAAACATCGTGAGGAAACTTGCAGCCTAATTGCGTGAGTTCGGCAGGCCAAAGGGAACAACTCCATGAAAGAGTATGGCACATTTCTTTTAAATGATTTCAGTATTGCGAAAATAATTTAGAAAGGGTTCGTGCTCCACCCTATATTAGTTGAATTTACATATCCTTTCCATGACCTTTTGAGTGTATGTTTAATACGAAAGTCGTTGTTTTAAAGGCGCCGTCACTCTTACCTATACGTGTTCTTTGCGAAGTCACTAACGCAATTTGGCTGCTGGCCTTATCCTACTATATCACATTTCACACTAATATTATAAAAGCGAAAGTTTGTGAGTGTGTGTGTGTTTGTAAGTAAGTGGGTGTCAAGTTTTTTTTTCATTTATTAACGAGAATCTAGACGCGAGACGTACGGGACCTGCGATCTATGTGGTGACACTTGAGGCAGGCCTATGTTCTGCAGTGGGCGTCTTTCGACTGAAATGATGACGATGGTACCTATCTTGGATAGGTCCGCACAAAATAGGTCAACGGTCCGGACACGGACCGCGGTCCGCCATTTGGTGACCCCTGTTTTAGACGATTGATCCTGAACATTTGTTTTTCACACTGTCACGATGCAACATTTCACTCACAGGCTTTTAACCCTCATAAAGGAAATGTTTTTCCTTATAAAATACTTTTCATTCAATCCAGCCGATCGTCATTTATGCTTATGCCACTTGTCATTATTCACGCTTCGTCATAACAAGGGTTGTGTTAAGAGAGGCAACACAGTGAACTTACATATTTTTTTGGGTATGTTTGATTTCTTTATTTTTGTTTACACGCCTTATGTATTTACCAATCATGAAATTTCACATACACGTTGTCAGGGACACACGACACTTTCTTCCGGGAAAAAACCTGTTCCCGAGGAAACATTAACGCGAGTGAATCCGCGTGTTAAAGCTAGCTTACTATAAATGTATGATTATTTGCTTGTATGTTATTTTATGACCATAAAATATAGCAAAAAAAGGACTTTTGCTGTTGATTATTTTACTAATAGTAAGCAATTTCGGTATAACACCAATTCATATAATACTAATATTACAAAGGCGAAGATGATTCTGTATGTCTTTTTGTTTGTAACCGCTGAAACAACTTTGATGAATTTTAGTATACTGATAGAATGGATCTATGAAAAGGACGTAATGTTAATTTTTATCCGGCTTGTACGTTCCCTTGGTTAGTAATTTTTAGGAGCAAGAAAAAATTACATTCTGAGAGGTTTATTCATTCAGTAATTTTCATACATTTTTAGAGCAAAAACTGTAATCAAACGATGACTAACACACCCCAAATATCACCCCATAAATAAATACCCTATGGGGTAAATATTACCCTATATTCGAAGCCATGTCCTCCAACTCGACTCTACGTCGAAACATCAGTGTCAGTTACTATTATAATGTGTCATTAATCTAGAGTTTTCCCGTTGATATGGCAACTTATTCAAGTGGTGGTCCTTCAAACTGATTTGAAAAATGGGAAAAAGGTGCAATAACATTTTCAAGGACTCCGTCGTAATATCTTATACGCAAAATATTGCCGTATTCAATATTCTCTTTGCGACACAAATTGTCCTTATAATGAACATCACAACTCCACAACAAAGGTTTTTTTTTTTGTACGAGTCTAAAAATCTTACAGAGTACGTTGTGTCAAAAGAATCCATATTAATTAATATTATACATGTGAAAGTAATTCTGTCTATCTGTCTGTTTACTACGTTGTCACGCCTAAACTGCTAATCCGATTTTGTTGAAATTTGGTTTGGAGATTTAACATTGGAGAAGGACATAAGATTTTTGTAGGAGTTTTACCGGGAACGTATGTTCCTTTGGGGTAATTTCCGACATTTACGCGAGCAGAGCCGCCGGCAGAAACAAGTATGCGTATAGACAGGGGATTCCCGATCCCTCATCCGACTGCCAGGTCCAATAACTCGTTCGATCTCAGAACAAATCATGCTGAAAGTTTTATGTACACCTTTTATTTTTCTTCCATTATTGGTACCAGGCAGATTTTTATTGTCACAAGCCAGAATTCATAAAAACGAGATGTATTGACGCATACTGACGACTTGGATCTGATTGGTTGGCATTTTGGCTTTTAAAATTTTGTTTCTACTTGGATGCAGATAGCAATGTTTTATGTTTTAGAAATATTGATGATTTGGGAATACATTTTTTGTGCGTATAGCTAAGGAGTGGAATTACTTGCCGGAGTTTATATTTTCTGATAGTTACAACGTAGGTATATTTGAGGTTTGAGATAATGCCTTACTTTTGGGCAAAGGTTCATTATCATCGACCAAAGCATCGTTCACCATCGAGTCAGATAGTTGTGGATATAAACTAATTGCCTATTAGTATTCGTGCATGTAAATCGGTCACCCAAGCCCTAATATATATAACTGTATCTTGTAAACATTTCACCGTAACAACATCGGTGAAGTGAGCTAAAATTTCAAATGATGCTAAGATTTACAGCTCACTTCACCTAAGTTACGTTTTCATGGTCAATAATTTTACAGAATTGACCGGGTGAAGCTAGGGACTGACAGATCATTTCAAGCTCACCACACCAAGTCTTTACGGTGATATTTTCACAGATTAGTCCGGCTGAAAAACGATACCTATCAACTCTTTGAAGGGTTATCATCATCTTCCTGCCCTTGTCCCATGTTACTTGGGGTCAGTGCAACACGTATTCTTCTTTCATACCATCCTGTCCCCCATCACGCTATCACTGCCTATCTTTTCTTTCATATCACTCCTCACACAGTCCATCCATCTTTTCTTTGGCCGACCTCTCCGTCTCCATCCATCCATATTTATATTCATAACTATTTTAGTAATATGCGTTTCATCCCTCCTCATCACATGACCATACCAGGACAAACGGTTTCCTTTCAACTTTTCTGTCACTGGCGCCACTTTCAAACTTCCTCTAATATATTCATTTCTCACTTTATCCAATCTCGTCACTCCGCACATCCATCTTTTTCACAGCCCAACATTCTGATCCATACAGTACGACAGGTCTAATCACGGACTTGTAAATTTTCCCCTTTAACTTGAGGAACAACTCTTTGAAGGGTTATATCTGACGCAAAAAAATACATAGACACTTCAAATGTCAATGTCGGTCCCTGATTATCGTTAGAAAAAGACAGCGAGTAGAAGAGTGCGCAGATACGTGGAATACAAAGAGCATCCCTTCTGAAATTGACATAATTTGCCACGCGAAAAATTCCTCTGATCCTCTCTGAAATTCCACAAATTTTATTGTTGCGCCGTTTGGTGGGCTTACACTACACTGTTAGCGATGTATCGTCTTTGTATAGCTTGTTTATAAATGTTTCTTGGCAAATATTTAGACCTAATTCTCTTTATCTTTGCATCTATTTAAAATATTCTTTCAACATTCGAAAGATGCATTTAGATAGATATAAGCTATATTTTAATATGTACAATTGTTCTTGTAACCCGGGCAAAGCCGGGTAGGGCTGATTGATTGTTAATCATCATCATCTTCCTGCCCTTGTCCCATGTTACTTGGGGTCGGCGCAACACGTTTTCTTCTTCACAGAATGGTATTTCTGTTAATTTTTTTTCCTGCTCCTCCATTATAATTTTCTGATTCTTTGTCGAGCTTCATTGCCTCGGCGCTTTTCTGCTGGTCGCCACTGTTGATTCTGGCTTTCAGGAGTTGCAGTGGTTTGGGAATGTTGCAGTGGTTTGGTAATAGTGCGGTGGGGTTGTCCCAAAAAAAAACCGTTCTGTCCCCCGTCACGCTATCACTGATTCCCTTTTCTTTCATATCACTCCTCACACAGTCCATCCATCTTTTCTTTGGCCGTCCTCTCTTTCCCCATCCATTCACATTTGAGAAATGTTTGATTGTTAATAAAGTTGTAAAACAAATTTAGGTGGACTTAATCATCACTGGATTTCTGTTTCATTAAGCAGATAGATTCCATCAATGAAAGCGTAGGTAGCGATGGCGATTGGATAAATGTCAAAAATGTATGAGAATATCCAACTCTATCGAAATGTCAAATATTTAATACCTTAAATTTTGACATTTCAACTATCACCATCGGTAACATCAAATGAACTTTACCTCTAGATAAGTGTCTTTTGATGCCCGCGATGGCGATGGTCAAAATGTAAATCTGTATGGAATTGATCACGTGACATTTGACATTCCCATAAATTTTTTATGGTTTTCTAATAGCTATCGCGACGCTTCCATTGATACAAGGTCACTTGGCTAGGGCCTCTTGTCTATGGCCTCCTGTGACATTTAGGTAGCGCTTGTTATAGTCGTCACAATTTAAGAAGTCCGTTGACGTTTCTCGTTTTACATTGCGCGATAACTTTCTACGTAAGAAATTGAAAAATCAAATTCATAATCCTAATTAAATACTATGTTACCGATACACTATGACAACGACTATCATTGGCAAGCATCAGGTTTAATTATTATTAAGTATTTTTATAGCTGCCAAAACGGGCCTTTTATTTTTTGACAACTTTAGTCCCATACATTTAGGAATTTTAAACAATAGTTATCGATGTTAGAGTATCACTTGTCTAAACCCTAAGGTGCCGGTTTCACTCGCATATTTATCCGAATACACATTTATATCTTCACATCTCTGCCACTGTTTGAGTAGCACCACCCTTAAGCAGTCAGAAATGTATTCGACGAAGTGTGCGATATTAATTAGGCCTACAGATATTTTGGATGTTTTACATATATTTCTTTCAACAATTTTTGTGTTAGGCAGGGTGTTCCAGTGATGCTAAAATGTGTTTGAATTTACAGGACATCTATCGTTCGTATCGTATATACTTATATGGTTCAAGTGTCAAAAATTAAAGTGCACAACATCCATATTATTTTTCGCGAGTTTAAGGTTTTTGTTATTTTGCTAAGTAATATTAGCAGTCTAAGGGTTTATTATATAGTGTTCCTTGTAGGTATTAAGTAATAAGCGAAACAATAGACGAAGTGTTCCTTGAGGGAATTCAAATTAGCAAAACAATAAACAAACACCTGATTCAGGTATTGCGACAGTTGACACAGGGACGCAGCGTTGGAAGGCCTCCCTTTAAGTGAAGGGACGATCTGGTCAAGACCGTGGGCGTCCGATGGATGCGAAAATCACAGGAACGATCAGTGTGGCGACGTTTGAGGTAGGCCTATGTCCAGCAGTGGACGTCTTTTGGCTGAAATGATGATGATGATTTTTCCTTTCTAACAGACACTTTATTATTTCAGTCATAACTTAGGTATTGTGCCTACATAAGATATACTACCTGATAATGATACCGGTGAAGGAAAACATCGTGAGAAAACCATGTCCTAGAACCAAAAATTCGAATACATTTGACATCCATCAACCCGCATTGGGCTCGCTTGGTGGATTACGGTCCATTCCCTCTAAAAGAGAGGAGGCCTATATCCCAGCAGTAGGAACATTAAAAAAGATGATGATGATGAAATTAATATTTGTCTTTGTCTTTATCTTCATGACGTTCGTTTGCTTCAAAGGAAATCCTTAGAAAGTTCATAGATATATTTCTACAACTTCTACGACGTACTTTTTCATGGTTCCTTGGTTAATCTTAGTTCATTTCAAAATATCGAACGCAGAGAGAGAAAAACATATCATATTCCTTAATTTTATTTATTTATTTATTTATTTAAACTTCATGTACAATGGTGATACATAGGCGGACTTAATGCAGCAAGGCATTCTCTACCAGTCAACCTTTGGGTTAAAAAGAACACAACAGTGGTTGGAGTCCAAAATAAAATAAAAAAATGAACAATAATTAAAATTGGATAATAAACTATCTAACTAATAAAATACATAAATAATTCCCATAACTCTTCCCAGGCATAAAAATCATTGGTCAACAGCGTTTAGCTTACAATTGAACAGCTATAACGCCATTGACGCAATTAAGCACAGATTTATGGCCTCACAAAGATATAAACACACGAATGAACGCTCGGCGGGAATACCGCCGGATTGTCGCCTCTGACAGATTTATACATTGCACTGTGTACGGAACGCAACGCACAGGGTTGCCACTGCGAAAAATTACAACGTTTATTTATAATTGGCAACATTTATTTAAGTACTGCCCCATTACATATATATGTTAGAAACAATCTTAGTAAATATGGGACTAATGCACATGTCAATTAAGACGTATTCAGCGCTCACTACAATATTATAACAGCATTTAAAAATCTCGCGTATATCTCGATCGTAGCATACTTTCTATCGCATACCAAAGTATTTTATAGAAAATTGCTGATGCTTCATATGTTTGTGAAAAAGGTCAGCTTAACAATATAGACAACGCAATAAATGTTTGAACTGTTATCGTGAACATCGTTAATTATCTTATAAGCAATTACCACGGTGTCTTTCTCAAAATACTCTCATTTCACCAGTTATGTTCAAGCCCTATGTGTGGAGATGAATTAAAAGGTCCCGTTATTTATTATCTCTTTTCATGGAAGTTGTTCTATCTTGGGTTGTCTGTGTTGGTAGATCAAAATGGCGATCGATCTCTTCCTCTTTTTTGTTCTGATAGGCGTCTCTTGACGTGTCCATGACCATTCCATTTTTTTTTGTCCTGGTAATTCATCCAATGACTTTACCCGCTCTATCTGAAGCGGCAGTGCGTGTTTACTGACTAAAACCCACCCCTTCCGTTGCTTGTGCCAGAGCAACGGTAACTGTCTTTCAAATTTATCCGTGACCGAGACAGGCATCAGCCCTAGCGGACCCATACCAACGAAAGCGATTTACCGTCATTAGAAAAATCATCAAACAGTATTCTGTAAATACTTCTGTGCAACTATAAATGCTATTTTCCTTTCATACGGCCAAACTGATATTTTTTTGTGCTACTATGTGCACGGGAGTTTAAGAGCACGTTCCCGAGCTACGTAAATGAGCGTACGGAGGGAATACCATCGGATTGTCGCGTCTGACAGATTTATACATTGCACTGTGTTCGGAACGCTCCGCATAGGGTTGCCAATAGACTAAACGTAAGTTTGCTAGCTTATATTTTTATTTAATTTAGACGTGATAGTTATGCGAACAGGAGCTCGTGGCTAAATAATAACAGTCGTTCGGGTCAATCTTCAAGGCTAAGCTGAACTTCCCGAGGCCAGTCCGTGGATGGGTGACCATTAATTATATTATCAGAAAGCACGCTAAGCTGTTGGTCTCGGCTGTCATTTACAGATCTTAATCAGTCTTTACTGATATTCAGAAACCAGGAAATCTGACACCAGTTTTGCCAACAACTCCAGTCCAGTCTTGCAACTATGCTGGAACGGTCTTCCCGTCACACCAGAAGCAGCTGAATACCAGGTTATTACAAGGTACGACTGCCTATCCGACAGTCACAGCGCGATAACTAGCTACAGGTAACATGAAACCTCTTTGCAAAATAATATGTAGAGTTGAACGCTTTTTTCATGTAAGTGGTAACCCTGACCGCATCTGTTACCATAGCTACGTACTCGCTTATCAAAGATAGGGCAGTTTATGAATGTGATAGCACTACATGATAAACCTTATGTTACGGCGGCACGGCCTAGCTCACAGCTGCGAGATTATAATAATCATTTAGAGCTATTGAGTGGAGACTAGACAAAAAGCTACACACACATTGTACACACCTAGAATCAAGTCTTTTCCACAAGAGGTTAGCAGAAACTACAGAACGCCCCTTACATTCTTCTCCTGCTTCGTTTAAGTTCATAGACTAGGTCAAATACACACGCTGGTTGAGAGTACCAGTAAGGTGCGTTCCCAGCGTTTCCACTCCATCTAGTTAATCGTATTTCATGCATCCTCTCAACATGACATAACCATCGAGAATACGCAAACATCTCCAAATAGTCACTTTACGCCAAGAGTGAATAGTTACTTCTAGACAATCGTGATCGTGAAATGATGTCAAGCCTATTAGAAATTAAATAAAATATAAAATCAAATATCATTTATGTAGGTATTTAAAGCAGGTTTTCCAAACATGGCTGCCATAGTGATTGTGATCTCTAAATATCTCAAGTCTTACCATTGGCGTAGCGTGCCTTGGCGGGGCCCCGTATAAAAAATGATTGGGGGCCCCCAAACATTTTTTATACGGGGCCCCGCTTATGAAGGGTAAAGATTTCCCACAAAAGAAAAAAAAATGTTTGCATAAAATTAAAAGAAATATTTACTCATCATAATTATCTATCTATCTGTCACTTGCCTTGCCTTTTTTTCGGCAAACTGATTTATTACTTCATTTATAGCTGATGATGACTTTAGTTTTTCTAAAGTTTCTGTCTTTATGGACAATAGTGAAAATTTGTTTTTCGCGTGAAAACTTTTATGTAGTTTTTATTAATTTTTGGCTTACGCACGTCAGGGGCCCCGTGGCTCGAGGGGGGGTGTATAACTGATAATAATAATAATTCATAATTCATAATTCATAATTCATAATTCATAATTCATAATAATTCATAATTCATTTATTCACATATAAATAGAGTAATTACATACGTTGGTTTGTTATGTTACATCATTGAATCTTATATTCTATTTAGCCTATGTATGGCATGTGAAATTATTTATTCATGCAAAGATATATAAAAATCGTGGGTAATTAACAATAATAATTCAGTCCTATTGTCTCTGAAATTCGGCGTGCATAATGTCAATTAAATATTACTTGGTTAAATACAGTGCAATATAGATTATTAGTCAGTTATATTATAACGTTAAATAGTGTCATTTATATAATATATTATTTAACAGTCAAATAAAAATAGTAGGTTCGATGTCACACTTTTACACACAAACTCATCATTGCATGTACATATATTATTCTTGAAACCATTCATTTATAGAGTAAATCATTTTTTTTAGGAGTATCTCTTTAAGCACTTTTTTAAACTTTGGTAGAGGAAGATCTTGTATGATTGTTTGTAACCTATTATAAATTTTAACACACATAGCTGAACAATTTTTATTAAACACAGCAGTCTTTGGTACAAATTCTAACACCAGTCGCTGACCATGTCTTGAACTACGTGGGTATTTATTATCACGTGCATAAATGTCACAAGCTTTCACAAATAGGTTAGGATTAGATTTTACAAATACACAGATTTCAAAAATATACATGCTTGGTAAGGGTAATATTTTGAGTTTTTTAAAGTACGGTTTACAGGACTCATATGGAGGAATGCCAACAATGGCTCTTATGCAGCGTTTTTGAGATAAAAATGCCCGCTGGGAGTCTGTTGAGTTTCCCCATAATATCAACCCATATCGTAACACGGAAGCCACATAACCATGATATGCTAACAATACCGTATGTTGAGCTGATGTAGTTCTAAGTTTATTTAAAACATATACAAAAGAGTTAACTTTCTTGCAGACTTCATCAACATGTGCTTTCCAATCTAGGTACTTGTCCATGGTGAATCCTAGAAATCTTACATTGGTAGTTTCATTGATTTGTGTACCGTCATATGAGACATGCCTAGGAATGATCTTAGATCCACGGGTTTGAAATTGCATAAAAGTCGTCTTACTAATATTTACGTGTAAATTGTTCCTTACCAACCACCCTATAACCAAGTCTATAGTGTTATTAATTTCAATGTCAAAATCATTATTAATTAAATTGTCATTTGTCAATATGATAGATATGTCATCTGCGAATAATATACATTTATTGGTAATAATGTCAGGTAGGTCATTAATATAGATAATAAAAAGAGGCGGTCCGAGGATACTTCCTTGCGGAACGCCGTAACCATTAACAAGATACTTAGACCTCTCTTGTTTTACCATTGCATTTTGTTCACAAGATATTTCGACACATTGTTCACGATTGTCTAAGTATTGTTCTATCCATCCCAACGCTGGGCCTCTAATACCATAATTCTCCAATTTATCTAGAAGCAGGTCATGAGAAACGAAGTCAAATGCCTTTGACATGTCAAAAAATATCACCATTGTCTGCTTTTTCTTATCAACATTTACTAATATATTGTGCACTAGATCAAATGCGGCAAGTGTAGTTGATTTTCGTTTTTGAAAGCCATATTGTTCCTTTTTTATTATTTGAAACTTATCTATATACGATGATAATCTTCTATGCATGGCCTTTTCAAATATTTTAGAGATGATAGGAATTAGAGTTATGGGTCTATAGTTGCTCATTTCTGTTTTATCTCCTTTTTTATGCAATGGCTTTACTACTGATTTCTTTAATCGGCTAGGAAAACTCCCTTGCTCGAAGGATAAATTTATTAGGTATCCTAACACGGGAACAATACTAACGATGCTTTTTTTCAAAACGTTAGTTGTGATACTATCATAACCAACAGAACTGGTATTATTTAAGGACATAATTATATTTGCAACTTCAATGTCTTCTACTGGTGTGAGAAATATACTATTGTTTGTACGGTTTTTATTTGTGTTTTGCAAGTTACCATTATCGCTGTTTGATAGTTGTATTAAGTAGTTATTAAATTTGTTTGCTATTTCATACGGACTAGTTATCGTACCATTGTCAGTTTTTATATTCTCTACAAATTCTTGACGGGTATTACTTCCTGTATCATCGTTTATAACTTTCCAGGCCGCTTTGCAGACATTGTTTGATTTGGTTATAAAATTGTCATTAGTAATTCTTTGTGACTTTAATATACAGCGCCGCAACAAATTCGAATAAGTGTGATACGTAGCTTTATGATCTTTTGTTCGTTTGTGGTAAAATTTAAATCTTAGATGTCTTTTGGTTTTACAGCTAAGTCGTAATCCTTTAGTAATCCACTTTATATCACGATACTTTGTGGTAATCATTTTTTTAATCAGTGGGAAACATAATTCAAAAAACAAACATAACTCATCATGAAAAATATTAAAGGCTAAATTCAGATTAGATTCTTTGTACACAGTATCAAATGTTAAGCTTTCCAAACTTTCCCGAAATTTCCGAATATTATCCTGACTAAAATCTCTCCTCATTATATAATATTTTGACGACTGAAATATTTTGGTTTTTATTGTCAAGTCCAACATCTGTGCTGTGTCGTGATCGGATAGTCCCAGTTTCAATATTTTACCAGATGCTTTCTTATCGTTACTAATTACATGATCTATGCAGGTATTTAGTCTTGTTGGCTCATTAATATGTAATGTCAGATCATAATTTTGTATAATGTCATAAAAACAATTTACAGTTTTGCATTTCTTAAGTGTGTTAATATTAAAATCGCCTGCGAGTACAATCTTGTGTCTGCTGTATTTACTGTTAAACAATAATTTATATAATAGCGTGTCAAAATACTTCAAAAATAACTCAACATTTGATTGAGGTGTACGATAAATACATATTATTACAATCTTTAAAGTTGGCACCTCAATCCCGCAGCATTCGAAGACCATTTCCCGAGCAAATTTTTGTATAATATTTAATTCGTTGTACTTTATCCCGTTCATAACGTATATACAAGTACCACCTCGCTTTTTACCTCTACAATATATGGATGCTAGGTAATAACCATTAATTTTTGCATTTTTTATATCACTTTTTATTAAGAATGTTTCACTAAAACACAGTACATGCGGGATGATTTTTGTTATCTGTAAATTAGTGAGAGTAATTTCAAGAATATCTCTTTTGCATAATAATCCTGCTATATTCTGGTGAAAAATATGGAAAAACGAAGTAATGTTTTTATTAGGAACGAAAAAAAGTATTAGTATTTGGTTCGCTTACTAGTGTGGTTTTAGTATTTTTTACAAAATAATAGGGGATTGTGCCCTTTTTTGGTTTATTTTCCAATGATGCTCTAGAAGCTTGTAAACTCGTGTGTTTATCCTGCTGAGATTTTAATTGAAAATAATAGGGTATTGTCCCCTTCTTTGGAATATTAATTTGATATTTCTTTTCATAGTTTATGGTGGATACCGGCACCATAGTATGTACATTTTTAGGATTTTTACTATTATATGTCAAATATTTTTGCTTGTAGTCACTATAGTCAATTGCTAAATTAATTATAAATATATAATTTTTTTTTCTTTCAAAAAGTACAATAAATAAAACAATGCAACACAATGGTAATGGTAAATGATTGTACAGTGGGGCAATTAAAAATAACACACTGATTCCCAAACTGAGACTAGCTCGTATTTCGGGATTCGGCGGCTCTGATACGGCAGATACGGTGGTAGCTACGCCCCAGAGTCTTACTCTTAAATTTAATTAAAAAAAAAGTTTTACATTATTTTTATTAATCTAGGGGTCTTTAAGTCAAGAGTGAATAGGTTACTTCTAGGCTAGCGTACTTCACCGTCGACCACAGCATCGATTAAGATTTTGCTTTACAGCTTCAATCCAACTATCCTATTTTCTACTAATTTAATAATTGCAAAAGTATGGATGGATGGATGCTTGTTACTCAATCACGCCACAACGGCTGAACGGATCAGGATGAAATTTAGCACAGAGATAGATTATAGATAGTCAGAAATAGCACAAAGCCTACTCTTGATCCCGGTATAATGTTCCCTTAGGATAACAAAACACTTCACGCGGACGTAGCCGCGGGCAGAAGCTAGTTATATATATGTAACATATTAGAACTCTTATAGCTAAGTAAGGTGTAAAAATCTCACAATGCACATCAAATCAGTCATTTGGTCCCATTTGAAATATGTTGGCTGATTCGTGTCCACTTCCTTGCTGCTATCTCCATTAAAACAACTTAGTTTAATGTAAACTAAACCGAATCAATAGAACAAGAAAAAAACCGATCCCATCACAGTATTTTGCAACACCCAGCACTTTCAGCCTGATATTTGCAAAGACGCCCCGAAAATAAGAAATACACAGACGAACAAACAAACAGACAAACATTGACGCTTCGTATCAAAGGCGTTTCAATCGCCGTCGCCAAACATGCTCGCACCAGGCTCTGCAAATAGTGGAGATTTCATCTCCGCACTTAAAGATTGGTTCTGCTAAACAGACATAAATAAATCGTTTAGAACTTTGTGCCTTTTATTTTTGGGACACGAAAGTATCAATACCGAACGATACTTTTGTTTTGACGGACTTAAAAAACAACCGGCTAAGTGCGAGTCTGACTCGCGCACAGAGAGTTCCGTACAAACAGCTACAATCACAAAAATAAATATATAACATTACTAACGTTCATAAACAATGAAAGCACTGAACATTGCTCTAACGAATGCACAAAATTAACATTGCTGTTCCAAAACTGTTGTCCCCATAAATCAATATAAGTTGATTTAAATATATATATTTAAATATATATATAGAGTTTTTATTGTTTGAGATAAGTTTTAAAAATTAGTTATGTACGGATTATCATTCATATAAAAGGTAAAATAAAACTAATACTTTATTTTAGGCGTTTTTAATTACTCTAGATTTAGATTTTGATCAATAAATTAATTTTAAATATTCATTAAATATGTTTGGCAGAACGTATATTTTGCTCGTGCCTTATTGCGTTACGATGTGACAGCTATTCGCACATGCGCAGCAGATATGCCCGAGGAACTATTAGGTAATCTGTGGATATGCTGAACGGGCTTGAATAAGCCCGCCATTTTATTAATTTCATTTTATTAATTTATTTATTTCCTCGCACAATGCATAGTAAAATGTTGTATGATACACGTACGTAAGATGATTTCCGACTTGTGTCGATTTATCCTTTCCTCACTTTTTAGTGATAGGGTATTAAAGCTAAAAAGAGAGAAATAAAAAAATATCACAAAAAAAAAACAGACTTTTAAAGCAAAACACTAAAAAGTGCAAAATTACTTTCGTTTCGGCAGTCGGTGTTGAATAGCGATAAAAACAAGAGGTACCAAAGACACCGACTTCCGAAACGAAAGTTATTAACCGACTTACCAAAAAGGAGGAGGTTCTATGTTCGACTTCTTGTATGTTTTTTTTTTTTTTATGTATGTTCACTGATATCTTTGTCAATTGTGGACCGATTTTGAAAATATTTTTTTTGTTTGAAGGAGTATGTTTCGAAATTGGTCCCATTTTATTTTGGTGAAGGTCTGATGAAGAACTTCGGAGATACACAACAGAACTCATCAAAAAATAACGGCAAAACTCTCGGGATTGCTGCAATCGCATGTCTGTTTGTTGTTTATACCATTTCATAACATAACATCACGCCAGTACGCTCTAAAGGGGTACGCAGATCTCTCATATCACCGGTTATGTTCAAGTTTCATGTTATTCGGTTAATCTATTCTGGAGTTATAGGGACCTTAATCAACAACTTGCTATTAGGTAGGTAAAACAAAAACGGAAAAATAAAAAACTTTTTTGCAAAAAAGTACTACCGACTTCCAAATGAAAAACTACAAAGTGAAAAATAACTTAACTATTGGAAGTCGGTGTCCATATCGCAAAAAATGGTTCCTACGAAAGACACCGACTTCCAAAAGTTAAGTTATTTTTCACTTTGTAGTTTTTCATTTGGAAGTCGGTAGTATTTTTTTGCAAAAAAGTGTTTTTTTTTGCACTC
This sequence comes from Orthosia gothica, assembly GCA_949775005.1. Taxonomy (NCBI): domain Eukaryota; kingdom Metazoa; phylum Arthropoda; class Insecta; order Lepidoptera; family Noctuidae; genus Orthosia; species Orthosia gothica. Next base: position 2,944,470 of record OX459046.1, on the reverse strand, counting down.
AATTATTTATTTAATTTGCCTTGTTGGTTAGTATGTATTGTAACACATGTTTTTTCGAGTAGTGTTTGTTGGAAAAGTGTTTCTTGGTTTGTTGCCAGCGATTACTTACGGAACAGAGACGTGGTCGCTCACAATGGGCCTCCTCAGGAGGCTTAAACTCGCTCAAAGGGTACAGCTATGCTCGGCGTTTCCTTGCGTGATCGAATCTAGATTGAATGGCGGATGGCAAGAGAACCAAGGTTAACGACATAGCCCGAAGAATTTTCAAAAATAAGGGGCAGTGTGCAGGGAATATTGCTCACAGAACGGTGATAGTAGAAATTCCAAAATGTAAAGGATGACACATAACATTTCGATGGCGCTGACAATCACATACGTTTTTGACAGGTCACATTTTATCAACGAAAGCGTTCGTCGTTGATAAAATGTCAACAGTCTAGAGTCTCTTGTTGTACATTTAGAATTAAAACAGAAACAGTTAACATTGCCAGATTTTTAACCGACTTCAAAAAAAGGAAGAGGTTCTCAATTCGTCGGCACCTTTTTACCCGACTGCCGAAGGAGGGTAATGTGTTTATCAGTCTATGTATGTATGTATGTATGTATGTAAGTATGTATGTATGTATGAATGTATGTTTGTTCCTATGTGGCGTTCCAGAGACCAAACGCGTGGGCCGATTTTGATGATTCGTACGTCAATCGATGCGTCTTAACTCTGCGAGTGTCATAGGCTACATTAAAATTGGATAATAAAAAAATGGCGGATTTAGGGTGCCATATTGTGGGGGCCCAATTTTTTTTTTTCTTCCAAACCCATCGTGTGGGGTATCAAAATAAAGGGTTTTAAAAGGTGATTTCAAAAATATATAACACTTATATGTTTAAATGTATCTAATTCGGAAAAACTAACTAAAAAGTTATAAATAAAAAAACTTAATTAAAAAAATCAAAAAACCCGACTGCTTCAAAAGCGAACTAAAAAGTCGTAAACAAGGAAAAAATCATGCTGTGCAGAAGGAGGATACACCAGATTTTGGTCAGCCAGCCGGCGAATATGTATCATCCGACTGCACAGCATGATTTTTTCCTTGTTTACGACTTTTTAGTTCGCTTTTGAAGCAGTCGGGTTTTTTGATTTTTTTAATTATTTATTAAATTTGTTCCTCGATTACTCAAAGAAGGCGTCTTTGGGACCGATTTGGAAAATTCTTCTTTTCTATGAAATAGTATACTTTCCAGGTGATCCCACGCCATCAGGTCAGGGTTTGATGATGGGATCCCATGGAAATCAAGGAATCTCCTCAAATATTATAGGCATAATTGCCTTGTGGCATTAAGTCCGCCTATGTGCCACTATTGTACATGAAGTTTAAATAAATAAATAAAAATAATTATAGCGATTTTGGTATTTTCATCAACAATGCAATCATTTGCACTTAAAAAAATATCAGTTAGTGAAGTGGAACTGTTGAAGAAGGATTCAGATGGCCGATGGAACTCCATGATAAGTATGTCACGGGTATAAGATAATATCTCGAATATCTAGTTAACCGACTATGATGAAGCAAATACTTATAAATAAATGGCATTGATGAAAATGGTACCATCGAACTGTTCTGATGATGAAGCCGGAAGGTAGGCACTGGCATTCCGAAATAAAACAATGTATCCTAGTCGTGTTTCAGTTTATTGGAATCTTCATACTATAATACTTTGGCTATAAATGATTTTCGTGGTAATTTGAGTTAACTACCTACCAAAACTAAAAAGATATAAAAAAAACTTTTTAACAAAAAATCAAACCGTCTTCCAAAAAAAAAACACTACAAAGCGAAAAATAACTTTCATTTCCGAAGCCGGTGTCTAAAAACGAAAAACTATTGGTACCAAAGACACCGACTTCGGGAAAGAAAGTTAGTTTTAGCTTTATAGTGTTTTGTTTTGGAAGTCAGATTGATTTTTTTTATGTTATATAAGTTTTGACCAGAATTCAACTACTTTTTTATTATAATTTCATTTTTTTTTTGGAATTTTCCCTTTTTGGAAAAGTAGCCTAGTAATATTAACGTTATTTTTTCTTTTGATTATTTATAGGCTCGCGCTTGACCACTATCTCTCTCTCTCTCTCTGAAGGGCCAATATAAATTATGCCAGATAATATTATGCCTTGAGATTACATAATATTATTTGTTAACTACGTAAGTACTAATCCGTACCAATATTGGTACCATATCCGTAACTCTTTTATAATAAAATTTAAATATTTGTGTCGCTTTGTCCTCCGCATCAAGACCCCACCCTAAGTGCTTGATGTAAAGTGTTTGTTCAGGTTTTGACGATACATTTTGGACGCTTTTTTAGACTCCTTCACGCTTTTTTAATTCAGAGGGTGGGTTGAAGTGATAAGCATGTGTGTTTAGTTCAAGACATATTTGGAGTAACCTATATATTTTCTTTTCAGAACGGTATACTAATCTGAAATGTCCGTGGCACTAGCGGTGGGCCTTGTTTTTGTCTATCTCTCGTGTCTCCTGTGCGGGTCATCAATCTCAAACTCCATTCTAAAATAGATCAAACGCTGTCTCAAAAAACGCCTTTGTCTATGGCATAGTCTCAGCTACTTAACCGTTGTTTTTTCGCATTATTAATACGCTCGCGGTTGGCCACTATCACACTTCGCTTCGCTTCGCTATCGACAAGTTCGCTTGCCTGGAAGCAAAATTTTCACTGTGTACTTTAATACTTTCTCTTTAATTTTATTAAATTATCTACAAGATATGAGGGACTCGACTCTGTCTCAGTCATCTCTGACCTAGACAAGAGTCAAGAGCAAAAAACCCGCACCATTAAAATTAAAAAAATACAGACACCGGAAGGAAATTCCATTCTTTAGCTGTACGTACAATTATTATAATATGCCCACTATTTTTTTTAAAACAAACATTTCCCCTACATGTTGTTAATCATAAATATAATGAATAGTTGTTTATTTTAAGAGTTTTTTTTTTTCAGAAGTCATTAGTGTTGTGATTGTTACCTAATTAAACTAACGGTAATATATTATCTGTGCCTAACGGTTGGAAAACCTTGATTACTACAACGCAATCACGTTGTAAAACTATTATTTGAAGGTGGGTTTGTTTATGCAAGAACATTATTTATTTACGTTAACTGCCACATCTCCTTCTCTTACTTAAACGTAAATACATTATATATTTACTTCATATTCAAATCCCAATTCAAAAGCTCTTAACAATTAATGAGTGACGTCATCTATTGCGTAGTTATTCACAACCAAAACAAAACATGGCCTACTTAACAACAACATGTGAAATACATTCAAAACAATCTTTATTGCTTCGTCATAAAGTTGAAACTCGTTTAATGGGGTTGTTTGACAAGTTGGTAATAAAAAGTGTGTGTGATTATAACTCTTATTGCAAGGGTATAAGGTTGTAGGGGTATGATTAAGTGAGGTGAATGAACTTGGGTCCACGTGGCGTTTGCAATTGCGCAGTTTTGAACCCCCTGCAGGAGTTACAACGCACATTGGTATATGGGGTAGGGTGAGCGTACAAGTTATCGGAACAGGAAAGAAAATTCTACTACTATTATAAAGAGAAAGTTTATGAGAATATATGGATGAATGGTTGTTACTGTTTCACGCGAAAATTACTGAACAGATTTTGATGAAAATTTACAGTAATATAGCTTATACATCAGAATAACTGCCCCATAAATCAATCTGTCTATTGGTGAAAACCGCATGAAAATCCGTTCAGTAGTTTTTGAGTTTATCGATAATAGATAGACAGACAGGCAGACGTGGCGGGGCACTTTTGTTTATAATATGTAGTAAGGTGCATGAGTAAAAGAAGTTTCAATTTTTTGTTAAAATGCAAAGTGATCAATATCATAAATAATGTTGGTATCTGTAATTTGCCTGCTATGCATATGATAAAAAAATAATATCTTATCTTCTAAGGGTTATATAATTTGCCTCTCTTATTTATACATTCCTCTAAATTATTTTCATCCAAATAAAATAACCATTTCATGCTGCAGGAGACTACCTACTTATTCATTCCGTGCATTCTACTGATTATAAGCAGCTACGCAGCTAATCAGTTCACCCCGCAGGGAGCACTAGCGTGATAATAAATTAGAATAAGCGAGTTCAGAAGACATTAAATTCGTAACAAAAGAGGCCACGGACTGATTCATATGCATCTAACGGCTTGGACCAAAATTAGAGCAAACGAGAGAGACATCAGAAGGGCCACTGGTAGAAAAATATACTGTAAGGTACTGGCTAGAAAAATATTAGCTTTTTCAAAATTATCCTACATTTCATATTAAAATATTGAGGAGCTCGTGTCTAAATAATAACAGCCGCACGGGTCGATTTTCAAGGTTTAGGAACGCCTGCCGAGGTTGGTCCGTGGATTGGTGACCATCGATTCCTCCGTGCCTAGGCAAGCAGTAAAGCTGTTGGTCCCGGTTGTCATATTTTGGTGACACGTAACACAGGTATTCAATACCTTCTTCGGGCACCAGTCTCTTACAAAATAAATGTTTTTTTTTTTTGTATTAATTTAGACATTTTCTGTACCTTCCTGCAACTTTTGTGATGAGAAAATATTTTTTTTTTTTTTTTTTATCTTAATATTTGACAGTTGTTACGGATCGTCAGAAGACACCAGTCTTGCAAGGGGTATCGTGTTACCCGGTTACTGAGTGTGTTGGTCAGTTAAGCTGTCGCTCCTTGTAAAATACTGGTATACAGTTACATCTGATTAGGCCGATGATCCCAGAAAAGTTGGCCCATGTTTTGTTGATTTATTGAACCTTCTGTATTTGTTCTGCCAGAGTGTGAACTTATTAAGTTTAAAATAAAGCAAGGAAGTAAGAACGGATCCTTTGCGGCTATGTCTGAATAACCTACGTGATTAATCAAAGTCGGAAACGTTAGGATTTCATTCTAGACCCGTTATTTAGGACGCAGTGTCTTTTGGGACCCGTTCATTGTTATTTTATACTCCTGTTCATTCCTTGCGTTTCTTCGTGTTTGTCTATTTTTTATTTTATTTATTGTACACTGTTTTTTAAAATTATGTATCACCCATTCATTTTATAGCAGTTTAATGTCATCTTCGAAGCTGGATCGTGCGTGGTGAGAAATGAATGGTTTTTTATTGCCTTTTGTGTATATGATAACATAATTAATTAAGTAGGTTTTTTTAGTATATTGCCCTTGGAAGAAAAGGACAGGGCAAGACAGAATAAGCTGATAATTGTTTACTTTTTCATTTCTTTTTACCACTTCTGAACACTTTTACTTCTGTTTGTGTTGGATCTGACCTTGTGATTAACCGCCAATCACAGCAAATAACGCGTGCTTGTCAATTTGTCACATTAATTCACCGATAATTTTGAGCTGGGAAACTGAGGGTAAGTAGTTGAAGAATTTTATGCCAGTTTTTTTTTTACTATTTATAATTTTTTGGATGCCGCAAATAACTGTAGCGGTAGAAAGTATTTCTTCCCTGGCCATAAATGAATTAATTAATTTTAAAAATTAAATATTTCTCTCTAAGACAACAACAGGAGCATCTACCCTGCGTTAGGGCGCATATTGAGGTGACCCATATCCGTCCCTTCGGGGAGCCACCGCGGTGCACGACACTGCAATCAAATCAGCGTTTTGCGCACTTAGAGGACTCTCGCCGCTCTTTATTGAATACCTATTAGTACTTTTGAATCGAGAAGCTTCTTTAAGAAGAGCTTAATTTTAGGGATTTCAATATATAACCCAAATTTCATGTGTTTATTTTAAATAGATTTTGAGTTATGATGACAAAAGTGGCTCCAAATGCTAGAGTCTGTAGACAAGTGTCATTTGATGTCAGCGATGGCGATGGTAGAAATGCCAAAATGTGAGGGACTGATCACGTGACATTTCGATGGCGTGTGACATTCCCATTAATTTTTGACATTTTACCAATCAGTATTGCGACGCTTTCGTGGCTAGTATATCACATGTCTCTCTTCGATCCTCCTACCAATGTGCATTTTTGAGTGTGTCGCCATTGGGGGGGACTATAAAACAAAATTAGTAAAAATCAAATCGACTTCTAGCTAAAGTACATCTCATCCAAACACGACTAGGATATATGTTTTATTTCGGATTTCCAGTGCCTACCTTCCAGTTTCATCATCAGATCAGTTCGATGGTACCATTTTCATCAGTGCCATTTATTTATAAGTATTTGCTTTATCATAATCGGTCAACTATTCGAGATATCTTATAGGTATCCGTGACATACTTAGCATAAAGGAGTTCCAGTGGCCATCTGCGGTCTTCTTCACCAGTTTCACTTCACCAAATGATACTTTCTGAGTGCAAATGCATGTGTCCCAGAAGTGGGAACATTAATAGGCTGATGATGTGTGTGTGTGTGTGATGTGAGTGCATTGTTGAAGAAAATACCAAAATCACTATATGTATGCCTATAATATTTGAGGAGCCCCACGATTTCTCCAGGATCTCATCATCAGATCCTAACCTGGTCTTTCAAACAAAAGAAGAATTTTCCAAATCGTTCCAGGCGTCTTTGGGTAGTCGAGGAAAACACATAAAAAAAAAGATCCGATGAATTCAGAACCTTCTCCTTTTTTTGAAGTCGGTTAATGAAGTCGGTTAAAAATACACATTGTTAAGACAAGTAAAAAAAAATGTAGTAAATATTGATGCAAGTGGGCTTACTTCTCCAATGAAAAGTACACATGTATCAAGCGACGTTTTATACAATACACTTACCAGATATAAAATTTTATACACTATGCTGACCAGCTGGAAAAAAAAACAAATCACAGGCTCATAAGTTGTTAGTAGGTGCACACTACTTATAAACTATGCAAGCAGCAAAAAAACACATAAGAAAAATTATAGATTCGGTCGCCGCATTTTTCTGAACGAGTGCGAAATACACTACATTTCGAGCGTAAAAGCGGAGAGATAGGAGGCAGTTTAAGAATAAAAATATAAAAATGCTACTCTCCCAAGTTCCAGTGGTAACCTGGCTGGCAAGACATGAAGACATTGTATTCAAGCAATAAGTATTAAAGCGAGGCGCTCTGCTGAGGGAGACGTGGTTTTCACTGCTGTACTGATATTGTTATTGTTATTACGTACATTTTAACTTAAGGGGGATGTTGCACCGAATTGGGCAATGAGACATAACATAACATTACGTCTGTATTCCTCCAAGGGTTGGGCAGGGGATGGAAACCCAATAACACTTTGCCCGACCCAGGAATCGAATCCAGGACCTTATGCTTAGCAGTAGCGCTAGCGACCACCAGACCAGCGAGGCAAATGAGACGATAAGGTCAAATGAGACCTAAAGAAAGTTTGAGGTATACTGACTGCGCGGAAAATCTATTTTATTAAGCAATAACTTATGTTTTTTTGTCTTAGTTGTAAAATAGCAAACCGTTATTGAATGACGGTCAAAACATTGACTTAAATTGACTCTGTAAAAAGATTTTACAAAAAAAATACATCATCATCATCAGCCATTTTTTTATGTTCCCACTGCTGGGACACAGGCCTCCTCTCTGTGAGAGGTAATAGGCCGTAATCCACCACGCGGGTGCGGGTTGGTGGATGTCACATGTCTTCGAATTATTGGTTCTAGGACATGCCGGTTTCTTTCTCCGATTTGATAGTAGTGCCGATTAAATAATTTACACTAACTAAAGCGCCTGCCTGGGTTCAAACCCACGACCTAAAACTTGTAAGACGCAGCCGTTACCACTGGGCCACCACCGCTCTTTTTCTATAAGTTGGTTGTATTTTTTTGTAAAAATGATTTTATTGAACTGTACTCATCTGCGTACCCCTTTAGAGCGTACCGGCGTTTTGTATGTTATGAAATGGTGTAAACTATAAACAGACATGCTATTGCACCATGACCATGTAGACTGATGTCTGAAATGGTCTTTTGAGGAAAGAACCAGCCAGATTGAGTGGACCTGTCCATTCAGTGCACGCATTTCTCAATAACCGAGCACCTCAACTCAGAAATTAAGGAGCTCAACGATTCGACAAACAATACTTAATACCGATACGATAAATAATTCGACAAATAATAGAAAGGACATTCGGGTAGGCCGCATAAACTACTCAAACTGCCAGACCATGATTAAAGACTAAGATAAATTAAAAAGAAAAAAGACAATGATCCACATAGTCTTCACATTCACAATAATTAAAATAAAATAATACAATACTTTAAAAGTAAATATTCTTGTCATTGCAAGAAAACAAAAAAAAAAAAAACTAAATTAAAAACAAAATTTTCGGTGCAAAATATAAAAATCAAAATTAATTGGTGCAGCTCAATCCCAAGCCTTTTTGTCTTCAATTTAATCTTTAATGGTATAAAACAATTTCTGGCACACCTTACGTTTAATGAATGGTTTGAATTTATTAAGACTTAGATGTTGTACGTGGCTTGGAAGCTTATTATAAAAGCGTACAAATTGACATCTAAACCAGCCACCTATTTTCTTGAGCCAAAAAGGCTCAAGAAAATAGTTGGAAAAAAAACCACAAATTTGCGTTTTTTCCTAATATTTATGTTATGGATATCACTGTATTTTTTAAACATGTTTATATTTTTATGGGCATATAAAGATTTTCATAAATATACTGAGAGGGCACAGTCATTACATTAATCTCCTTAAATTTCTCTCTGAGAGAGTGTCTCGGGCTTAATTTATGAATTGATCAAACAGCTCTTGCTCTATGTCGGCGGCATTTCTCCACAACAGAATACCGTACGATTATTGAAGAGTTTTGTTGTATAACACAGAAGTACCTCATCAGATCTAGATCAAATTTAAATGGGACCACATTAGAAGCAACAGCTTTTAAATAATAAAATAATCATCAAAATCGTTTCACATAAAAAGTTCTGAGGTGACAAGCACATAAAAAAATACAGTTGAATTGAGGACCTCCTCCTTTTTGGAGTCGGGTAAAAAGTCACGTAGTAATCCAAAACAGTGTTATTGGATTTTAAAACCCTTTATTTTGTGTGAGTTCGATTCTCACTTGGTAGACAAAATAAGAATGCGTGCATCCTACGCATTCTTATTTTTACATACAAACACGATCTTACGGGTCTAGTACTGAGCGTGATCTGTAACAAGGCCGGCTTGCGCCTCACCTATATAAATATTTTTTTTGCGTGTAGGAATCCTTATGCATGGGGGCACTCCTCACACCACGGGTCGCCACCCTTGTTTTAGGGTCAGACAGACTCGTACTGACTAAAAAACACCCCAGTGTTCCGTGTCACACCTACGCCGGGGGTCGCAGGAAGCATACGATACTTCAGCAACGTAGATGCGGGCCTCGACTTTGGCCTCGACGTATGCGCTACCACCTCGGGTCCTGATGTGTGGGGGTCCAGGGGTGACGACCGAGTCCGTCGCTCCTGGACCCATTTAGTGGGGCTGGACGCCCGGCGCGTTTGCTGCGGATCGGGTGCGCTCTGGGTTATCTTACTAACTCCGAGTTAGAAGCTAACCCACCCAAATATATCTTACCAATATTATAAATGCGAAAGTTTGGATTGATGTTTGTTTGTTACTCAATCACGCCCGAACGGAATTAGATTATAGTATATGCGTCATTTCTTTTTTTGGTGTTCAATAAAGTATATATCTGTAATAGCACATAGGCTACTTTTCATCCCGATAAAATGTTCCCATGGGATAAGAAAATCTTTTCATGCGGGCGAAGCCGCTGGCAGAAGCTAGTATAACATATTATTTGTTATTTAACCTCGTGTTAGCAACTAACTCTGAGTTTAGTTTTTTTTTTAAATAAATTATAGGCCCGCGTTTGACCACTATCTCACCTGATGGTAAGCGATGATGTGGTCGACGGTGAAGCACGCTTGCCTAGAAGTAACCTATTCACTCTTGACTTAAAGACTCCTAGATTTATGGCGCAAGAGTGATGTAACAGAGAACGCATCTGTGTTTGCTTACACACTTATGCGCTATAATATCTGCCGCGTCGATGACTAGTCTCCTCGATTGATCACTGAGACCGAAATAATTGCCTATGACCAAAATTCGGTCTATCATTGCTAGTTCCAGCTGAGATTGCCATGACGGTTTTCGGTCAAATTCGGTGGCGCACAGTAACGATCTTTGAATAGAAGCTACCCCTTAACAGCGGCTAAGTACGGGGCTGAGTGAGTTGGCACAACTTCAGGTTAATTTGACTGTTTGCTGGATATATAGTCTTTTAGCTGATCACCGGTCTATCTGTGTTGCTGTAGTCGTCAGGGCCTGGGGACTGGCAACATGTTACTTTTGTTTTAGTCAAGGTTCATAGATATTTTAACGATATTCGTGAGTTAAAGTGCAAGATTGTTTTATTTATAAATGATTTGTTGATCGTAATTCAACTCAATTAATCTACATACAGCAAATAAGTATAACGTAAAAATATTTTTACCCGCGTAGTGCCCGTTCCCGTGGGAATACAGGGATAAAAAGTAGCCTATGTCACCCGGGGATAGTGTAGCTTCCCAAAGATGAAATAATTTTTGATATCGGTCCAGTAGTTTTTAATTTTATTCGTTACATACAAAAATACATATATTTCCTCTTTATAATATTATAGTATAGATAAGTAATAAATTTAATAACCCTCGTCAATACATATCAAATCAAAATAGTTTATTTCAACTAAACCTTAACAGTCTTATTACAAAAAGCGGTTTAACTAAAAACCCAGGTTTAAATCTCTATAAACCACGGTTTAAATAAAAATGATATTACAAATAATGGTTTAGCGATAAACCATGGGCCATATCATGGTCTAACGCTAAACCTCGGCGGCCCCTAGTTTAACGGTGGTCTAAGTCGTATCTGTCAAAGTTTTTCGTTTAGGTTGTAGAATCTTTTTCATTGTGTTGTATTGTTTTTACCCGAAAATGGATATTAACATGGTGGATTTAATTGATATTGAGGATATTACTTTTTCCTCGGTACTCCAATTCTCAGATGTTTTTTTTTGTTGGTCCATCACAACACTTAATATATTAACACATTATTAACAAAGAGGCAATTGTTATAATAGAGACTTGGAGAACTTAAAAATCCAAAGCCTAATGAACTTTGTTCAACAAGCGATGGTTTTGTTTATTGTTATACATACATAAACTCACGCCTTTTTCCCATGGGGGTAGGCAGAAACTACAGAACGCCACCTGCTACGATCCTTACATACTTCTTTTGCTTCACACACATTCATACATCTAGTCATACACACACGCCGGTTATGGGTACTGCGCACTTGGCCTTTCTGAAGAACATCATATTTTTTTTTTTTTTTTTTTTTTTTCCATTGTAATGGTTTCATGTAACGCGCGAGAATGTTACGTTTCGTTACACGTACGTAGATGTATTATTAGTAATTAATACGAATTTAAGTAATGTGCTTAAACCTAAACAAAACTGCAATCGATAAAATAACTAATGTTTATATACATACAAAATAACAAAGTGACAATATTTTAACACTCCTAAACATCATTTAATCCTTATCGTATTATCAAAAAGTTTTCTTTTCGGGGCATACGGAACGTTGCAATTGAATGATATTATGGTGAACGAATGATATTTGTTTTAATCTGTGGTTGATATATTGACAATGGTTCAAATTACGGTACTAAGAAGACCACGGTTTTTTTAAGTTTTGTAATACGGACAAATTTAGACCATGGTTTTGCAGATAAGCCTGGACTTGATAGGCCAGGTTTAAACCAAGGCTTATTGAGTTTTTTGTAATAAGACTGTAAAAGGTTCTTTTGAATTGTCGAACTAATAAAAAAAAATTTACCAAGTTGCACATTCGTAAGCGTCAGTAGATCCCTATGGAGAAGAATATCCATGGAACTCCACGGACACTCTTCTCCATCAATTTAAATTAAAAGTATTTGATTACATAATTTTTGTTGGAAAAATACATATATCGATACCTCTGGGCTCAAAGGGCGTAAAGCACTTTGGGCCCTTTGAGCCCAGAGGTATCGATATGTGAGAACGATGTAAAAAGACGTGCACGTAAAAGAGTCTTGAGTAAAACAAACACAGGCCGAGGCGGCCAAGTTATGACCAATCCCAACTGATAGCGCCCGTTTACGAATATGGCGCATGCATTGGCACTAGTGGTGCTTAATATAACGTAAAGCAACTTAAAGTAGCGTGCTTATTATACATAGCATAAAGCAAACGCTATCGTGACACTCACTTGGCGCTAAATATGAATGTAGTCAACAGATGTTAAGTGAGCGCATGCAGGAGGCCTGTGAGTTGGTGGACCTGGTGAAGTGTAATGCAGAGAGGTATGAGTCATTGACTAACAACCTCACCTGTAGTTGTGCTGCTGTTCCGCCACCTCTCATGTCACAACATGTTGCTCCTACAACTTTACCCATCACTCATACTGCAACAACTTTGTACCCCACCAAAAGTGAGGTATATATATATATCTTAGTATATTCTGATAGTTTAGGAACAGGTTTTGGATCTTTGTTAAATAACTGTTCTAAACATACAATAGTGAACCATTGTTATCATAAACTGCAATTTAATGAGCTTATTCATAAAATTCAACAGACACAATTGAATGAGCAAACTACTGTAGTACTTCTTTTTGGAAATAGCCTTAGTGTAACAAAAAGGGACTTAGTTAATGGTATTGACACCCTGCTTAAGTTAAGATTAGGCAAATTAATATTTTGTGCATTGCCCTATTCTGACAAGTTACTTGTTCAGGAAAATGAATATATTTCTAGTTTAAATAACTTGATGCATATTTTATCTTGTCGTCATAGTGACCGTTTATTGTTTTTTGACACCAACAATTTTGTTAGTGATTTTGTTTTGATTCGGGACCATATGTTTCTTCCCAAAAATAGTCGACATTTATTAGCTACATTGTTAGCTTTTAATATACACGCAGTTATTGATGATTTAACTGAGACTAGGTTTAGTGATTTAACAGTATTATCCAGTTTTTCTGATAATACTACTGTAGATTCTTTAAACTATTAGAGCCGACAAACGAGAAGACGAATAGTAATATTTTACTATATCATCAAAATATAAATCGCTTCTCCGGCAAAATTTTAGACGTGGAATTGTTAGTAGATAAATACCACATGGATGTCTTATGTTTTTGTGAAACTTGGTTAAAACCAGATAGGATGTTGTTTAATGTAAATAATTTTTCAGTTGCCAGCGCGTACAACAGATCCTCAGTGGTGGTGGTACCCTGATACTTTGTAATAGTCATCTCAAATATAAAGAAAGGAAGGATATCACTGCTTACTCTGTTGATCGCTTATGTGAGGTAGCATGTGCAGAGGTCGAGGGGCATACTATCTTGTGTGTTTACAGACCACCAGCATCAAACTTGTCATTGTTTTTAATTACAATGGAAGAATTGTTAAGTAAACTTTTCCGGGATAATAAATTAGTTTTTGTTTGTGGTGACTTAAATATAGATCTATTAGTAAATTCACCTGAAAAATGTAAGCTCATATCATTGTTTAAATCATTTAACTTAAAGTACCTATTTATTTAATGAACCAACAAGAATAACAGCAACTTCAGCTTCGTGCATTGATAATGTTTTCACTAATTGTAAAGTAAAAAAATCGTTTTTAATTAGTGGCGTTAGGTCAGACCATACTGGTCAACTAGTATCTTTTGAGTCAGATAAAAACAATAATAACCTAGCTAAATCAATTCGATTAAGACCTCTTACAAAAAAAATATTAAAATCTTTTAATAATAATGTTTTTAGCAACCTATGTAACGCCAGTTTTGATTCGAAAGACCCCAATATAAATTACGGCACGTTGTTTTCTACAGTTTGCCAAGAATTCAATAAAAGGTGTCCTGTAAAAACAGTTAACGTCAACAATAACAAATCAAAATTTAGCGAATGGGCCACTGTGGGCATAAGAAAAAGCCGAGATATCTTATATAATTTATATTACGAAAAATCTTTGACTTCCGATCAAGTTTTCCACACTTATGTTAGAAACTATTCCAAAATATTTAAAAGAGTCTGCGCTCAAGCAAAATCTCAAATAATAATTAACATAATTGGTGTTCTAATAATAAAATAAAAACTGTGTGGCAAGTAATTAATAGAGAAACCGGAAAGACACAACTACGCGATCAGAATGAGTTGTCATTGAAAATAACTAATCAAACCATTTCTGATAAGCAAGAAGTCGCTGAGACATTAGAAAATTTCTTTACCAACATTCCGTTAGAGGTTACGAAGTCTCTTCCCTCCTCATCTAAATTAGCTGAAGCTCTTCTTAAGGAAAACTTTACTAAAGACTTACCAACCTTTAGATTTAAACCAATATGTATTGATACAGTTAAAAACGCGTTCAAAAGTCTCAATATAAAAAATACTGAAGACTTATGGGGGATATCCGTTAGGGTTCTTGGAGATATTATTGATTCAATTGCTCCTGTCCTAACAGGCATATTCAATCAATGTTTGGACAGCGGCACGTTTCCTGACTTAATGAAACACAGTAAAGTAGTACCAATTTTCAAATCAGGTTGTAAGAGTGATCCCTCTAATTATAGACCTATATCCGTGCTTCCAGCATTGAGTAAAATCTATGAAAAAATCATGCTGGATCAGATGTTGTCTCACTTCAATTCAAATGGGATCCTGCATAGTCAGCAGTTTGGTTTCACGAAAGGTAGGTCGACAACGGACGCGGGAGTAAAACTCATCAGTCACATTTTGGAATCTTGGGAGAAGTCCCAGGATGCCATTGGCATTTTCTGTGATCTCTCAAAAGCGTTCGACTGCGTCGACCATAACACACTGATCTGTAAATCACACTACGGAATTCGAGGACAAGCTGCTGATCTTGTGCTTTCCTATTTATCAAACAGACAGCAAAAAGTAAATTTTAATGGGGCGACGTCCTCCGGGTCTCTAGTCAAGATGGGCGTGCCTCAAGGTTCAATTCTCGGCCCATTCCTCTTCCTTGTTTACATTAATGACCTCCCTTTTATGATGGCCAAATTATCGGATATAATTCTATTTGCTGATGATACTTCGCTAATTTTTAAAATAGATAGGAAAGATACGGATGTCTTACAGGTCAACGAAAGTCTAATTATTCTCTCAAAATGGTTCGCAGCTAATAATCTTTTACTGAATGCGAAAAAAACTAAATGTCTTAAGTTCTCTTTACCAAATGTACCACAACGTGACCTAAATTTAAATCTTGACGGCAAAAATCTTGAAGTTGTAGCTGAAACTGTATTCTTAGGGATTACTATCGACTCAAAACTGCAATGGGGCGCGCACATTAGAACTCTTTCGGGTAGGTTAAGTTCAGCTGCATATGCAGTAAGGAAAATAAGGCAGTTAACCGATGTAGCCACAGATAGGCTGGTTTACTATGCTTATTTCCACAGTATTATGTCTTATGGCATTCTGCTGTGGGGATCAGCAGCAGACGTTGACTCAATTTTCATATTACAAAAGAGGGCAATCCGCGCGATCTATAAAATGGGTCCTCGCGAGACCCTTAGAGAAAAATTTAAAGAGATCGATATACTGACTCTACCTTCACTTTATATTTTAGAATGTATTTTGTATGTCCGCAAAAATCGAGGGCTTTTCAAAACTAGAAGCGACTTCCATAATTTAAATACACGCAGTAAACACGAAACTGTATTACCCAAATTCAGATTAACGAAAACTAGCAAGTCTTTTCTTATAAACAGTATACGCTTTTATAACAAGTTGCCAAATGTGTGAACATTGTAGGCCTTCTAGATTGTTAACATTTTATCACGTTTTACTTTTTTTTAATCTTTTGTTTATTTATTATATAATCACTTCTTGTTTAAGTTTCTTACGACTTATTATCGGGCCTGCGTTGTCCCCCCATCTTAGTACTGCTGTAACATGGAAATATTGTAAAACCAAACAATTTTTTAAAAGAGTAACCATGGAGTTTCTTGCCGGTTCTTCTCCATAGGAATCGACCAACCCGAACCGTGCACATTGTCGACGTTTTATAAGTGCCCATGTAGGCCTATGTGAAATAAAAATTATTGATTTTGATTTTTGATTTTGCTATTTGCTTAATTCGTTATAACGCAGTATCGCCCGAATCGCGCGCAACGCAAATTCTAAAATAAAGCAAAAAACAGGGGGCGCCGGGCGGGCGCGGCGACGCGACGGCGGCGCGCGCTTTACGTATTATACCTACGCTATTTTACTTCGTGCTTTTTAGTGTAAACAGTGATAGGAGACGTAATAATATTGACAAAGTATAATTGTGTAAGTAAGGACGATTGATTGAGAGATTGTTTAATGTTTTGTTTTTGTGGTTTAATGGGTCAGTGGGTCGTCTTAGGGGCGGAGATTAAGGAGTTGGAGTATACGCTTAGGGGCACTATGATTAGCAAAGAAAACCAAAATATTTTTTTTTGAACTGGTCAAATTTTCGAAGATTTTTTTTTAACACATTTTGGCCATTTTTTTTTCACCTACTTATTAATCTTGTCTATAGAAGCTATTTAAGTTCTGAGACACATGGTCCTATGACACACCGTTTCCGAATTATGGGCCTCCAAATTTAATTTTATTTTGTATAAAACGATCTATATTTCCAAAATGGTAGTATAGTATTCATGTTGGGATGCTGCTAGCATGGGGGTAACACAGGGGGGGAGCAAAATTTTGGTTATTTTTTGCCTAGGACACACCGTTTTCGAGATATTCGGATATAACAATTCGGAGGCCTATAATTAATAAATTCATAAAAACGATGTAATATTTTATAGCATGCTGTCTGTCCAACGAGTCCAACGCTAGGGTAGGAGCTGCGAGTTAACAGTCACCGCGCTTGCTTTATTCGTGTCCGCCCCGCGCCCGTGCGTTATAAAAAACGCGTTATAATAAAGCTTGTAAAATAAAGCTTAAAATATAAAGCTTATAGCACTAAGCAACTTATTGACATATAGCAACTTTGAACACTACTAATTGGCACCACTCAGCTCAACCATCATGAAGGGAACCGAATGATTTAACACAAGTGTATGATCCAATGATTACAAATGCGATCAAGTTTAATCAGTTATGTTTAAGTCCCAACCAGAAAAAACCAACAACATGTTACCTAAGTTAATAAAAATATTGTCAAAAATATAATATATAACAGGTTGTATAGACATACACATCTGAAAAATGTAAAATCCCGCTTTAAAACCAGCTTAGCCACATCAGGTCTGACAATTAGAACACACAGCTCCGTAATGGTGGAGCGTGGAGACAGATTTTATTCCAATCCGATTCGCATCAAGTAATTACAAATAAACAGCGCGGACAACAGACGGGCGTGCGCGGAAAACGTATGGACACCATCAGTTGGGCAGGATAACTACAGAACTAAGGCTCAATTTAAGTTGCTGCGGAATGGGACGGAACGGCAGCGTCAATTTCGCAGTAGCTACGGGAATTCTCGAGAATGCGCACGACGCAAAACTAACTATTAGATATGTCTGTGATTATCCCACTGCAGGGCAAAGGCATACAGAGAACGCACCGAGCATAGATCACCACGCTTGTTCAATGCGGGTTGGCGATTTCAAACTTACCTATATCTTTTTATATGTATAACAAAGACGTGTTAGTTAACCATTTACAACTCGAGAACGGCTGGATTGATTTGCATGATCTTTGATATGTTAGATTTATCTCCGCCCCGAATAACCGGATAGCTATTAAAATATCGGAAATATTTGCGGAAAACAAAATTATTAAGAAAATTCATTAACCCATACGTTTTGCGAACACAGTTCCATCTCTGATACTTGACATAAACAAAACACGGACCAAAATGTATAATAATGGGAACGTATGTTCGCACTACTGGGATCCCGGGCTAAAAATTATTCTAATACACGATATTGTTTATCCGTGTACCGAGTTTCATTCGAACCCGTAAAACCATCAATAAGAAGATGTAAAAACGTTACAAATATACAGATAGAGTAATTTCGCATTTTTTGAGTTTTTGTTTATAGACGTGTGACTGACTTTTACTAAGTTACTGCAGCCCATGGCCCACCTTTCTTCTTGCACCCATACCCCGTCACCTGTACAGGAAGGGTATGAGGACCAGACTGTGTCAGCAAATGATGTTATCGTTACTGAAGCAGCGAAGATTTTATGCGGTAAAAATCTTGATTTACTTTAAAAGATGCTGATCTATATACCCACTTGCACGAAAAACTTAACTCAGAGTTAGTTGGGCAGAGTTAGTTAGTTGGGCGCACGGTTGGCTTGAGTAGTTGAGCGGTTGACTGCTGCGCTGCGTGACGCGGGTTCGATTCCCGCACGGAATAAATTATTTGTATGATCTACAGATAGTTCTCTGGGTGTTATGTATGTGAGTTTGTATGTTTGTAAACGCACCCACGACACAGGAAGAAATTCCTAGTGTGGGGCAAAGTTTATTAAAAAAAAAGTTGCTAACACGAGGTGGAACTGACAGTTTGTCATAAAATATTGTCAATAACCTCGTGGTAGCAACTAACTCGGAAATAAATTTTTCGAACAAGTTGGCCTTAATGCTCTTAATTAATCGGCACTTTTAATTGAGCTTTCAGAAATTAAGACTCCTTATTTCTTACAAAAAAAAGTCTACATATTTAGTAATCATGGCAACCCTACGAGTTAACATGCGGGCAACATTAATTAGTAAACTGTAGACCGTCTGAGTGTACCAACAAAGCAAGATTTTTCTTGTGTTCCACACTGCTGTGGAAACAAACTTATTTTTTTCAAGTCTGAGTTTTTCAAACCGAGAAATTCATGAATTTAAAACGGGTGTACATTTAAAATGTTAATTAAGCTTGGCGATAATTTTTCAGTTGCATAATGAAAATCAGTTAGTGCAAATGCGCGTTTAACTTTCATGGCTCTTAAAAGTTTATAGTTGAGACATTACTTTTAAATAAGATATTATTTTTATGAGTAACGAGGTTTTACGATGTTTTAGTAGAGGCAATAGTTTCATGAGCGTTTAATTTTGTGAAAGCATTTTCAACCGACTTCCAAAAAGGAGGACGTTATCAATTCGACTGTATTTTTTTATATTTGTTACCTCAGAACTTTTAACTAGGTGAACCGATTTTTGCCGATCTTTTTTTATTTGAAATTTAAAAATTTGTAGCTTGTCATGTGGTCCCATTTAAATTTCATCAAGATTTGATAAAGAACTTCAGAGATATACATCATAAGCTAGAACTCTTCAATAAATGACGGCAAATCACTCGGGATAGCTGCCTTCGCGTGTCTGTTTATTGTTTACACCATTTCATAACATAACATCACACTAGTACGCTCTAAAGGAGTACGCAGGTGTGAACCGTTCACCCTGGTATACTCTTATTCCATCGGTTTCGTTTAAGTTTCATGTTATAGGGTTAATCTATTCTGGCATTACTATGGGCATTAAAGGCACCAAGCATATAGAACTGGTCCGTTATGTACCACAACTAAAAAGTGAAAAATAAATAAATACTTTGTAGTGTTTTTATTTGGAAGTCGGTTGTATTTTTTTGTAAAAAAGTTTTATTAGTAGATGCTGATTATGTGGCGGCTTCTGAATTGAGTATTTGAAGTTAGGAACGTATCATACACTACTTTAAAATAGAGTTTGGTAAATACTCAACATAAAATTCTTAATTCAGAAACCGGGAGTAATTCAAATACTTTAATAAAGTATTTCTTCATATAGTAAGAAGTAAAATTGATATGAAGGACTTGTGTTTTTCTTATTATTACATCGGTTTTACATCGTAAACCAATTTTTATGAAGACTATTTCCAGAGTTATGACCACGCAAGGTTATCGCAATTTCTCCCAATGTGGCCAGAAACGAGGCCTAGCTAGCTCAATAAATAATCTGTAACGTTAATGGGTTGCCAGTAAAACGTTTGTGAGTAGTTCTACGTATATTCAGCCCTTGTCGTTTTTTTATGCTCGATTTTTTTTTGTTGAATAAGTATGTGGCTTTATTGAGGAGAAATTTGAGCTTAACTGCGACAAGGGTAATTTTAAGGACAACATCTCATAATGCTCTTTAAGCAGTTGCGATAAAAATTACAAAAAAAGCAAGTACAGTAAGTTAAGCTTCCGACAAAGTTACAAGCAAAATAAATAATCTAGTTTTAATTGTTAGTACTGAGTACAACACAGCAGAGGTGGTCTAGTGGTAACGGCCTCGACTTACGTGTCGTAGGTCGTGGGTACGAACCCAGGCAGGCACTTTACTTTGTGTAAATTATTTCATCACCACTGCTCTAAAAACGATAAAGGAAAACATCGTGAGGATACTATAACTGTCCTAGAAACAAAAATTTTAATAATTGTGACATCAAACAACCCGCATTGGGCCCGCGTGGTGGATTACGGCCCATTCCCTCTCACAGAGAGAAGGCCTGTTTCCCAGCAGTGGGAATATTAATAGGCTGATGGTGAGTCTAACACCTCATGTCCTGGGTTCAATTCCCGGTTCGGCAAAAGCGTTATTGGGTTTAGCTCACTGGTATTTCTCAGAAGCCGCTCGGAATCCGGACATGTATGGTACGTGACGGAAAAAGGCTCACCCCCTTAAATGGAGCTTAACTGGCAAAATGCGGGTGTATGATACCTGCACTTCTACCTACACATTCAGAGAATAGAGGCGCGATGTTATGTATGTGTAGTTATAAGTATCTATTTTTATAGATCATCAGATAACTTACGACTTTAAAAGCCAAGGCATGCCACGTTTTCTGGATAAATCCTTTACTGTCCAGGCTACTCGTCTGTGGAATGCGTTGCCAGAGCCAATCAAACGCGACCAATCGTTGCCTGTGTTCAAAAGAATATTTAATGCCTTTATATTTCAGTATGTATGTATTTATGTGTATATTAAATAGCATATTAGACACTTGTATTGTCACACCAATAACAGCCGCACTTCGTATCCAGCAATTACTGTCCATACCTGGTTGCCTGAAAGAGATCGCGGAATGCGATAAGGCCGCCCATTGAATGTGTTTTTAGTTTTAAGTTTCCTTTATAAATGTAACCACGTGGCGTTTCTTGTCCGTTCTTCTCCGTTACAAGCTTATTTGCCGTATAGACGGTAGAATTATGTATTATTACTTTTAAATTTAAATTTATGACGTTCAAAAAAAAGTGCCACTTAATGGCCTAAATGAAATAAAGAAATTTGACTTTGACTTTTCACCTAAATTATCACACCATTAACAAAAAATTATCCCGCTCTACGTTTCTTGGAAGCTTTCTTAAATCCTTTTCAAATAGCAGACGCAAAGGTAATAAGCAGGAGGTAGCACGTCTAATATCGCAACAATGTGTCAGCGTTGTAACTTGCATTCATGTGCCGCGTCTCGGGACGATGCAGCCGACGGGCTGTCCAAACTTAGCACCCTTCATACTTAGCACGTATCCCGAAACAAGGAATAAAATCATTGACTTCGTACTTTTTCACGCTGTTTACTATCCAATGCGCGTTTTGTTCGAAAGGTGAATTTTTAGTTTTGTTGAAAAGCAGCCATGTATGTTGATTGAAGATGAGGTAGGTTTATGTTAGGGGTAGCACAGTAAGGGTGGGTTTGCAGCTTTTGTAATAAATTTCCTCAAGTTCAGTTTCGGTTGGTTAATATAATATGCCACCTTTGTTAACATGCTCGGCGCGGTAACCAAATATTGGTGTTTGTAACTTTTCGGTGACGGCAGTACTCATTTAGCTTTGACGCTCTGTACTTTATAATTGAAGACTGAGCGTTGACGTTATTGGGTCACACTATGTAACAGAGATTGTTGGAGTTAACAACATATCTGATAAAGCTCGATGCGATTCGGTAAAATCTCACCAATAAGCGATGTTTACTAAGCGAAATTGCAAGTTCACATGGACGCAATGCGATGTTGAGATGTTCTTAGGAAATACAAGTGCGATATCGCCTATCCCCATTAGGAAGTTTTCTTAATATTTATGTGGCTTCAAAGTACGTTATTGTATGGTGGATATTGCCTGTGTGTTAACAGCGGTTAATAAATATCTCTTACTTAAGGTTACACTAGTAGATCATTCTGCCATACAAACTTAGTCTGGCAATTACTTCACTGTTTGACGAAGTACGTTCAAAACAAAAAAATACATAAATATTTCTCATCATTATCTAGCCCTGTATGGAAACAAAAACCTAAAAAATAAATATATTTGAAAATTATGAGCGTCGCAAGTTCCATATTTCAACACTAATTTTAACGCATCTTAGGGCAGCAATAAATACCATAAGAAGAAGGAAAATTGCAAAACAGCCACCATATAGGGATATATTAGTAGATCAACAATGTAACTAGTTTTATTTTGAAAATATACATTTAGTCGTTTTTCCATGATATCTAGACTCCCAAAGGTCTGTTTATAAATTTCGCGCGCTCGTTTTCGTCCTAAATCATCATCTATTTCGCTACAAACTTGCAAAAGTTCTAATTCGTACGCGAATTAGCTTTTTACTGCTCATCACAGCATCTATTTCTTGCTCACGTGTTGTCGGATAAGATAGCATGCATTTTAACCCTGCGCACAAAATAGTTCGTGCCGTCGACTAGGGTATCCTTAAGTGTCACTACCGCTTAAGCAACTAACAAAAATGTTTATTGTTTAAGATAGTAAAAATAAAGTTTTATGAATTTATGAAGAAAGGTTTAACACTTGCTTCTCGTGCTTGATGTTGTATGTTAAAAACTTCAAAAGCCGTGCAAGTTTCAATGTAACTTCATCGATTCATAACTTTTTACCCGACTGCCGAAGGAGGGTAATGTGTATATCAGTCTATGTATCTATGTTTGTTCCTATAAGGCGTTCCGGAGACCAAACGCGTTGGCCGATTTTGATGATTCATACTTCAATCGATGCGTCTTAACCCTGCGAGTGTCACTGGATACATTAAAATTAATTAATAGAAAAATGGCGGATATTGTGGGGACCTAATTTTTTTTTTTCTTCCAAACCCGTCGTGTGGGGTATCAAAATAAAGGGTTTAAAAAGATGATTTCAAAAATATATAATACTTATATGTTTAAATGTACGTAATTCGAAAAAAAGCTAACTAAAAAGTCATAAATCAAAAAAGTTAAATAAAAATTCAAAAAACCCGACTGTTTCAAAAGCGAACTAAAAAGACGTAAACAAGGAGAAAAGCATGATGTGCCGGTGGAGGATACACCAGATTTTGGTCAGCCAGCCCTCGAATATGTATCTCTCCTTGTTTACGTCTTTTTAGTTCGCTTTTGAAACAGTCGGGTTTTTTTAATTTTTGATTTCATTTTTTTTTCAATACTTTCTTAGTTTACCTTGGACGTGGCTGACATCGATAAAGGAAAACATCTTGAGGAAAATTGGACTTAATAATATCTAGTTAATACTAGCTTCTGTCATCGGCTTCGTTGTGAAGAAGTAACAAACACATTCACAAACCTATAAATTTTAGTGTGATAAGTTAGAAATCGCCAATAGTGATTAATGCTCACCTTCTCTGTATGAGAAGAGACCTTTACCCTGCAGTGGGACAGTTACAGGCTGCTATTATTACTATAATTACTTAATAGGTATAACAAAATTGAGTTTTTTAACATTACACTAATGACGCGTGTTTGTAATTGTTTACTTAAAATTATGAGATAACTAGCTTCTGCCAATGGCTCCGCCTGCGTTAAAAGTGTTTTCTAATCCCAAGGCAACATTGTACCGGAATGAAAGTAACCTATGTGCCATTCCTAACTATAATCTACCTCAGTGTTAAATTTCATCCAAATCTGCCCAGCTGTTTGAGCGTGTAAAAGTAACAAACACACACAAACTTACACTTACAAACTTTCGCCTTTATAATATTAGTGTGATTGATAGGCTCGCGTATGCGATGATATGGTCGACGGTGAAGCAAGCTTGCCTAGAAGTAAAGAGCTAATATATTCATCCCCGGTAATCTATCATTTACCACAAGTGTATAGACAAACGTCGTTCTGTACGAGGTGTACAGACTATCGTCATACAACTCTGCCTCTCCCTAACTCCGTAAGAATACGAGCGTCATATTACTTACGTAAAAAGTAAGCCACCATTAAAATTTCTGCCCGACACCAGGTACATGTGTAAAACGTCACGCCATTCCTTTAGGGAGCCGTGCAGAGACGAACGTCAGGTAAGACGCTGCCGGGTCGCATTGTTATAAACTATTCATAGAAATAACGTGGACGTACGAATGTACGGGTAAAACTACCAACCGCTTTTGTTTTTAGGGTTCCGTACCCAAAAGGTAAAAACGTGACCCTATTACTAACACTCCGCG
This sequence comes from Orthosia gothica, assembly GCA_949775005.1. Taxonomy (NCBI): domain Eukaryota; kingdom Metazoa; phylum Arthropoda; class Insecta; order Lepidoptera; family Noctuidae; genus Orthosia; species Orthosia gothica. The sequence continues at coordinate 2,919,942 of OX459046.1, read as the reverse complement.
GTCCGTCTGTCTGTCTGTCCGTCTGCACCAGGCTGTATCTCATGATCCGTGATAGCTAGGCAGTTGAAATTTTCACAGATGATGTATTTCTGTTGCCGCTATAACAAAAAATACTAAAAACAGAATAAAATAGTGTTTATTTTTGCCATTTTTTGCGTTAATGGTACGGAACCTTTCGTGCGCGAGTCCGACTCGCACTTGGCCAGTTTTATTTTTATTTTTTATTATTGATAGGCTCGCGCTTGACCACTATCTCACATGATGGTAAGCGATTATGTGGTTGACAGTAAAACACGCTTGCCTAGAAGAAACCTATTCACTCTTGACTTAAAGGTTCCCAGGTTGTTGCTATCAGGAAAATAAAGACTCCGAAATTAGGTGTGTGGGAGGAGTTTAGTCTGTCTACGACGTACTATTACTATGGCTGAGACGAAATTCCTCAGCTTGCATGTATAGAGCCATCGAGAATTCCATGCTTGGCATAGACTGAGTTACAATTGTCGAGATTTGAAGATGGACGAGAGTTTTCAAGATCAGAGTTTACTTTCAATGAATAAACCTACAATTTTGAAAGAAATAAATTTATTTATTCAGCACGGCACACACAACAGCAAAAATCACACTTAACAGAAGGACAAGAGTAACAAAAAATACAAAACCGATTAAAACAAACAATTTCCATTCCATTCTAACCGGATTCATCTGAGTACCAGTTTATTACATGGAACAACTGCCTATCTGATCTCCACAACCCAGTAACTGGGTAACACGACATCCCTTTGGCAAGACTGGTGTCAGATTTACTGGCTTCGGAAAAACCTTAACGTCTGTCAACGATGTAAGTGACAGCCGATACCAACGACATAAAGTGGTCTTCGAAACGTGGATGGTCACCCATCAACGGATCAAACCTTGAAGATCGATCCTTGTGGCTATTATTATTAAGCCACGAGCTATCTACCATAAAATCTTAATATACATTTTATCTGTTTATAATGTTAGTTTAGATAAATAATTCCCGTTACCCAATCTCCGTGAAGCCAGCAACCCGTTCCACTAACATAATAAGACGAAATTCCTCGTCGGCAGCCGTCAACTTCGCGGCTGGCAAAGTGCTCCCACAAATAAATATCTTTCTCTTTTGTACGCACTTTATAACGGCCCGGGACGCCATAAAAACATGTGGTTTGGTTACGATAAAGAGCCCATTGTGGGTTTTTCGTTAACTCCCCATGGCGTAACACGGTTTGAAAATAGGAAACACTTTTTTACTTTCTATACCAATATTATAAAGAGGAAAGATTTTTTTGTTTGTTTGTTTGTTTGTACCGAATAGGCTCCGAAACTACTGGACCGATTTTAAAAATTATTTCACCATTAGAAAACTACATTATTCCTGAGCGACATAGGCTATTTTTCAATCACGAAAACGGGTCCTGTGGGGTGGCCCACGGGAGCGAAGCCGCGGGGAACAGCTATGTTATATATAGAAGAAGGTCGTGGCTAAATAATGACAGCACGGATCGAGGTTCTAGTTTAAGCAAAGCTTGCCGATGTCAGTCTGTGGTTGGGTGACCATCTATTATATAGAAAGAAAGGCTATCGTTTTACCTGTAGATATGTAAAATAGCTGCATTTGGTTAGACTGGAAGCTGACTCCAACGGATGGGTATCCAAGAGTCCACCTTGGCAAGCGTTGCTAAAACTCGGAAATCGACCCGTTCGTATGTTATTACTTGGTCAGGACTCATGAGATACGTCTAAAACATAAGAAAAATAAAATATGAGATGAGAATTTGAAGCGTCAAAACGATTGTCATATTTGCTACGGCGTAGCATCATAGCTACGCGGCGATCGCTACGGCGTAGATGTGTGTGTGTGATTGCGTGGCAGCACTGCAATCATTTTATTGTTTGCTATCAAATTCTTCTTTGAAACTGAGGCTAGTTGGTATGGTTAGGTTAAAAGGGGATGACGGGGGCTACAGTGGTCGAGCAAGAATATCCTCAACTAAGAGTCTCAGGAATATTTTACAAATCAGTACGAAAATTACAATCAGTGAAGTACGATCCGTTTGTAAAATGGTGATAATCATCTTCGAAAAGATTTTTGTTCAGCAAAACATATGAATTTTAACGAATTATGTAAGGAGAGGATCCTCAATTTTTGTACCGCACAACTTATTCCATAGAAAGATTGAATGCTATGGCGCGTTTAAGGAATATTGCGCTTTTTCCTTGATTTGTGAATTGAATTATTGTGTATTGGATTTATTTGAGGTATTCTCTCGTTTTTCCTTTATTGTTGTTATTTTTTCGAGAACGGCTTGTATTGTGAGTTTGTGAGGACACACATAATAGATCAGAAGATAAAATTGTTATGTAAAAGTTATTTTTTGATTGAATTACATCGTCTTATACAGACTGCGAATAAGTCCAATTTGTGCTGTTTTAATAAATAGTATATAGTAGTAACACATGCTTTTTATTTTGGACTTTTGCTCATGTCATTAATTTGAAACTTAATATATCAAAAATATTTATGAGAAAAATATTATTATTATTGCCTTATGAATTTCAAAAAATGGTCAAAAATACTGATATTCATAAGGTAAGTGTTTAAAGGAGTAAAGATCAATTCACATTGAAGGTATCAAATAAACTGAATATGAATATGACTTTACGATACACTAAGTGGGCAACTGACTGTGAGCGACTACAGTTCTTGAAAACGGCAACTTCAAATGATGCAGCATATCGTTTTCTTTCTTACATCTCTTATCGCCATCATCTCAATAGTCACTTCTTGTCTAATTATATCATACTTGCGCCATTTTTATATCCCATCCTCGTCACCAAACTGTCACAATACTAAATTAAACACTAGTATTCAATCTACCTAGCCTTTTCCAAACTATATTGGGGTCGGCTTCCAGTCTAACTGGATTCAGCTGAGTACCAGTGTTGCAGCGACTGCCTGTCTGACTTCCACAACCCAGTAACTGGGTAACACGATACCCCTTGGCTAGACTGGTGTCAGATCTCAGGCTTCTGACTACTCGTAACGACTGTTGAAGATCTTAAAATGACAGCCGGGGCCAACGGCTTAACGTGCTTGCCGAGGCACGGAGGAAACTCGGTATGTTGAAATGGTCACACCATCGACCAGTGGGGCTGTTATTATTTAGCCACGAGTTCTTCTTAAAAGTTAAACACTAGTATGAAATGTTTAAATATGTAAATTTAAACAGTTGTTACATAGTTTAATATAGTGATTCAAACATCTTTTATGTTAGTTAAGTAGTGTAATCTCGCTTTAAGATAGTTTTTGTTTATGGTGACGGAGAGTGTAATATCCGAACGGGGCAGTATATCTGGACTGCTCACCGGTTTGCTGTCTCGCTCTCTCGCTACCGTTCAGCCATGTCAAAAATCCTTGTGTGTAGTTTGTCTTATGGAAATAAATACCAGTTTAATCAATACCAGTGTTTAACTAACTCTTCATCACACAACAAAACTCTTCATTACCTTCATCTTTCTCGACGTGAGCAAACTCGTAAAACTAAAAAACATGGTTATTGGCATGGTTATTTTTGCGCGGAACCCTAACTATTTTCTAAAATAATCGTACTCCTTATAACGCATCTGCTTAATGCCAGTGAAAGCCTCATCAAAATGGGTCTATCTGTTTAGGATATTTGCCGGAACATAGGGATGTTAACTGAAAATTTGTTTTTTGTCCGTCAGGTAGAAGTAGGTAGTAATAGGTAAATTGGACACGTATTTTTCTTTTGACACATAAACATAAAGCGACGAGGATATAATGCGTTGAAATATCGTGTGACGTCACGCCGTTAATACACTTCATTCTTCATTCTTCATTCGACATAGTGGCGTCACAAGCCCCCACTCCCGAACTTTGATGCGCTTTATCTTTGTAATTTTTTATTGATTTGGTCAAGCAAAAAATACGTGTCCAATATTATTTGATAATCTCACTGACAGACTATAACAAATTATAGTTTTTCTACCTGTTTCTATTAAAAAGTTATTATTTTGTTTTACAAACAGACTCTTCAATTTTATAAATTCGTATAGAAGATATACATATACCCCGACTTTAAAAAACAAGAGTCAACGAACGGCATATAAAAATTACATTCTGGTTTCTTTCGCCTTGTCCGAACCAGTGAAGCATGGTGATAGCCATTCATAAGTCATGTGTGCCCGCTATAACATCATGATAACATTATAAAAAAGTGTCGGGTCTTAAACGTACGTATGGCAGCGTTATGTTGCTAGTGATGTGCGTCTACAGATTATCGATATCGACTAAAAAGTTGGTTAGTATAAGTATTTGCATCATCATAGTCGGTTAACTATTCGACATATCTTATAGCCGTGACATGCTTAGCATTAAGGAGTTCCAGTGGCCATCTATGGCCTTCTTCATCAGTTTAACTTCACCAAGTAATACTTTCTGAGTGCAAATGATTGCATTGTTGATAAAAATACTAAAATCGCTATATGTATGCCTATAATATTTGTGAAGTTCCCTCGATTTATTCAGGATTCCATCGTCATATCCTGACCTGACTATGGGAACACCCTGAGAAGTACACCTTTTCAAACAAAAGAAGTATCGGTCCAGGCGACTTTAAGTAATCGGTGAAAATACATTACAAAAAAAAAAACTGACGAATCTCCTCCCTTTTTTTGAAGTCAGTTAAAAATAAGATGTCATACCATTTTGTTGTATTCCTATGGGTTGTTTCTTATAATCAGTTTTCTCGAACTAGCAATCGAACTTAGGTCGCCATTAAGCTAATCTATCAAGTCAGTCCCCTTACATTTGCAATAAAACTTAATTTCATTTGTGACATTGCAAACAAGTGTTTGTCCATTATGTAGTATACTCTATAAAAATAAAATCAATTGCCGAATGTATTTAAGCGCATCACTTCAGATCGGCTGCACCTATTTGTATGATTCTTTTTTGTTGTTTGTAATTCTTAGGACAATGTTTGTATAAAAGAAATATAGGGATATGACACCCATGCTAAGCCGGGGCGAGTCACTAGTGTAAAGTATTAATGAACTCATTATCATCATAATATTGAATAATCTACTAACAATGTATCGTACTACTATAATAATTAAAAGCAAAAAGGCGTGGTAAAGGTACGGGCAGAGCTATTACGTAATTACGAGATTACAGCGGCTTATAGAAATTAATTTCATGATCTGCACGCATTGTAGTAATTTGTTGTTTTTATTAATTAAACAGTTCCTCACAGAAGATAATCCTGTTCATAGTTACAGAGTATTTTGTAGATGAGAAACCGCCGAAAAGCAAGATATTACCGACTTAAATAAAGGAGGTTATTTTTCGTTTTCTACTGTTTTGTTTTGGAAAACGGTTTATTTTGTTGTTGAAGTTTTTTTCTTTTAACTGTTCACAGTATTTGATAAATTCTAAAACAAAAATCAATCATAAAAATCGACTAAATCCGTCAGTCAACTCGACTAAAGGCACATCACTAGTGACGACCACATTTTTCGCACCCCACTAAGTGATTCACGATAAAAAGCCTGCGTTAGGTGAATGGCTGTCTCTTAGCGTATGGATATGACGGATATAAGTCAAGCCACGGGAGGGCTGGGCCGATGCTGTTTTTCTAGTAAGTAGATATTTTTTTTTGGAAAAGGATAAGATTTTCATGATATTTTAAACTATTTCTCATTGGTCTAGGCGGTCGTAGGTGATGCTACTTCTGAGAGTCATGTATTTGATGGCCAGGTTAAAAAAGATGAGACGTGTCTTATTTAAGATACAAGTATCTGATATACAGATACAAGATACAAAATACGTATATTTATCTGTTATCTAAAATACTAAAAATAATATTTTGTATCTTGTAACATTAATTGTTACATGTCTTAGTTTTAATTAATAATATAGAAAAGAAATATAAAATTAATCAATTATTTACATTTATCTACTAATTAGGAAAGTAACTATTTAAAATACTGAAAAAAAAAACAAAACAAAAAGAAACTAATAATGAACGCACCAAATCAGAATTCTGCATAGCTACAATTTATCAACACGTTCGTATTCAAATAAGCGACATATTAGGCACCCAGACACAGTTCCTTTGTTCTCGGCGCAGGCGCATCGTTCATGTTGTTCATTCACGACAGAATGATTCCACGTCGCGGTCGCGGAGATTGATTCTTGGTGTCAAGGCGAACGCACGTCAATATTTATCGCGATCTCTGATACGGACAAACCCGTTAAAAGAAAGAAACGGTCGTCATCGCGATATTTATCCTATTAACGGCGTCACTACCGTTCCCTCGACCATTTTATTTATATACTTAATTATTGTGTGTGTGATTTGGAAAACCCCATTTGGGTAAGTGTTGCACAATTTTAAATTAGGCAGTAGCTAAGCAAATTGTAACGGTTTATTTCTCTTTGCTTTGGACCTTTAGCATTTCTGTATTTGTGTTCTCGCCTTTCTTTATTTCTATTAGACGCTCACTAGTTTTTTCCTTTGGTTTCTACCCGCAGTTTGTAATTACATTATTTTATTATTTTTCAAAATGTTTCCGCTACTACTGTCATCTCCGTATCTGATAGTGAACATCCACAGCAACACAGCTACATATTAGTGCTTCCCTACTAAGCGTTGCTGTGGGTGCTCACAGTCTACGGCCAGTAGGTAATGCTTTCGCTTGTTGCGCATTACAGGTGTTAACATTTGCAAATTGTATCGAATAGAAATACCAGATTTTAAATTGTAATCGATTAAAATATAAACTTCTTTATGATCTGTGGTAATAAAATGTCGGGTAGTTATAGAATAAAAAAGAAATGTAACGTGAGGTATGACTTTTGGCGGTGGCGACGGAAGGAGCGGTTGACTCGATTTTTTGTAAAACTAAAGTAATAAACTAATCTCAAATATTGTTAGCACAAGCTTTATTGTTTTATTTTAAAAGTTCAGAAGTTGGATAAACCGCGTCAACCGAGCGGTCTAAGGTAAAGGTTGCAGAAAATTGGGTGAGTCTTTAATTATATTTTTTTTTGTTGTTATGCGAGTGTTTTGCTCGACTAACATTCAAAACTGCTTATTCTGTTATAAAAAGTATTGATGTTGCCTCATTATGTGTCTAATATTTTAATAACAACCGAACTAAGAGTAATTATTATGTAAGAACATTATAATGCATTATGAGATGTTCTTTTGTTTCGAGCATTTTTATACCTACCTTCAATTTTATTACAAAATATTTAAATCGTTCGCTTGATATTATGAATGCTCTTGTCAAAATTATTTCAGCAAACATTGTGTACCAAGTAAGTACCTATGATACATTGTTTTCGTTAGGTACTTATGTTTATATAAAAGACAACATCCATGATATTTTTAACACTTATGGGCCTACATTGGTAGGTACTACAAACAAAAACAGAATTTGGTGTATATTTAGCATATTTTCACCTACCGCCAGAATTATTTTTAATTATCCATTTAACTACATAAATATTTCCAAACGTTTAGTTATCTGGTAACTTGTATCTGTTATCAGTTATCACAAAACGATTGTATTACAATATTTTTATTCAAATAACTACAAAGTTTAATAATAATTTCTTAGTTATGCGACCATTTAATAATCTTTAATTTAAAATGTCTATATGAAATGAGTGAATGTTACACTAATGCCAAATAACATTTACAGTAATCTATTATTGTCGGTCCTTTTCCTTTGCTATCGTCACCTTACCAATCCAAAATGGGTACACCTTCTCCTGTTAGGTCTCGATCACGGAGCCGTAATACCCGTAAAAACTTATCTCATAAGAGTACGCGGTCTCGTTCACGTGATAGTAAGCGTAAATCTCGTAAACAATCGTGCAAATCAAGAAGACGTCATAAGAGATCAAAATACTATTCGAGCGAATCTCCATCAAGCTCGAGTGATTCATCACCGATTAGACATAAACATCGAAAGTTAGAACGGAAATGTTGTGAATCTACAACCAGTCATTCAGAAACATCTGTTTTGGAAAAATTAGTGGTTGCTCTAAACGATCGCAATATCGCTGGGTCTCGTGGTGAATCTGGCCTTCACGGGTCTCAAAACGTAATACCAAACTTTGACCCTCAGACCAAAACACAGACCATGAAAAATTGGTTAGCTAAAGTCAACGAATCAGCTCATGTGTATGGCTGGTCGGAGAGGCAAACAATTTTTTATGCATTACCCAGACTTTCAGGACTTGCCAAAAGATGGTATGACGGTCTGACTAGCATAAAGTACACATGGGCTGAGTGGCAAGAAAAACTTATAGCTGCTTTTCCGTGTGAGCACAATTATGGTGAACTTCTCCTCGAAATGCTTAATAGACGTTCCAGGAGGAATGAATCCCTTGAAGAATATTATTATGATAAAGTAATGTTTATAAATAGATGTGAACTGAAAGGCAAGCAAGCAGTAGATTGTCTTAGTCATGGTATTTTTGATAATAATATTCGAATGAATGTTCAGGGAGCGAATTTCCAGGAGCCCGAAGAAATATTAAAATATTTTCGGAATATTTATTCTAAATTGAACGAACCATCCAATAAAATTGTATCCAATACGCGTGATGTTAGCCAGTCTAACTCTAATCTCGGTAAAGCAGTAAGTTCACAATCGAAGCACCAGTTTGGATTGGCAGTAACTTGTTATAATTGTAAGGAACAAGGGCATGTAGTAACCAACTGCACAAAACCCGTTATTAGATGTAAGAGATGTCGGCAATACGGCCATTTAGAGCAGAATTGTACTATTGTTTCGGGCACCGCGATTGACACACGACAGACCACGAATACAACTAATAACGTATCAAAAAAATATACTTAGTATATCCCAGGGTAGTAATAAGGGCGATAAATATCTTAAACAAATAACTATAAACGATAGGTCTATTAGAGCATTTGTCGATTTCGGTAGTCACTGTACATTATTAAGAAAGGATATCGGAGAACAACTCGGCATTCCCATTGATTACAGTAATTTACCGACATTGAATGGATTTGGTAAGGGAACCGTCCTGCCAAGTGGTCGTATTACGGTCAGAATTAGACTTGATGGTCTCGATGAGAATGTTGTAGTGTATCTAGTTGAGGCTCACTTACAACAGATGCTCTTATAGGACATTCATTAACTGAGTTACCGGGTGTCAGGGTTTACAAATTCAATTGGAGCTAAAGATGTTCGCAGCAAATATGAATTAAAGGATGGTAAAATATTTAGGAAAATAGGGGTAGAATTACGTTGGGCTGTACCTAAAGATGCCCGGTGGACAATTTGCCAATTGTGTCACGATGATGCTGGTCATTTCTCATATGAGAAGACTATGGAAAAGGTTAAACGCGATTACTGGTTGCCAAGAATGACGCAATTTATTAAAAAAATATGTAAGAGCGTGTATCCCATGTGCCTACTCTAAGCAATCTGGTGGGAAGAAACAAGGGCTTCTCCATACAATTCCAAAACCCGATGTCCCTTTCCATAGTCTCCACATAGACCACTTAGACCTTTTATAAAAAGCAAGAAGGGAAACACATATATTTTAGGAATTATAGATAGTATCACAAAGTTTATAGTTCTTCGTGCCGTTAAAAATACGAAAAGCAAAACATCGATAAACGTGCTTAATGATGTATTTTCTCTTTTTGGCACGCCTAAAAATTTAATTTCTGACCGAGGTACAAGTTTCACTTCCAAAGAGTTTCAAACATATGTCCAGAAAATCATTAAGACGCGGGGTGAGAGTAATAAACTAGCACCCGCGTTTAGCGGTCCCTATATAATAACTACAGTTTTGGATCATGACCGTTATGAAGTAAGTAGTGTTGATGGTTATTCAAAAAAAAAGTATCGCAATGTTTTTTCGGTTGATAAAATTAAACCATGAATCAGATTCACAGAATCTGAATCGTCCGAGTACGATGATAGTGACAACTAAAGTGCACATACATAGTAATCATTACCCTTCCTTTTCTGTCATTTTTAACTTCCTATTTTCCTTCCAACCTTTTGAGACAATGAACAACCTGGAGGACGTCCGAGCACCTGGTGTGTGCTAGCAATCCTCAACTGGAGTCAGAAGCAGCCGAAGCTCCTTGTGTGGGCAAGCGGTAAGCAGCCTGAAGCGCCCGAAGCCCCTTTTTGTGGGCAAGCGGTGTACTGTCTGTAGGCCGTAGCTCCTTGTGTGGGCAAGCGGTAAGCAGATTATTAAGGCCGAAGCTCCTTGTGTGGGCAAGCGGTGTACTGTCTGTAGGCCGTAGCTCCTTGTGTGGGCAAGCGGTAAGCAGATTATTAAGGCCGAAGCTCCTTGTGTGGGCAAGCGGTGTACTGTCTGTAGGCCGTAGCTCCTTGTGTGGGCAAGCGGTAAGCAGATTATTAAGGCCGAAGCTCCTTGTGTGGGCAAGCGGTGTACTGTCTGTAGGCCGTAGCTCCTTGTGTGGGCAAGCGGTAAGCAGATTATTAAGGCCGAAGCTCCTTGTGTGGGCAAGCGGTGTTCTGTCTGTAGGCCGTAGCTCCTTGTGTGGGCAAGCGGTAAGCAGATTATTAAGGCCGAAGCTCCTTGTGTGGGCAAGCGGTGTTCTGTCTGTAGGCCGTAGCTCCTTGTGTGGGCAAGCGGTAAGCAGATTATTAAGGCCGAAGCTCCTTGTGTGGGCAAGCGGTGTTCTGTCTGTAGGCCGTAGTTCCTTGTGTGGGCAAGCGGTAAGCAGATTGTTAAGACCAAAGCTCCTTGTGTGGGCAATCGATGGGCAGTTGGTTGTAGCCCGATCTCCTTGTGTGGGAATGCAATAAGCTGTTTGGATACCTATCCATCTATGAAGGCCAAGGACCTTCATGTGCAGTGATCTGGTTGAAGAAATTGGTGCCTGGTGCTGACTGACGTCAGACAACGACCCTGTTTGTGCGCAATGCGGCAATTACCTTATGGGCATTGGACATCATAAGTCGAAGACGGTATGCCTCCTTGTGTATCATGACAAAATTATAGCCACACATGACCAGCTCTAATGAAGACTATGACGACAATTCGGAAGCAAGAATTGTGCGGTTTGGTATCATTATTTTTTTTACTGACGACAGAAATTTACTTCACTCGAGATTATTACCATAATTTTACTATTATGTAGATAGGTGCATTATTAATTAGGATACCTATTTCCTTTCTATATTTGGCACGTTGATTAGTTGAAATTATTTAATGGAAAGTATTGAATTGCTTTATCGTTTAAATTGTACAATATTTATGTAAGTAATCATAACTCGGAATGAGGTCATTCCTTTTAAATAGGATGGCCGAGAGGTAGAAGTTTAAAGTTTATTTAACTTTTCTCTTATCTGGTAATAAGAATTGAATAAATATGACTTAAAAATTATATTATTATGTTCACCTAAGATATGTGCTGCTTATATTATGTATAAACTTATAACTAGATTTTTTTAAATTATAAGTTAATATTAGTACCTAATGGTATTTTTTTTCTATTTTGTTTCTAATAGTTATCAATATCAGTCATGAAGTATTGTTATACTCAAACTTTCAATCTTATGTAATTATATAAAATTGCTAATGTATGCACATCAAATCATATTTTCCATAATTTGTGTCTGGGACAGACACAGTTACAGGATGGCCGACTGTTAACATTTGCAAATTGTATCGAATAGAAATACCAGATTTTAAATTGTAATCGATTAAAATATAAACTTCTTTATGATCTGTGGTAATAAAATGTCGGGTAGTTATAGAATAAAAAAGAAATGTAACGTGAGGTATGACTTTTGGCGGTGGCGACGGAAGGAGCGGTTGACTCGATTTTTTGTAAAACTAAAGTAATAAACTAATCTCAAATATTGTTAGCACAAGCTTTATTGTTTTATTTTAAAACAGGGTTCAAGGATCACCCTTATCCTGCTCGCTTCCCCGCGGTGGACAGTAGCGAGTCAGCCCACCTACAGCTGCACCTGCATCCTGAGAGACCTGGCGATCGACACGCGAGCACTCATCTCCAGCAGTGGGCAGTGACGTCAGGGAAGTGCTGGACCAGTGGGGGGAAGTTGTAATCGCTGTATAGGCCTTAACCTACTAAATCGACCCACCTACTGAGCTAAACTTTTTTATTAATACAAATGTTCCGAATTTTCTACCTACCTGTTTTTCATTTACTCTCCTCCTAGGAACCTATGCCTAGGTTAGGTGGAAAAGGTAAGAGGTAGTTCTTGAGGCCGGGACAATCTTAATCTAGTATTTAGATACATTTCACAACCTATGCATTTTTTCACATTTAAGCTATCATAGATAAAACTGTACGGGCCCTTGAATTTTTAGTCTAGGGCCAAATTGATAGATGGCAACTCTGCCAAACTGATAAATGTTTGATGAACTAGATTTGACCTTGAACATATATTGTCAATTATTTATGTATTTTATTAGTTAGATAGTTTAATAACCAATTTTAATTATTGTTCATTTTTTATTTTTATTTTGTACTCCTACCACTGTTGTGTTATTTTTAACCCAAAGGTTGACTGGTAGAGAATGCCTTGCTGCATTAAGTCCGCCTATGTATCACCATTGTACATGAAGTTTAAATAAATAAATAATTATATATTCATATAAATAATTCATGTAATAAAATAAACTTAAACTCAATAAAATGTTGTTTTCTTACAAAAGTATTTTTTTAATATTTAAAAGTATTTAAAAGATACGGCTTTTGTATCTAGTATTTCAAATACCATTACAAACAGAATCTTGTATATGCTATCTGAAATACTTAGAATTTAGTTAGTACATATAACCTTGTTTGGTGTTCCTGTCATAAAGAACACCTCTGCACTACCAATCGGGAAATATTCGAGTGATACCTACACTCTAGCTTCTAGCAAATAACTAATATAATTTTACTTATACGCATCCGTTACGTAAAATTACAAAAAATATGTTTCTATCACTAACCAATCATAAAAATATTAGGCGCGATTATTCCTTTAATAAAGCAAGTTATTCGCGACCACCACAAAATGGTGTACATATAGGAACGCTGAAATTTTAATGAGAGCCTCCGGGCGTATGGACCGCTGTTAAGCACCTTGCACATGAGTTTATCTGATGTTAATGGTGAAAACGAGCAGATTATGTACTAGATTGGGAAATGTTGCTATTTTTTTTTTCTAATGAAAACTATCGAAAAAAATGCGTCAAAATTTCAAGACGCGAATTATCGTCATTAAATGTTGAAAATTCATGCAACCAGTCATAGTAGTTTACGCGTGCTTTGTGATTCATTTTGCGATAAGTAGGTACTTTTTGATCAGGGAACTGAAAGTTAAGCTACATTGTCGCTAAATGCCATAGGCTACTTTTATTTTATCTTCTAAAATGCAGGGTTCCTGGTGATATATCGACAACACCGTTGGTATAGTGGTTGAACGATCGACTGCTACGCTGCGTGTCGCGGGTTCGATTCCCGCACGGAACAAATATTTGTATGGAATACAAATAGTTGTTCCGGATCTGGGTGTCTTGCGTATGCGAGTTTAAATGTTTGTAAACGCACCCACGATACAGGATGAAATACCTAGTGTTGGGCAATGATATAAAAAAAAATATTACGTAAGCGAAGCTGCAGAAAATGTTAATTTTAAAACATAAATAAGTTCCTAATCTAAGCTCGCGGCAAAGTAATAATAACAGCCGCACGGCTCGATATTAAGTTAAGCAACGCTTACCGATGTCGGGCAACGGATGGGTGGCCATCTATTATATAGGTACCGAGATTTGTCTGTGCCTTGGAAAGTTAAGCTGGTGTGCCGATTGTCATTTGAAGATCTTTGACAGTTGTTACGGTTGTCAAAAGCCATCAAATCATTATCAGTCTTGCCAAAGGGTGAGATAAGAACTCACTTTATGTTAAATGCTGTTATTCATTTGCATCTGGTTATACTGGAAGCCGACCAACTATAGTTAGAAAAAGGCTATGCTGATTGATTGAAATACAGAGATGATAAAGAGCTCCGTAACCGTAACCGAAATTTTCGAATATCCGAAATAAAATCTATCCGTAACCGTCACCGAATCCGAGATAAAGTTTCGGATAGGGGTGGAGTCAAAATGAGAGATGTTTTGTTGCCCTGCCGAACCGACATACTACACGAACGCGTCACTAGCATGTTTCGGTTGCAATAATAATCTAAAATCCGTTACTGAAACTATGCGAAACTAACGGATCCGGAATAATTTCATAACTTTAACCGTATCCGTAACCGGAATAATATTATTTCTATATCCGTATCCAGATCCGAAATTTCGTATCCATAACATCCCTAGAAATTTAAGTAACTAATCTAAAGTCTCCCTAAGAATACTCATCTGGATACTGAAATTATAACATTTCGGTCCCCATTCGATCGAGCCGTTTTTCCCGCTTCACTCGTTGGTAGATTATCTTTTAATTATTCCCTACGCCGGTTTTTTTTCATATTAAATACGGCATCATTATCAATTTCACTCGCTTGGCTCAATGGCTTTGGTAATTGTTGGCTTTTTAAAATAAAATTGTTGGTTTTAACAAGTATTTTTTTATTATTATTTTTATGTTGGTCCTCCCAAGTGACATTCTATCATAGCGAAAGCGTGGCGATAGCGATTGTCAATAAGGCAAAATTGTATGTGATTGACAAGCAATATCGCAAAATCACGTGATCAATTCCTTACGTTTTGACTTTTCGACTATTGCCGTCGCTGACATCGAATGCCACTTGTCTAGAGCCATAGGTGGGTCGATGACTTGGTTAATGTGTCAGGAACCTGATGATTTCGGGACGCACAGGACCGGTCGTTGTGGCAATACTTGGGGAAGCTCTATGTTCAGCAGTGGCGGCGGCTTGCGGCTGGAATGACGATGATGATGAAGATGGTGTTCCTCGTGAGTTCAGTGCTCTCTCTGTACCGTAGAGCATACAAAGCAAAAGACAAAATTTATTTATTTCAACTAGGCCATTATGCGGAAGTTATGAACGTCAAAAATATAAATTTAAAATTATTAATAATTAATTCTACCGTCCATTCGGAAAAGTAGCTTGTTATGGAGAAGAACGGACAAGAAACTTCACACTTACTCTTTAAAAAAAAGTGTTTTACAACATTTAAATACATACATAAATTCATAAACGTGAGGACGATGCACCCAGCACTACTATATTACGTATAGGTATAAAGTATTATAAGCACCAACAGGTAAATGCCTTCATTTGATAAATAGGAACATGGTTCTCACATACTTACAAATATTGCAAACATAGGTAAATTATCTAATATAAAAACAACGGAACAGTGTGCGGGTCTATTTCTTAAACAAACATAACTTAAGGTCTTGTTTCGAGGTGGCTACTGAGAAGCCTGACTTCGTCTTCTTCTTCTGAAGTCCAGACTTGTGTCCGGTTGATGGCAATAGGTCCGCCACCTATTACATGGTACTTAAACATAACTGGTGAAATATGAATGCACTTTCTTTACCTACTAATACTTCGAATATACCCAAGAATCTCAAGTCCACGTAAACAATAAGACTATCTACATACACCCGTATAAAGCTAAAGATATACTACACTACGGACATGAACGGACTCCTGCAAGGTCTGGTCGCAAGTGTGTACCGAGCCTTATGAATATGCATAAGGATGCTCATACCGCGTCGTGTGCAGGATGAAGAGGGGGAGCGGGGAGGAAGTCTGATAGATGTAATTAGTAAACAGATATTGTGGGAAGATTGGGAAGATGATACAAATGTGAGAGTTATTATGATAGTTTGTTTTAAAAACTTTACTGTAAAATGATTTAGTTTAAACCGTCGTCGTCAACAGTCGAAGACAATAACAGGTTTTTTAGGTAAAATTTTTTGCTTGTTCCGATAACACTTAATTGTAACCGACTCACAAGCCATGTTCTATCTCTTTAATAGTCGTGTCAAAGGTTTTTAGGTCAACATTAATTCGCATAGAGTTGCAAATTGGTAGGTACGAACGGTGGGAACATCATTAGAAATGAAATATGAAAAGTCCACATCAATAGCACATCTGCAAAAAGCTATTATTATGACCTATGTCTGATCAAATTATAGTATATATATATATATGTAAACGCATGGTCAGCCCTCTTCATACTATTTTTTTTTTATTAACACCGCATTATAATCTGTGCAGCCCTGGCTCTTGTACTAGGAAGTCCTGTATTACAAGAGCCTGACCTGTCACAAAACAGGGAATAATATAAATGCAAAAGGAACATGATATAACAAGCAAGAAATAATTACAGTAGCATGAAAGCATTATCAAGTATTCTAAATTTTAAAACAGACATTGATTTCCTAAAAATAAAATAAAAATGCATTAAACGAATTATAATTAACAATGCATAAATTATTAACATATCGGAAATTATAATACTTACATTGTATAAAACTAAAATTAAACATTGAATTCTTTTAAAAAGTCAATGGTCCCAAGACATTTTCATCACTGCCAATGTCTCCCTGAATCAATTTAACAGAAAGCTCTATTATTTACGAAACGAAAGTCACCTTTTATACGAAATCAAACATATGTTTATGTTTCATTCCATTTATTTCAATTCATTTCTGTCGCAGGACAAAAAGTAAAATAGTCGCCCGGGACAATAGTTTGGTGTCGGCGTCAGTGGGCGAGTCTCGTCAAACTTACGGGCTAGTGATGTGCCCTGTTATCGACTTATTTTAACCGAGATTTTAATTTTGAATTAAAATAAGTTTTGGTAGAATTTTCTTGGCTGAATCAACCACAATGTGGGTTCTGGAAGGTGTCCAGCGACACCGCGGCAGGCGAAGATGGAGGGACGAGCTCGACGGTTACAGGCAGAATTGGTCCATTTATGTATATTGTTCATGCGCAAGCCTATCTATTAATAATTAAAATAAAAAGAATATTGGTGCAGAATAGAGATGTTTGGAAGGACAAAAGGGAGGCTTTTGCGTTCCAGTGAGAGGGAAAAACCTGAAAATAAATAACCAAATATTGAAAAATAAAGTCCATGACATGTCGCCCGTTGACCGTTAGCGAACGGTGATCTTTTGTGGGCAGCGGGAGTCCGTTGGATACCGATCAGCCGATCTTGAACTTCTGAGCTCAAGATCGGCTAATGTGACGACGCAACGGCCAGATTTGGACGTGTTATGTCTGAAATAATAATGATGAGCAATTATATCTTTTCAAGTTTATTTTAATAAGCACTACCATGCATAAATATGTCATAGGCATAAGTACATGCCAAAACACATCTTCACCAGCAGTCTCCTACTGGACATAAGCCTCTTTCAAACTATCATAGATACAACGCCAATATTTTCACTACTTATCTAAAAGTCGGTTCGTATCGAATAAATAGCTATTACAATAAGTGAGCGTGTCGCAACACTACGCGACTTGTTGTGTCGCCATCGCAGACGCTCGTATGAATTGCCTGTCGCCTCTTTCCGACCGTGTTTCTTTGCCATTTGAGTTCAACATCACGATTAAGTAATGATGGATATGAAGTGATAGGACATTATTTTGTTTAGAGCTAATAATACTTATTATAAATGAGAAAGTTTGGATGGATGTGTGTTTGTTACTCAATCAAACCAGAATAGCGGAACGGATCTGGATGTAATTTAGAGATATACACAGATAGGTACAGAGAAAGAAAGAAAGAAAGAAAAACTTTATTTGTCAAACATGCGTTTACATGACTAATCAGACATGCATGGTATTGAGTTAATAAATCTTGTGAGCGTCCATGTTTTGCCAATAATGGCGTACAAAATTTGTAGGTATATTAGTTTACATTTAATTGCATTTTACATGCAGTCATTCTAAATTTCATTACAAAATACAAAACAAATAAATAATAATTGGTATAAAGATAATATAGTATAATAAATTATAGTCAAAATAAATTAAATAATGTCAGAATATTCATTACTATGCAGTCAAATAGAATCATTCAAAAGTTAATAATTTAAAATTCACATTCAATTGTTATTCTTATGTATATTAGAAGCTGGTATAAAAAAGTCCTTTTCATTTAAAAAATCTACAACATTGTAATACACTTTACTAACTAAAAAATTTCTCAGCTTATTTTTGAAAAGTGCCAAAGGCATTTCTCTCCAACTTTTAGGTAATGTATTATATATGATAGGAGCCATACAGAACACACTTTTGCGCATGAGGGTTGTTCTCGCAGTATGAGAACATATCCTGCTGTTGTCGCGCCTATTACGTGGGACTACTTCATCTAATCGTTTAAATCTGTGTGGATTTGTTTTAACAAAAACAGCCACTCCTAAAATGTACAGACATGGCAAAGTGAGTATTTTATATTTTTTAAAGTAAGGCACGCAACTATCAGTAGGTTTAATTCTAAATATTGAACGAACGCATCTCTTTTGAGCCTTGAACACCGCGTCTTTTTCTGTCGAGTTGCCCCAAAAAATGACACCATAGCGTAGATGAGATTCGGTTAAACCATAGTAGGCTGTAAGTAATGCCTCCACACCTATTATAGACGACAATGTGTGCAGGGCATAGGCAGATTTACTGATTTTCTTGCACAAGATCTCGATATGGGTTTTCCAATTAAGTTTTTTGTCAATGTGGAGTCCTAGAAATTTTGTTGTTTCTACCTCTTGTATAGGCTGGTCATCGTAGTGTATATTTAAATTACTTTTACTATTGATCCGTTGACTAAAATGTATTAATTTA
The DNA here is from genome assembly GCA_949775005.1 of Orthosia gothica. Lineage (NCBI taxonomy): Eukaryota > Metazoa > Arthropoda > Insecta > Lepidoptera > Noctuidae > Orthosia > Orthosia gothica. The sequence goes on along the minus strand of OX459046.1, from coordinate 2,901,081 downwards.
GTTTTAGTTAGGTTAATTTTTAAGTTGTTGTCATCCAGCCACTTTACCATCAGATATATAGAGTCATTTATGTCACTTTCATAAGTATCAATATTTTTGCAAGGTATCGTTATGGTGCTATCATCGGCAAACAGTGTCAAAGGTTGAGGGATGGCTTTCGGTAGATCATTAATGTATAGTATAAACAAAGGAGGCCCTAGAAAACTCCCTTGTGGCACACCAAACGATACTATACGTTTTGAGGATTGAAATACAACTTCATGTTTACTTTTCATATTAATTTGGGTTATATTTGTTATTTGAGTTCTGTTATGTTAGTGAGATTTAATTAGATTGTTGACATTGCCTCTAGTTCCATAAGCTTCAAGTTTATTTAAGAGTGTACCATAATGCACATAGTCAAAGGCTTGCGTCATGTCACAAAACACGCCACAGACCGGTTTCCTCTTATCCACGTTAGATGTAACATTATATAAAAAATCATAAATAGCCATATCAATAGTGTTACCTATTCTAAATCCTTTCTGTTCTTCGCATAAAATATTATGTCTTTCTATAAATGAATTTAGTTCTTTGTAAATATATAGAGATAGATAAATAGTCTCGAATATCACACAGACAATTTTTCATTCTGATATAATGATCCCTTAATAAATAAAATAAAAACACATATAAAAACACTTTTGAAGCGAGCGAAACCGCTGGCAGAAGCTAGTTAGGTAATATATTTTGTATTTGAGTAGGATAGTTATCATTTTGTGAGTAGAGTGTATTCATGTTGTACGATAACGATACGATTTTTTTTTCTTATGTGGGTAGACAAAGCATCAACATATATATTTTTTGTGCTCTTAGTTACATTAAGTTTTAAATTATATAATACTATTATTTAATGAAATAAACAAATCAATTTCATTTTAAGCCACCCTACACCCGCTATCTATTGCTATCAAGTTTGTAGCACTGAGATACAAATTGAATATTTAAAGTAATATCCAGTCACAATATGGACTCAAAACTTACTACCAGCCTCGAGGACCTTGAGAAGTTGTTTGGATCAAGAATGCAGGATTATGAAGCAAAATTGCAGAAGGCTATCTCTGGTACTCCATCGGCTTCACCTGACATTTCAACAATTGCAAGTGAGTTCTCAGACTTCAAGCAGTTTGTGTATCAAGCACTATCTAAATTAAAATCTCAAATTGAGCTGCTTGCTGTTGGGTTTGACCGGCATGAGACTGCGATGAGAAGGAAGGTCCTGTTATTCCATGGTGTTCCGGAGAGGGACAGTGAAAAGTTGAGTGAAGTGGTCCATAGCATCTTGTCCAACCAATTAAAACTGACAGAGTTGGTTAAGGATAAGAATGTTATCCATGTCTGTCATAGACTCGGATCCTCAAAGCAGAAGGCCCGTCCCATACTGGTACGTTTTTTTAATATGGAGAGCCGTCAGCTAGTGTGGGATAGCAAGAAAGCACTCAAGGGCACGGGGATAACCATCTCCGAGTTTTTAACGCAAGCGAGGCACCGTTTGTTTGTGACGGCTCGCAAGCACTTTGGCTTGCTTAATTGCTGGTCCACGGAGGGAAAGATTGTCCTTATTTGCCCAGACAAATCCCGAAGAAGGATCGATACGGCAGGCGAACTTCAAGATCTGATGGTCAAATTTCCGCCCTGCTTGGTTGACTCTGGAGGCTCTGCGCAAACTGTGGGACCTGGATCTGCTGTGGTTGCTACATCGGCTGCGACCGCTAAGAATTTGAGGAAGTCGCGTCTGCGCAAGTAACTTTATTCAATTTTGTTTTTATTGTCAGTCCATTCTCGTCACTCCCTAATTTAGCCGTATAGCACGAGCGACTCAATATTTCTATTCCTAGGCCGCCGGTAGTTCATAAAGTAGTTTTTAGCTGTCTCACCTTAAAACTTTTAATTTTAATTTATTATCCGCCGGTGTTATGTTTTTATTATTTACTTTGCTTTGACTTGACAGAATGTCATCATGATATTGATTGACAGTAGGCATCTGTTGATCTGTCAGATAGCATCTGTCAGTTGGTCGTATTGCGTTTTGTTTCTGCATAAAATGCGACGCGTAAGTCGATTGAACTCGTTTGTTTACGTTTCTCACTGTATACATTTTTCATTCATTTGGTTGTTGTTTAGATTTATTTTAGTGTTTATTTTATAGTTAAATTTGTAAAATTTCTGCCAATATACTAGCGAGTTGGGGTGGTTTTCTAATTGCAAGAAAACTTTATATTTAGTACTATTATAGATTTTACTTATATTATTTATATAATTGTATTATTATTTGGGTATATATTTATTTTATACATTATGAATGATTTTAATGACAGCTTCTTCTCATGCTCTTCTTCTGATAGTTTTGCTAGTGCAGACAGTGACACTACCTTGCCACTCACTTTACATGATAAATTATATTCTGTTTTCTCTAATGATCCTAAAAATCTGCATATTGTGCACATAAACGCCCAGAGTGTTCCTGGTCACTATTCTGAACTTCTGGCATCCTTTAGCAGTGCCAACCTGGATGCAGTATTGATATCGGAATCTTTCCTGAAGCCTTCTCTCCTCTCGACTCACTATTCACTCCCCGGCTTCGTCTTAATACGCAACGACAGGACTGGCAAGGGTGGAGGAGGTGTAGCTATGTACCTACGTGCTGATTTGCCCTTCAGGGTGGTTAGTTCATCTCCTTCCCTTTATTCTGAGTCGGCTGAATACTTGTTTGTCGAAATATGTATTCATCACACGAAAGTCTTGCTTGCAGTGTTCTACAGTCCTAATCTTCATATTGACTACTTCAATTCTCTTGACACCACTCTCAGCGATCTATGCCCCATGTATGAGCACATCATTTTGATGGGTGATTTTAATACTTGCTTGATTAAAAATGACTCTCGCTCCCTTAAACTCCTTTCACTCTTGTCTTCGTTCAATCTTCAAGTCTTGCCCCTCTCTGCAACTCACTATTTTCCTAATTGTACGCCTTCTTTACTTGATCTAATGATCGTTTCCTCTCCTACTAATGTTTCTACCCATGGCCAGCTTACTGCTACTTTCTCTTACCACGATCTTATTTATCTTTCATATCGTATCCGTGTTCCCAAGCGTAAACCCCAGCTTTTACATCTACGTAATTACAAGGGCATTGACTTGGAGGCATTGCAGCGTGATGCCGGCGATATCGATTGGTCTCCTCTGCTCGAGAACGATGACATCGATGGTAAGGTGAAATGCCTTAACTCAACCATACTCAACTTGTATGACCAGCATGCCCCTATTCGACGAGTCAAAGTGCGACATAATCCTGCCCCATGGATTACACCACATATTAAAGAGCATATGGCCCGTAGGGACAAAGCTAAGAGCAGATATAAGCGCCGACCTTCAGACTTAAATCTCGCTTACTACAAATGTCTACGTAACCGTTGCAATCATCTATGTCAGGATGCAAAGAGGCGCTACTTCCATGAACAACTCATTAACCGCAGTTCGTCCGATATATGGAAATTTCTTAAATCTGTAGGCATAGGCAAATCACCTACTAACCAGTGCAAGGATTTGAACCTCAATGATCTCAACAAACATTTCTCTCTTCTTCCTTTTTCTCTTGATCCGCGCGTCAAAGCCGCTACTTTAGATAGTCTTTCTAGTATGCCGTTGCCACAATATTCAACCTTTAGCCTTAGCGATGTTACTGAGGAGGACGTTAAGAAATCTATACTTGCAATAACTTCTTCAGCAGTCGGTGATGATATGTTGTGTTCCAGAATGATTACTCTTATACTTCCCTCATTGCTCCCTGTCCTAACTCACATCTTTAACCATTCATTCACCTCTTGCTCTTTTCCGTCGGTTTGGAAGCAGGCTCACATCATACCTTTACCTAAAACTAATAATCCATCTCTATTAACTCACTTTAGACCTATCTCTATACTTCCGTTTCTATCTAAAGTTTGTGAACACTTAGTTCATAGACAGTTATCCTTTTTCTTGGCGTCTAACTCGATCATTTCTCCCTTTCAATCCGGTTTTCGCGCGGGTCACAGCACTGTATCTGCACTGTTAAAAGTAACTGACGATATCCGCTGGGCTATGGAGAGTAAGTCCCTTACGGTGCTTGTACTGCTTGACTTTAGTAGCGCCTTCAACTCAGTGGATTTCGACATTTTACTAGGTATTCTTAAATCTATCAATTTCTCTTCTTCCGCTTTAGCTTGGTTCAACTCTTATCTTCGGGAACGCTCTCAGTGTGTTCGCCTTGATGAGTCATTCTCTGATTGGTGTAGCCTCACTGAGGGTGTTCCTCAGGGTAGCGTACTATCACCTCTGCTTTTCTCAATCTTCATTAACTTTGTTACCAGAGTAATCTCTTCTAGTTTCCATCTTTACGCAGATGACTTGCAGCTATATCGGCATTTCTCTATAAATGACGCTGGTGCGGCTATTGCAGCAATGAACCAGGACCTGGCAAATATCAGCATATGGGCTAAGTCATTTGGTTTACAAATAAATAAACAAAAAAACCTAGCAAATCTCAGGCCATGGTCATAGGCAGCAAATTTGTTCGCAATGCGGCTGACGTCACTTCCCTGATGCCTTTATACCTCGACGGTGTTCGCATTGACTATACTGAAACGGCAAAAGATTTGGGGGTAATCATTGACTCTAATCTTTCATGGCGTGCTCAGGTCAACGAGGTCAGTCGTAAGGAACATTTCTCTTTCCATTCGCTGAAATGCCTTCAGAGTATCTTGCCCTTAACGACAAAAATATCCTTAGCGCAAACACTTATTCGGCCGATTATAGATTATGCCGACGCCTGCTACCTGGATGCCACAGAGGAGCTATTAAATAAGCTTGAGCGCTTGCAAAACTTGTGTATTCGCTTTGTTTTTGGTCTACGTAAGTATGATCATGTTTCTCATCTTCGCAAGGAACTCAAGTGGCTCCCAATCCGTCTTCGTAGGAACACTCGGATTTTATGTCTCCTGTTCAACATCTTGCATAACCCCTCTTATCCTTCCTACCTGCGTGAGCGATTCTCTTACGCTCGCCCCAGAGATGCACTATGTAGATCACATCTCAAATCTCTCCTTAAATCCCATCCACATAAAACCAGTTACTATTCCTATTCCTTCTCTGTCCATGCTGTAAGATTGTGGAACTCACTTCCGCCTAGCATCAGAGATTTAAACACTATCTCACTCTTCAAAAAACGTTTAAAAGAGCATTATCTATCCTCTCAAGTCTGATCTTTATTTATATATATGTGTATGTATATATATATATATATTATACATAAGTATCTATATATTTTGCAGTTATGTATTTATATTTGTATATGTCCACCATCACACTATTTGTGTAGGTGCGCTAATTTTTATATCTTAGTTTATGACGTTCACTTTTCTTATTTTCCTGTTCTCACACACTATTGTCTACATTTCTTTTTAATTTTTCCTTTTCGCGGGTCTGCTGGCAGAAATTTCTTAAGAAATAAGCAGTGCCCTTGTACTCTTTTGTCTTGATGTGTTGTCTTTATGTATTATATTGTGTGTGTACATTAATTATTAAATATATAAATATTAAATAAATAAAGTGCAAAAAAAAATGTTTTGTATTAATTTTGTGTTTCTTGAATTATTACTTAGATACAAGACGGACCTAATTTAATAATTCAATAAACACAGAATTCTTTAGTAAATCTTTTTTGTGAAATTAAGTAGTTGAGTCTATTTAAGGGAATGACGTGTCACTATAATATATATTATTACCCACACATTACAAAGTAAACAGTGAATGTTGGTAGAGAAACGAATATTATTCTTCAAATCGACACCTTACGCCAAACTGCCGTGTTATGCCCACTTCACATAACTGTCGAAGAATGACAGTTATGATGTGAATTTACGGATTATTGAGAAAGGTCAAAAGGGCTATTCTGTAGATTATATTTAATCTATTGAATCACTGCCACTTTTGGCCGTATTTATAAAAATGTTTTAACCATAATATAGTTATTTTAAGCACTAATTAGCAGTCTTCGTTCAAATTGAGAGGTGAAATGTGCTCTGCTGAACCCTTCGGGGAATACAGGCGTAATGTTATGTTTATTGTAAATTTAGATTGGAGAATTTAAATTTATATTCTGCTTAACAAACTAATTAAACTAATATTATAAAGGCGAAAGTCTGTGAGTGTTTTTAGGGTTCCGTACCCAAAGGGTAAAAACGGGAACCTATTACTAAGACTCCGCGGTCCGTCTGTCTGTCTGTCTGTCTGTCTGTCACCAGGCTGTATCTCATGAACCGTGATAGCTAGGCAGTTGAAATTTTCAGTCAGATGTATTTCTATTGCCACTATAACAAGAAATACTAAAAACATAATAAAATAAATATTTAAGTGGGACTCCTATACAACAAACGTGTTTTTTTTGCCGTTTTTAATGACAACAAACGTGATTTTTTTGCCGTTTTGTTAATGGTACGGAACCTTTCGTGCGCGAGTCCGACTCGCACTTGGCCGGTTTTTGTATGTTTGTTACTTTTTCACACTCAAAGGCTGGACGTATCTTGGTGAAATTTGGCACAGAGATAGATTGTAGTCAAGAATAGCACATAGGATTTATTTTTATGCCGGAAACATGTTCCCTGGAGAATTTTTTGCTTCCTCGCGGGTGAAGCCGCTGGCAGAAGCTAGTTATTCTCTAAACTAATCTGGTGGAAATATGGTATTGTTTTTATAAATAGGGCTGTAAATCTTTAGGCGATTGTGACTGTACTTTTGTACCATAACTGTACGTATCTAATCAGATAAGACAATTAATTCTCTCACAAAGGGTCATATTTTTATGCTTCTTTTTTTTTGGTTTTATATAAATTTAGTATGTAAGTATATTCTGACGTGAACCTTTGTGAATAGTTAAAATAAAGGATTTAAATACTCTGACTTTTTTAACAAGAAATAAAGGATTAAAAACCCATCAATTCTTATCCACGCATCTCGCATCCATGAGCTCGCCGTACTCCTGTCCGTCGTTTGAAAGAAGTTACCTACTATAAATGAACTGTACTTTTATTTTTGTTTAGTACTTACTAACAACTGGTACTTGCCGCTGTAAAGTTACGTTCAACTGGAGTTTTGTTTGTTGTTCAATAATAAGCGAAGAATATTCATCCGCTGATGTATTATTTTATTGGAATTTTATTTATGTTTGTAGTCTAGTTTATCTGTTGTGTTGGCACGAACTGTGTATGAATTTGTCATAGTTTAAGCATAAACGGAAAATTAGCCACGCCACTGCTTTCTCTCCGTGGTAAGGGGTGGTGGATGTCATCTGTCTTCGAATATTTAGGTTCTCGTCATCACCCTTTTAATGTTTCCACTGCTAGGATACAGGCCTCCTATCCGGAGGCGTTATTACCTTTTTTGGATATCGCTGCATATGCTGAGGTAGGAGCCCTTTTAGTCTCGCACGGGTTTTTTTTTATTATTTTTTAATTGTATGCTTATTTCTCATGTCTCCTGAGCGGGTCACAAATCAATATTTTTCTTTCTTTCTTTTCTTTCTTTTTCTCTGCCCACCTGGTACGCACGTGGTACACTAAAGCCCATTCCCTTAGCCACAGAGAGGATTAAGACGACGACAATCGCCAAAGATTTTCATTTTAAAATCTGGGCTAAGGCCCAGTTATCGGTTGTATTTCGGGGAGTGTGCGATGGAATTGCATGATCTAATTCCGCCTAGCCCGTTTCATCATCGGACAGACGGTAGACATCCCACAAATACGCACTAAACGTTTTGGAATTACTTTCATTATGCGTACAGTACAGCTAAGGAGTGGAATTCCATGCCGAAGTCACTGTTTCCCGATAGCTACAACAACCTCGGGGTCTTAAGTCAAGAGTGAATAGGTTACTTCTAGGCAAGAGTGCTTCACCGTCGTCCACACCATCGTTTACCATCAGGTGAGATAGTAGTCAAGCACGAGCCTATCAATAAAAAAATAAAAACAGATCTAGATCAAGACTAACTGACCGACTCTTTGACAATTGGTTGAAATTACTACTTTGAGTTTGATTTCACACATTCAATCTGCTTAGTCTTTCCCCCTCTATGTTGTGGTCTATCCGGATGCAACTGAATACAAGTATTTTAAGATAGTCCTTGGCAACACTAATTATAGTCAGATTTTTTGGCTTCAGACTACTGTAATGACCGTAAAAGACCTCCAAACGACTTACGGTTTAAAGTGATTTTCAAGGCACGGAGGAGAATTGGCACCCATCCACGGACCGACCTCGGCAAGTTTGTGTTGCTTAACCTTGAATATCGGGCCTTTCTTTTTAAATGGCTTCTCGTAATAAGACGAAGTATTGGGTAATGTTTAACTGGGTTTTCCTGTGGAGAATAAACTAGAGCCTCCAGCCAGGGCAAAGATCGAGCCATGCAGCTGTCATGATTGAGCCTACTCGTAAAGAGAAGTTCAAAATATTATGGTACGAAACCAGTTTTTATTTATTTACTAGCTGTGGTCGCGGCTTCGTTCCCATCAACTGCCTACGCTGCCCTACTTAACTTCCTACATACCCTACTTGTCTTCCTGCCTACCCTACCTACCTACCAATTTTTTTCTAGGGTTATTTCTTCGCGGAAAATCTTAACACCGCCATTCAGAAAATGACTTCAAATGCACAACGCCATCTATCGAATATGGAGTTCAACTGTCCGTTCAAGTATCTGAATTGCGTGTGTTGTGTTGCACCCTGGCTATTTATTTTGGAAATATTTTCGATGTACTAAACTTTTACTTTTACTTCTGGCCAACTAATAATTGTACTACATACTGGTACTTGTTGTTTCTATCAGTTCACACGTTAAGATTACCAAATCACCACCGACACATTATCGCGGATCGCTTTACATAATTCTGTTTGTGTCATCACACCGGGGTCGACGGCCCGTCAACTCATAACCGGGGACACGCCAGACATTGACGCCGCATATTTCAGAATCGAGTGCTCGGATGTACTCGATAATCGATTCGGTGTGTGCACTATTTTGCATCTGACTTTTGATGATATCCACCGTCTTTTGTTTTTGTCTTCGAGTAGTTTTTGGTTGGTCTTATATAATAACGATTCCTGTCCTAGTTACTGTCCCACTGCAGGACAAAGACCTTTTCTCATACAGAAAAGGCACAAGTATTCATCACCACGGCTCACACACTCCTATCGGCTGGCTCTAGAAATAGCTCTAGAATTCTAGATCTTCAGATTCAGATTCAGATTCAGATTCAGATTCATTTATTTGCAAAAACATGTGTAGATAATATACAATTATACATGGTATGATTATAGGTGTTACATAGAATTTGATTGGCTCAACATGTTTGACCATGGCTGGTGTACAAATTAGGTCGAAAATAATAAAAATCACAATACAAAAATACAAAAAATAACACTATATATAAATCAACAATTAAAATTAATAATATTAAATAAAAATAAAAAAAATAGGTCAATAGTAATGCGATTAAAATTAAATAAAATAGATTTAGTCAGTAGGTATCTTCAGAGCGATTTATCATTTAGAAATTCATTAACATTATAATAGGCTTTTCCTGTCAGTATTTTTTTTAATGTTTTCTTAAACTGGTCTGTATTTAATTGCTTAACACAGTTAGGGATATTATTATAAATTATTGGCGCTCTGCAAATAACGCTTTTATACAGAAGTGCTGTCTTAGCTGGCTGTACATAAATTTTATTATTGTCCCTACGATTTCGTTTTATAATGTCCGATATTCGAGGAAACAAATGGGGGTTATTTCTGACAAATATGGCTATTTCCAAAATATACAGTGACGGAAGTGTGAGTATTTTATGCTTTGTAAAAAGTGGCTTACAGCTCTCAGTACTTTGAATACCGAACATCGCACGTAGGCATCGCTTTTGCATTATAAATGCCATATCTTTATTTGATGAGTTGCCCCAAAAGATAATGCCATATCTGAGGACAGATTCAACAAGTCCATAATACGCCGAAAGTAACACATCAGTGTTGATGGATGGAGCAAGATGGTACAAAGCATATGATTGACTACTGACTTTTTTACATAGTGTGTCTATGTGTTCTTTCCAATTAAGTTTACTGTCTATAATTAAACCGAGAAAACGGGCATTAGTTACTTCATTTATAATGTAATTTTCATGAATCAAATTTACATTTAATGGATTATGCAATCTTTGTCCAAAGTGCATTATATTTGTTTTGGATAAATTAATTTTTAAATTACTATTATCAAGCCAAGAAATTATAGATGTCAGAGAATTATTTATGTCAGATTTATAGTTATTAATGTCCTTACATGCAATTGAAACTGTACTGTCGTCAGCAAATAATGTCATAGGTTGAATCGTTGCCTTTGGAAAGTCGTTGATATAAATAGTAAACAACGGCGGCCCTAGCACACTGCCTTGAGGAACACCGTATGTGACATATTTCCTCACGGAGCTGAATGTTTCTTCTCTTTTAGTTTTAGTATTCACTCTAGTTATTACCGTTAACTGTTGTCGATTCGTTAAATAGGATCGAATTAAATCCAAAACATTGCCTCTTATGCCGTATGCGTCAAGTTTACTGATCAATATATTATGATCCACATAATCAAACGCCTGTGACATATCGCAATAAATAGCACAAACTGGAACTCTTTTGTCAACGTGGCAGATAACATTTTGGATAAACTCATAAATGGCCATATTTATGGTTTTATTTACTTCACGTTCGAATACATATTTCCTCTAATTACTACTAAAGTTTTCATATAAAAATACTTAATAATAATTAAACTTGACGCTTGCGAATGATACTTGTTGTTATAGTGTATGAGTAAAATAGTAATTAATTAGGATTATGCATTTAATTTTTCAGTTTCTTACGTAGAAAGTTATCGCGGCATATAAATGCATTTGTTGTAGATTATAAACTAGTTTCTGCCCCATGGGAAAAAGGCGTGCTTTTATGTAGGTATATATAAACAACAGCTACGAGTATGTGTATAAAATTGCACAATGAACTAAATATATTGATTGTCAATAACGAACCCATATAAACATATTTATTACAGCAAAATTAGAGCAATCGGTTTTTCCTTGAGTCATTTATTCTGCTTACACATCTGTGTTACCCGTAACAGAAACATTAACTTCTATTTAAGCTTCGTGCACTTAAAACAAATAAACTAAACTCCTTAATACCGACGTTATAGCTCTCAGACATTCAACAAAACTTTATTATAACCCCGCTAACCCTCAACCAAACTGTGCCGACCTCATAATATACCAGTACCTTTAAAGATACTTGTAACTTATAAGATACCTGTAGGTACCTTCAATTGAACGGAACAAATATCCTTTATCTGTTAAAATACCTGCCAACTACGGACCTGATATCCATTTTAATAATTTCCCTAGCGGACCAATCCACTAACAAATTTAATTCACGAACAACTGTATTCCATTAACGCGAAAGTTTATTTTTGCTTGAGACAGATGTGGTTCTTAGATCCTTTGGTGTTGCAAGTGGGATATTAGTCTTTATTTGTAACGCGATATCGAGTGAATATTGGTGGTATTCGTGTATCGAGTCCGTTCATCGATTGGTGCCAACTGAAGGGTTGTATTTCACCAGTTTCTGGGGTTATGGTTTAGAGATGAGATAGTGATATAGTTTTATGAGGGCGTTGGAATTTGATTTAGTAAAATATTAGGCCATTAAGTTTTTAGAGCGGATTATATTCAGTAATATTTTTGTCGAGACAGCTTTTAAAATACAAAATATACAAAACATAAAATCACATGCACCTGTACGTGTATTGCTATTCTGGGTGCATTGTCTTCACATATATGAATTTATTATTGTATGTACTTATGTAAATATTGTAAAAAACATTTTTTTTAAAGAGTTGTGCTGTAAAGTATTAAAAGTATAAAGTATAAGTAGTTCAAAAGTATGGAGTTTCTTGTCCGTTCTTCTCCATAACAAGCTATTTTTCCGAATGGACGGTAAAATCAATTGTTATAACTTGTAAATTTTGATTGTTGATGTTTAAAAGTGCCGCTTAATGGCCTACTAGAAATAAAAATATTTGACTTTGACTTTAGAGCGGATTATTTTCAGCAATATTTTTGTCAAGACAGCTTTTAAAATACGAAATATAACATCATTCCTGTATTACCACAAGGGTAAGGCAGAGGTACAGCTACACCCACACTTGGCCAGTTATGTTTAAGTCCCATATAATAGATGGTCTATTGCCAGCTACCGATCACAAGTCCATACTCCGGGCTGCTACTAAGAAATTCTAGTTGGAAAAACCCAATTACATCTTACCCGACTCGGGAATCGAACCCAAGACCTCAAGCTCAGCATGAGTGCTTGCAATCGCTAGACCAACTAGGATACAATACAGTGTCAAATAAAATTAGCTAGAAACACACAGATCAGAGCCGCCATCTAAAGGCCAATACCTGTTTAACCCATTAAGCGTCTAATTACAGATGCAATAGAAAAAAATATAAGCATCCGAATTTAGAACCTCCTTTTTGGGAATTCGGTTAAAAACAGGGCACCCATGGATTGCAAACGACACGGGTACGAGTACACCGTACAATTAAGTATAGCAATATCACCTCAGTGACAAAAAATGTCATTAAATTGTCAAAATGTAAGGTAATTATAGGTTTTTGACAGATAGCAACCGCGATGCGAATGTGAAAGTGCCTGCAACCGCGATGCGAATGTGAAAGTGCCTTAAAAATAAGGGTATTACCACTCTGACGCGGATAAACAATAACAATAGACAATTATTTATCTACAATATTATTTGCATTATATTTATTGAAAGGGAACTAAGGAAATAATATAATCATTTCGTCACAACATCACGCTTGTTTTCCCAGAAGGGCCAGGCAGCAATGCATATGGCACACCCATAACTCATAATTTTCGACCTTAAGACGACGACTAACGCCAACGACCTTGAGGGAACAAAACGCGCCCTCGTTTCATACCCGCGCGACCCAAAATTTTGTAGTTTTTTGTAAAGTACAAAAAACTACAAAATTTTGGGTCGCGCGGGCTACAAAATTTTCGTACTTTCCTTATTATTCTATGACTTTTAAAAAAAAGCTTCAGATGAAAATGTAGATAATTAAATTGTCTTTGAGATAGTGTCAATTTCATTAAAATACGCCCAGCGGTTTTGGTGTGATTGTCGTGTTTTTGTCCTTTTTAGACATAACTTTACAAACTAATTACACTATGTTATAAGAATAATACTCAAATTCTGCTCAGATGAAATTATTAAAAAAATGGTCTAATATAACATATATTTTTTCCAAAAAATTACAACTAGCCGTTTAAACGTGATTCTCATTTTAAAATCAGCTACTCAAGGGAATCGGCGCCTTAAAAGAATACAGAAAATAGGTCACAACGTAATCTTTGCGCGTGGTGCGTACAACGCACTGCGTAGCATTTACGCTTACACAACTGCGTAGCACTCGTAGCTGGGTAGATCGCTACGCCGTAGCGAGCTGCTACGGCGTAGCTCTGACCAACTCCCTTTGTTCATTTAAGTATTATGTCTAATACGTATTATGAAGAGGTACATTTTAGTGTTTTATCTTAATTCAGCCTTTTTTTATTATCGCTGAGAGCCATAAGTGACTTTTTATTTTATCCTAGAAAATTCACGGTTCATATTAGAGACGCGCCATGGGAGGAAAACCACGGAATCAAAATAGTGATTTTAAAAATAAACTTTTCTATTCCCACCAAGTTTAAGTCAAAATACATTTAACTAAAACATTTTCTACTAAAAGTTAAACATAAAAGAACGAAAATAAATCACAGTTGACAAATAAGAAAGCTGGCGTGCCTTGCCCCCATACGTTACGACTGTATTCACGAGGTTTTACCCCATTCACGAGTTTTTACCCTGTTCGCGACTTCTTACCCTTTCAGTTCCCAGACACGGCATAGATGTCGCCACCTGGGATGCCAGAGATTGATTCACGAGACCGCTTCAAAGTTTTTGCTGGAAAAACTTATTTACTGAGCTATTTTCCTTTATCAATTTATCAGTAGATTGCTCATTTTTGCTTTTGTAATGTTGGAAACAGGTTCCAAAGGTGACTAGTTATGCCCTTTTATGATTATTCGAAACAGCATCGGAATATCCTCTCTACACCTATTTTGTGGCCTTATGCAGCAGATGCAGCTGACTCATCATCCAGTATTAGAGTTGTAGAGATCCGCAAGAAAACAAGTGTTTCCGACATAGTCCGAAGAATTGCCAATCTTAAGTGGCAATGGGCAGGGCTCATTGCTCGCAGAACGGATGGCTGATGGGGCAGAAAGGTTCTAGAGAGGCGACCGCGAGCCGGAAGACGTTGCGTTGGAAGGCCTCCTACTAGGTGTACCGATGACCTGGTGAAGGTTGCGGGAATCCGCTGGATGCAAGACGCACGGGACCGGTCGATGTGGCGACGCTTGGAGGAAGCCTATGTCCAGCAGTGGATGTCTTTCGGCTGATATGATGATGATGATGACCAGTATTTCACATGAAGCGACTGCCTTTATTTGTACTCATCCAGAATCCAGACTTCACGATTACTATTTCATCGATTACAAGTTCTTGACTAGCAACATCATCATCATCATCAGCCTTACAATGTTTACACTGCTGGGTCACAGGCATCCTCTCTGTGAGAGGTAATGGGCCTTAGTCCACCAGGCGGACCCAGTGCGGGTTGGTGAATGTCACATGTCTTCGAATTTATGGTTCTAAGATAGTTTCCTTCACCGTTTCTAGAGCAGTGGTGATAAAATAATTTACACAAATAAAACCGCCTCCCTGGGTTCGAACCCAAGACCTACGGCACGTAAGTCGGGGCCGTTTCCACTGGGCCACCAATATACTAGCAACATTCACTCAATTTAATAATAGCCATGGTAGCATTAAAAGAGTTGTGTATTTTCCGGCTACAGGCTAACAAGGGTATCATTAAATATTTCTGAGACGTAGCTGGAATATTTATTCGGAACAATGATATTTTTTTTTTGCTAAGCTTTGTGATTACAGCTATTTCATGCAGCAAATACCTTAGTCCATTAATAATACTAGTAACAAACATGGTATTCTTCAGTCCGTATTGCATGACCCAACTACTGCTAAAGTTAGCAAAGATTGATTCACTGCAAGCTTTTAAACTTTTTGTCTTATATCGGATGTCTTGTTTTTGTGCAAAAAGATTAACGTATAGTTCCTGACTGTTGTATGTTTGTCGATTAAGTTCGTGGTGATACCTTTAGATTTTGTTATTTATTTACATACTAGCTAATCCGACAGTCATGACTCATAAAGATGTCAGGACTACTCACGACTAATAAACTCATGAACTTAGAAATTTGAACATAAATCTTTTACAAAAACGTCTTCTACATCTTCTTGCCCGGATATCTCAATATTTTGGGAATCTTTACCGTTTATTTCAAGCCTTAAAACTTTATTCAAACTTTACGGCATTTTCGAATAAAACATAGCCAAATAAAAAAAAACCGGCCAAGTGCGAGTCGGACTCGCGCACGAAGGGTTCCGTACTTGGTAAATTGCGGTTTACGATTTATGACGTATTAAAAAAAAACTACTGACTAGATCTCGTTCAAACCAATTTTCGCTGGCAGTTTACACAGTAATGTACATCATATATTTTTTTCAGTTTTATCATTCTCTTATTTTAGAAGTTACAGGGGGGGGGACACACATTTTACCACTTTGGAAGAGTCTCTCGCGCAAACTATTTAGTTTAGAAAAAAATGATATTAGAAACCTCTATATCATTTTTAAAGACCTATTCATAGATACCCCACACGCATGGGTTTGATGAAAAAAAATATTTTTAGTTTTAGTTTCAAGTATGGGAACCCCCAAAATTTATTGTTTTATTTTTATTTTTGTGTGAAAATCTTAATGCGGTTCACAGAATACATCTACTCACCAAGTTTCAACAGCATAGTTCTTATAGTTTCGGAAAAAAGTGGCTGTGACATACGGACGGACAGACAGACAGACAGACATGACGAATCTATAAGGGTTCCGTTTTTTGCCATTTGGCTACGGAACAAACGCTAGGAAGCTAAAAACAACGCCTAGAAGTATAAACAGACTTCATTGGAAATATTCTTCTGTAGAGAGTTCCGGTGCGCAGCACTCATAACCAGCGTGCATGTATGATCTGCCCCCCTAGCCAAGTTACAAACGTTTCGTATCGAATCTCTTTCTACAATCGTTAACGCCTTCTATTTGTATGGTCTGGCCACGTGACTTAACGTTCAGATGTGATACATTGATTCGTTTTCTACAAGCGTTTCGATTGTAGATTATCAACTTAGCTATACCAGGCCCCTCAGAAAGTATTGCGAAAAAAAGTTTTTATATATGGGAGACTGGCCAGTTATAATGTTTTTCGAAAATATGATTATTTATAAGTAAAAATAAGTAAGTTCCAATTTCAAAATTTCCCTCCACATTTTTTGCGAGTTAATTCAAAGTATTGTGTCTCACTGAAATATGGATCTGCGCCGGGAACATTTTAGAGCTATGATTTTATACGATTTCAAGTGTCGCCTGAAACCGGATGAATCGTACGATAGACTTCAAATGGCATTCATGGATGAAGGCCCTTCCAAGGCAACCGTGTATCGTTGGTATAACGAATTCAAGCGCGGTCGACCAACTTTGGGGGATGACGAAAGAAGCGGTCGCCCTTTGACGGCTGTTACCGAAGAAAACGTGCTAGCAGTGAAAAATTTAATCCAAGACAATAGGCGAATTACATATCAGGAGATTCAACACATATTGAAGATTGGATCGGGAAGCGTTCACGAGATTCTACATAGCCATCTTCGCGTGAGGAGGATAGTATCACGCTGGGTGCCGCACAACCTCACCGATGCTCAGAAGCAGGCCCGGGTGGAATGGTGCCGTGATATGCTTAACAAATTTGAAGCAGGCTCGTCTCGGCGTGTTTACGACATCGTTACAGGTGATGAGTCCTGGATTTATCAATACGACCCAGAAACCAAGCGCCAGTCGACTGTTTGGGTGTTTCAAAATGAGCCAACGCCTACCAAAGTGAAGCGATCTAGAAGCGGGGGTAAGATTTTGATCGCTAGCTTTTTTAATTTGACTGGCCACTTGGTATCAATTCCCTTACGGGATCAAAGAAGCATTAATGCCGAATGGTATACTACCAAATGTTTGCCAGAAGTTT
This sequence comes from Orthosia gothica, assembly GCA_949775005.1. Classification (NCBI taxonomy): domain Eukaryota; kingdom Metazoa; phylum Arthropoda; class Insecta; order Lepidoptera; family Noctuidae; genus Orthosia; species Orthosia gothica. The sequence goes on along the minus strand of OX459046.1, from coordinate 2,883,711 downwards.
TCTCTGTTATAAGCAACAAGCGACCAAACACAGGGCTCCGCGGGCTACTGCTCCACCACGACAATGCACCTGCGCACACCGCACTCAAAACGAGGGACTTCCTGGACAGCACGCCATTCAAACTCCTGGGTCACCCTCCTTACAGCCCTGATCTAGCACCGTGTGACTTCTTTTTATTCCCAAAAATAAAAAATCAGCTCAAAGGGATACAATTTTCGTCGCCGGAAGATGCGCTGGCTGCGTTCGAGCAGGCTGTAAACGAGGTGTCTGCGGCGGACTGGAAAAAGTGTTTTGAAAACTGGTTTAGGCGCATGAATCTTTGTATAGAGGCTGGTGGAAAGTACTTTGAAAAGATTTAATAAAAATATATGTACGTATAGAACAATTTTTTTTAGTTTCGCAAAACTTTCTGAGTGTCCCACGTAGGTACCGAGGCTAGAATTAGGTGTCATTTGATGTCAGCGATGGCAATGGTCGAAATGTAATTGATTACGTGACATTTCAAAGCGTTTGACATTCTCATGAACGTAAACGACTTTGCTGTCGTTTCCGTGGGAAAAAATGCGTGAGACTATGAATGTATGTACTTATTTATCACCAGGCAAATTCTTTTACCAAGATATGATCTAAAACCAAAAGTTCTTACGCCTTTATAAAATAACAAAACACGTATTTTATATTTTCAAAAAACTTCTTTCAGTTCAAAGTGAAAAGAAGTTTTAATCCGGCCAAATTGGCGCCTTGTCACACGGCGGAGAGCGCGACGCGTCGGCGTCGTGTGTGGCCTCTAGACCAGCGGGGACCACGGGCTGCTGCATATGGCTTTACGGCCAACAGAACCGGCCAGGTCAACAGTGGATTGACTATGATAAAAGAAAGAAAAGAAGACACTGTTAATTGGCACAACACAAGACCCACAACGCACAACGCCTAAGCGACGCGTATAACACGGTGCTTAAAACCTTCTAACCGCGAATTTCCAGAGTCGCGGCAACAGTGACGCCGGAACCGTTTTGCTTCGAAGTCAACCTTTAGAAACAGCAGGGCCGCGGTGACCCCTGGCAGCGCCTGTGTGCGAAACTTATGAAGTGCCTCTTTTATTGTCGTCGTGTTTCGACATTAATATTTTTTTTATTTTTTAAATTTTGACTGATATATGATCACCAGTTATATATAGAAAAAAGTTTTTTTTATTATTTTTTATTGATTAAATACTTCCACACACTATCTTTGATTCAAACTTACGCATAAAGTTGAGACAAAGAGAAAAAAAAATAGAATCGAAAATAGAACATTACGTATCAAACAAGAATACTGTCAAAAATATATTATTGTATATATTATTTGAATATTTCTAATCTTATGACTAATAATAAAATAAACTTACATACAAAGGGGAGGAGGAAAAGGGCTCATTGCGCATCAAAAAATAAGTCCTTCCTTGAGCAACTGTCAGCAACGCATTTTTTCAGACTGACCAAAATTATTTAATATTTTAAACGGATTCAGAGTTTATCCGAATATACATTCATTGTCTGCAGCCATTTCGGCCACGGCGGCCAATCTCAATGGTGAACAGATATCGAGTTATTATAGTGCACAAGTGAGTGCGCAACTATTCGTCGATCGTTTCAGAATATTGGAACAGGCAGTGCCATTGCAAGCAACAAGTGATATAAGATAATTATTTAAGATATGCCGTGCCAAAACGTACGACGCGAAGACGCTGCGATTCACCTAGACAACGGTTGCGAAGGATGTGCCCCCTTCACCCTCTCTGCACGGCGAGCGCTCTAACCCTGTACCGCGACTGCGCCGTACCGCTGCCGTCATAAGTGCCAAGTGCCGTCACTCAATTTTGACATTGTTTTTTTGTGTTATTTAGTTTTATAATAACATTGGTAAGTGAAATTAATTTTTTATTTTAAGCGCCGGCTGTAGCAATACCGGAAACTGTAGCAGTCAACCTGCTACATCACTTGATATTCAGCTGGTGAGATGTCCCCATTGCTCTCAGGCACGTTTTTATAAGGGCGAACGGGAGCTACGGATCCACTATGGTAAAGAACACAAACCCCATAGTGTACCTTCGTGCCTCCCAGCAACACCACAAATACAAACCGAAACGCTTTGGAAAACCCTTACTAAATTGAAAAACTACACCGATTTTAAAGATAATTCCCCGGGGCGCAAGACGGTCTGTTGCGCTTAGTCTGGCGCGATGCGTCCGTCTTGCAACCCTGGAGAACTCACAAACTGCCTGGGAGGAATTGCTCACCTTCCCTTATAGGATTCTGCATGTTCAGAAAAAATTGTCTATAAAAAAACACTAACGACCCAAATTAAAGACAATTGTAACGATTTGACCCTTATTTTAAGTTCAAAATTACCAACATTCAATCACCCTTCCCAGAAAGGTGTGTGTTCGCATGTAGAATCCAAATTAAGTGAAGGTGACATAAGGGGAGCGGCCAGGCTATTGTTCAGTAGTGATGTGGTAGCGCCTTACTCTCCAGAAACAATTTCAGCCTTGGAGAGTAAACATCCAGCGCCTGCGGATGATCTTACCTTTCCCGACCCACCCAACACCCCCGATCTCAATTCATCCTTTCTACAGGTTTCAGCCCCCCAGTTGATTGCAGCAGTGAGCTCCTTCCGAAGCGGTTCCGCTGTCGGCCTCGACGGCCTGACTCCTCAACATTTAAAAGATCTTTTAAGTTCAGGCGCCGGCGACGCTGGTAAGTCTCTTTTGAAGGAGCTTGTGGCTCTAGTCAACCTAATGCTCTCTGGTGGTGTGAACGATGCCGTCGTCGATGTCTTATACGGGGCCAACTTATTTGCTCTGCGCAAGAGGGACGGCGTATTCGTCCAATTGCCGTCGGGTGCACCTACAGGCGTATGGCAGCCAAAATATGCTGTGAACTCTATGGTAAAATTCTAACTACTAAATTCCAGCCCCTACAGCTTGGCTTTGGTTCCAGAGGGGGCTGTGAGGCTGCCGTACATGCCCTTTCCACTTTTTTGAATCCCGGTAAGGGTGAGGTCACCCTCAAGGTTGACGTTACAAACGCCTTTAAATCCGTCAACAGGGACACTTTGTTCGCTTAAGCAAAAAAAGAGTTACCAGAAATTTTCGGCTTTTTGTGGCAATGCTATAGGCACCCATCAAAATTATTATACAAAGACAATGTTTTGGAATCTTCAGTTGGTTGCCAACAAGGTGACCCTTTCGGGCCAGTCATGTTCAGTCTGGCTATTCATACGATCATTCAAAAACTAAATTCGAAATTTAAAGTATGGTATTTGGATGATGGAACACTAGGAGGTGACGCAGACACCATTTTAGCAGATTTCCAATTCCTGAAAGAGTAGTTCAAATCCATCGGCCTAGCCACTAACCACTCCAAATGTGAAATTTTTCTTTGTGACAGTACCGACAGACAACCGACCCTACAGAAATGCTATGCAATAGCCCCAGAGATCAAAATTTTAGATAAAAGTTCACTGCACCTCCTAGGTTCCCCAATTTTGGAAGACAGTTTTTCTTCATTCATTAATGGCAAAATTAACCATTTTGATGATATTTCGGATAGACTCTCCAAAATTAACCTTCATTCGGCTTTTACTCTCATTAGGTATTGCTGTTTTGGACCAAATTTTATGTATTTTCTCCGCTCTTCCCCTTTATGAAAGCAGCCACTTCTCCTGGAAAAAACTGACGAAATTATTCGATGCACTCTCACATCTATCTTAAATGTGGCCTTGGATGACCGAGCCTGGACGCAAACCACGCTACCCATTCGCTTCGGTGGCCTCGGCATCCGCAAAATTTTTAGTATAAGCCTACCGGCGTTCCTGTCTTCGGTCCACAGCACTGAAACGTTAACCACTAAAATGTTATCCCTGTCACTGATTAACTGTGAAGTGCCGTGCTCGACCGACGCAGTGTGCGCCTGGTGAATGAATGGGAGTCGAGCCTCTGGGTACAAGCTTTACCGTCACCCAACTTAGGTACAATGTTGATTGACACTACTTTCCGGATCGCTACATGTCTGCGCCTAGGTACTCCCAGCGGAGCTCCACATCGTTGTCAATGTGGTGAAGCAGTCGACCGCCTCGGACACCGTGGCCTATCCTGAAGTAGGAGCGCTGGTCGGATAGCACGGCACGCCAGCATTAATGACATCCTACGTCGAGCTCTTGTTACAGCCGGGGTGCCAGCTGTTTTAGAACCCAATGGCTTGGCACGCGACGATGGGAAGAGACCGGACGGGATGACCATAATGCCTTGGACGTTGGGTAGGCCTTTGGTGTGGGATGCAACATGTGTCGATACCCTTGCGCCATCCCATGTTCTTAGCACGGCGGGCTGTGCTGGGGCAGAAAACCTCAAACGGCGCAAATATAACAACCTTATTGGCAGTTATATGTTTTAGCCGTTTGGGGTTGAGACATTAGTTCCATGGGGTCCGAATGCTCACCGAGTGTTTCGAGACATAAGTAAACGGTTAGTCGACTGTTCGCGTGAATGCTGGCTGGCCTTTTCTTCAGCCAGAGAATCAGCATAGCCATTCAACGTGACAATGCTGCCAGCGTTCCGGTCACGTTTCCCATTGACATCGATGTGGACGAATTTTTTGATGCGCTATGAACCCTTTTCCTTCTCCCCTTTGTATGTAAGTTTGTCAAAAATTGATTTATTGAATTAGATGCATTCGATGAACATGGAATATTATAGAAAAAATCAGCATATTGTTGAATGATTATTGATCATTTTATTAATCTCTAAAGTTTACTATGGTCAAATAGTACCTCGAAAAACGTTTTTTTTTTTACTTTAATAATTAATAACTAATGAAATAAAACTCATAATATTTTTTTTTAATAGTGTACAATCATCTGCCTAGCCTTTTCCCAACTATGTTGGGGTCGGTTTCCAGTCTAACCGGATTCAGCTGAGTACCAGTGTTTTACATGGAGCGACTGCCTATCTGACCTCCACAACCCAGTAACTGGGTAACACGGTACCCCTTGGCTAGTCTGGTGTCAGATCTCAAGCGTCTGACTATTCGTAACGACTGTCAAAGATCTTCAAATGACAGCCGGGACCAACGGCTTAACGTGCTTTCCGAGGCACGGAGGAAACTCGGTATGTTGAAATGGTCACCCATCCACGGACCGACCTCGTCAAGCGTCGCTTAACCTTAAAGATCGTCCCGTGCGGCTGTTATTATTTAGCCACGAGCACAATAAAGAATATAATAAATAAATAAATAAAATTTAAACCATTTATCAAGAATCGTTTGACAAATACTTTTATCTCTATTAAATTGTTCTATGATTTAGCCCGATAGTAGGTTATCATCATCAGCCTTTTAGTGTTGCTGCTGCCACTACTGGGACACAGGCATCCTCTCTGTGTGAGGGAATGGGCTGTAATCCACCACGCGGGCCCAGTGCGGGTTGGTGGATGTCACATGTCTTCGAATTATTGGTTCTAGGACATACCGGTTTCCTCACGATGATTACGACATAGGTACCTACTCTTTATCACATCAGCTATCCGCCAGTGTAAGCCCCATCAAAATCGGTGCAGGCATTTCGAAGATTAAGAAACAGACATACATACAGACAAAAAAAAAAGTTTTTCGTTATACTTGAGTACCGCATATTCCTTCATAATGCATTTAGTGAAAAGCTGTTATATTATAAACATTACAAACAAAAGGCACTTTTATTTATTTGTTTAAGAAATTACATAAAACCACTGCTTATTTCTTTTTTGGATCAGTTTGAATAGCTTCATCACTATAATGACTGATTTTTATTTCGAAACGTGGACGGGAGAGCCGTGAAATTTTAACTCGGGGAATACCCGGTGACCCCAGCCCGCTCGCGTCGCATCGCTTCGGGTTTCGTTTATAAACTCATCCACGGCACGGCTTTTATTATAAAATAGTCGGCTGTTGTAGTGACTGCGGCGGTTTAAATAATTTAAAATTAAACCACAAACGCGAATATTGAAGAGGCTTGTATTTACTTACTTATCGATACTAAACTGTTAAGTATATTCTTTGTGACCAAAATAATTTCAACTGGCGCCTGTGTACGCCGCACACTTCACACACAGGGGTGGCTCTGCCCTGAGAAACAGCACCTAGACGCCTCGGCAGCCACTGTTAGAGACGGCATTGTTAAAAGTTTTTTTGCAAGCCAAACATGCTAATAACTCGGTGTTTTTCCGGAAGTCGTCACTGTTGATTCTGGCCTTCAGGAGTTGCAGTGTTTGGAAATTGTGTGGCGGGCTTGTCCTAAAAAGAAACAAAATTGCCATCACTGTTAGTGTTAGAAATCCCACCCACAACCCTCCCAGTAGGTAGACGGATGACCTGGTTAAGGTTGCGGGCATCCGCTGGATACGAGACGCACGAGATCGGTCAATGTGGCGACGTCTGGGGGAGGCCTATGTCCAGCTGTGGACGTCTTTCAGTAAATGATGATGATGATGATTAGGAATTTTATGGCTATGCACTTATATAGCTATGATCGCCTAAACAAAAAACAGACTACACTATCAGATTTGTATCCCGTAAAATTGCTCGGAGCGCTCACAGAGCTAGGGAGCGAAACCGCGGGTAAAATATACTCCAAAATAATTCTCGAAAAACTGAAGTGATGTAAATTGTTTAAATATAAGTTATTTTTTTCTGTTCAACCTTTCAAACATCGCGCGCACACCATGTGTACGTATGCTATTATAATTGTTGTTTAATTGTGTCTGCTAATTAGACGCTAAATGGGTAAGATGAGTTCAGTGTTTCCTAGCGGACACCAAGACAACTCAGAGGTAAGAGAACTTGTCACTCGCTAACTTCAGAGCTCCAATTTTACCAAAGCCCCCGCTTTCAAGTCGTGTGAATTGACATTAATTGCACACAAATTGTGTTTTGTGTAGTGTAATCCCGTCTTGATAAAGCTAAATCATTAGTGCAAAGTATTAATGTGCCTTAAATGTGGAATTAAAATCTGTTTGGCTGAATTAAAAAGGAAATCGACGGAAATTTGGGACTGATTGAACAGAAAATTACGTATTGAACGAAAAATATTTTTGAATAGCAGAAAAATCTTGGAATGGGAATTCATTTGATTTCTTTTTTTTTACTTGCATTATAAGTATGTTCGGGTCAAATTTTGCAACTGAATTTTAAGTTATCCTCAACCGATTAAAATGAAATTCTGCATACACGTTAAGTTTGGATGACAATGCATGGTTTGCTAAGTGACGTCATTCTAAATCCAATATGGCAGACGGCCCAAGATGGCGGACTAGTTATTACTTGTGCACTGCCATGATATGGGTATCAAATGAAAGTGTATGCTGAGAAGATTACGAAAAATAAATTGACTTTATTCTAAAGCCAATATGGCGGACTAGTTTTTATTTTTATTTTTTTATTTGTGATGGGTTTGCTCTTGACTCTAGTACAGAGCAATCTCATAATATGGATATCAAATGAAAGGTTTTATTGAGAAGAATATGAATAAACTGACGTCTGCGTTCAACCCTTCAAGAATTGTCGTAGCTTAATGCCCGCCTAAAATAACTAATGTATACTAGGCAATTTCTAGCATTGGTGAAAAAAACAAAATGAAGGAAAACAACCATTTTGGTGCTACTATACCAGTTTTGTATAGCATTAGCACTCGGCATAAGTCATGGATAGTGGTGCTCGAACAAATATTGTACGGGCGGACAAGGGTCATCTGTTGGCGAGATGGGCGTCATTAGGATTGGTTTCCAACCTGTCTAGGAGAAGTAAAGCTCCAAAATCAAACCCAGAACTGTGTTCCGTTATAAGGCACAAGTAAGCTTTAAAATGAAGTAAGTGGTAAATACCTCCAAACATCGAAGTCAAGGTGAGGCCGTTCCGAGGACTGAGTGGCCTCAGGGTGATGATGTCGTGAACGTATCACCTCACGGCAACAGGACGAACCCTGTTGTATTTCAGATCTTAACCTTCTAAGAGAAGCTCTGGGAAGATCGATGGATATTTCTTCGATACTCCACACAAAGAAAGAGACGGTTAAAAGCAGAGACGATATCTAGAAATCTAAAAAAAAGTAGTATAGTAGACTATTTATCCAGCGAGCAAACAACTATTTTAAAGGCGAGAGTGTTTTTTTAAATCCAGAGTGGAGCGAAAGATTCTAAAGTTGAATTCTGAGCGCAGTGAGGGATTCAATGTACGCCACTCGAGCTTTTAAAATACTGTTGCTACCGAGGTTGACACTCTACTCTTTGTCACCCTCTATGAGAAAATAAGTAAGTGCAACAAGAACGTTACGTTTATTTATTTACATACAATTAGGAACCTTAAGACATAACATAGCAATAATGAGGCTAATGTTTATATTTGAACAATTATGGAAGTGCATCGTAACAATTTTATTAGTACCATCCGTTTCAGTATTAGTTTTTTTTTTTTATTTGGCTCTTGCAGTTTTCCAGCCAGTCACTTGTTCAATACAATGTTCCCGTGCGGTCCGAATTACAATCGCTCATTAGCCATTCGCCTCATACATTCGTCATAATAGATTTTAGCGATGTAATCCTATTCTGGCTGGCCGGCATTGTCAGAAAATTCTCGCAAGCGAGAGGGCATAAATATTTGTTCTGTCTGCGTTACCAACCGATGCTGTACCTATTGTATTATATCATCATTAATGCAGTCCACATGTTTGATTGAAGAACCAACCAAACACACCATGCCAAACAGCACCATAAAACAGAAAATAAACTTCAAGTCCAATCATATGATATAAAAGCTTGTCGTGAGATTTTCTTGATGCTGGGCACAGTACTTGTAATGCGGTGTAGTACGGTGGACCATTGGTTTAGAGTCAAACTCTCAAAACAAACAACAAAAGAAAATCTCACGACAAGATTTGATTTGATCTTCTTTTTAGAGCATTTAAATAAAAACTTGTTTTTATTTAAAAACGTTTTTTACTATTTATTTATTATTATTAAAGAATCTTTGAATAGGTATAGGTACAAATTTTATCATACAATTTATATAAAATTGCCAAGAATTCTGACACTTGCTGTAATGACAGTCACTAAGCGTCCTCTCGTAAGGACCTTAAACAATAACAAAGGTTTTACAAAACCAGAAGAGAGAAGAAAAATTCCTTACACCTTCAAGAAACTGCAACATAGTGAACTTGTAAAAGAAACAAATGTATTATAACGTGATAGATTTGCAAGAATTACTCAGTTAATAAGAACCGAGCCCGCGGGCACAACCTACAATCTCATTCAAAAAGTACAATACCTAAGAAAAATGTTACGAATTTTTTCTGTCATTTATTTCCCCTTAACTCTATAGGGAGGGGATTAATGTATATTGTTTTTTCTTGTTTAAGTTCCTCCGTCCCGGGAAAGAGTAATGCTGTGCAATACCGCGTTTGTTAATGCATTCTTTATGACATCTCTAGCTCGTAGTGTTGTGCCTTTACGGGACCCGACAGATTTATTGGTTAAATATTTAGTGTGATGCATTAGTGGGATTAAAGTGCGCGTGTACGTGTCGCGTTGTTTAAAATGTTAGCTTATAAATCAGTTTATGAATTCATAGTTGAGTTCTTTTTTAAGAATGCTCATTGGGGAAGTACTTGACTTATGTAATGTCCTATATCCCCTAAATGGGGCAGAGGGCGTCGACAGAAGTCCTTCACCGCGAACGATTTAAACCTTCATGCTTCACCTCGATCCACGCCATTCCAAGTCCGTCGCACTCCAGGTTTGACGCAGACAGCCACGCTTTCTCTTCCCTTGGGGATTCCAAAGCAAAGCTTGTGATCGTTCGGGTATGTGATAGGGATCCCTTCGATGCGTGTGGTCAATCCATATTCACATACGATGCTTGATCTGCCGGGCAGTCTTGGGGAAGTACTACCGCCATACAAATAACTGCCGCTTAGCAGGGTTGCTGTATTCCAGTTTGAAGGGTAAATGGTTACTGTTATGAAACATTTAAGCTTTTTTTCTGAGTGGATTCGCTACAGCTATGCCTCTGGTATTACAAATGTTCATAACCAGCTGTGACTCTTCTTGAAAACTGGCTTCTAACACACCGCTTTTAGGCTCATCATGCAGTGTATTTTCTCACTATTGTGGAAAAATGCTATTGTGTCACGAAGAGCAGCAATTTATCATTTTAAACTTATTACTGACGGCCATGGAAAAAGGTATTAATCCTATCTCGCTCACATACTACCTACACATAAAAAAAAAACATGAAAAAGCACTAATTGCGAGTCCAAACTAGCATTGCTGCTTGCCCAGCTCTTTTTGTTCGTATGTAAACACGCGGTTGGGTTTTGCAGGTAATTTATTAACGCCCTGTTTACGCCCACCGGCTATTTTATACTTTAGGGTTGCTTAAACCGGGGGTTTTTATCATTTGCGTAAGTGAACCGCTGAGGTGTCGGATGCTTATCTTCTAGGAAATTGAGCCTATGTTTTGTGCTGTTTTGGAGAAAGTTCAAGAAAATATTAAGTAGAATTTAGTTTATTTTTGTTTATTTCATCATTAGTAGCGTGTTACGTATGCCTAGGAATCTGCTGACATTGCAGACACTAAGTATGCTTAGACCTGGATGACAGTGCAGTTCCCGTGAAGCCAACGCACGTAGCTAGACATTCGCTGACACAGAAACGTACGGAGCATCAATATAGGAAGTTACTGAAGGTGCAATCACCTTGAAACCGATCCAGCCATGACTTCAAGTAAGCGATCAATGCCGAACTAATATTTAAGAGCACTTCTTGTAAGAAGTACCCATTCCATATTCCTACATCGAGTAGCATGGATACTCATAGGCTAGTTAGTTGTAGTTAGTCTATTTAATTATTGTAACCATTCCATGTTCCAACCTCGACTTGGAATGGACATTTCTAGGTTAATTAATTGAAGTTTAGAATCATTTCGGGTTTCTATCCAATCCCCCGGCTGTGGTAAACGTAATTAGCGTAGGTATCCGATTTGTCATAACAATATTTTGTTGTTGTTGTTATTATTATGTAGACTTGTAAACTAATATTTATACAAAGTTGTAATCGTACGTTCGTAAAATTGTATAAGAGGTTTTGAACGGCCTGATCCGATTTTTAAAATTTTCAGAAAGTTATACTATTGAAAAGTCCCGAAGTTACGGTTCTTGCACGTGAATGTTATTGCAAACCAAATAATATTATCTCTTATTTCATGGCTCAAATCGATCTTTACAACCCTTAAAATTTAAAAATTCTTTTAACAGTTTCAATGATTTTTTTAAGTTTTTCTCTTTATAAGAACCTCCCTTGAACTACAACGGATAATTGATTAAAAAAATTGGTCAAGTAATTCTCGAGTTTTGCGCTTAGCAACACACTAAGTGATTCATTTTTATTTACATGGAGTTAGCGCAAGTACAGGTTATCAAAGAAAAAGTACTCGTACGGAACCTAAAAGTTATATTTCTATCGTACTCTCCACCTCTATTGTTACTTAGTTCTATTCAAAAACTGTATTGTTTTGCAGAGCACTAATACGCAATCCAGAAAGCAGTTATTTAGTCTCACAATGGGTAATTTTAGCCTCAGGTTGGCCAATAAGTCTATTGTAGCCATTTGAGCTTGTTGCCAAATTATCTTGTTAAGAATCTGGTTATTATAATGCAGGTAGTACAGCTTCTTTAGGGAGCTAATTAGTTTGAATTGCTTAATTCTCTGAAAGAAAGAAAGAAAGAAATAAAGAAAACTTGTTTATTTGGCACACACCGATACACACAATGTACAAATATAAGGAAAAATAATTTAATAAAAACAATTACATACATAGTGTGCCCCGCGGCTGCGCCAAAAAGGTCCAGTTCAGCAATTTGCCAGACAACTGGGAGTTGCCTGACGCTGGTTTTCAACTGAACCTTACGTTGAAGTGCACGGATGTGAATCAGTTTTGATTTCTCTCTTTTCTCTGTGTATAGGTATACCTTTTGGAAGGACTTGAGCCTGTAGATAAAGTAACATTCTATTTAATTATTATTTATTTAGACTTCATGCACAAAAGGGCCAAATCCAGCCAGGTCTATCAGCGAAATGAGGACTCCCATTTTTATTCTCACCAATTGGCGCCACTGGCGAGTAAGGTCCATAAAATATAGCTGTTAAACATTGATAATACGCGCACGGAAGCAAAGTTTGAATGAAAATCATTTCTAATGCCGTAGAAGTGAGATTAAATATAAAATCGAGTATGCCGCAAATTCGAGAATTTTCAAAAAAAAAAAAATGAAATTTTCTGAAACATAAAACAATATTAAAGCAGTGGTTGGTAAAACCCGTACCTATCTTTTCTGCCATATTTGGAATAAAATCTTAACAATAAAAAAATAGTAAATAAACGAGCGCTAAAAGCCATGAATCTTTGAAATTTGTCATTTTGAAGACTTTACTCTACACCAGTGCCCCAAGTGGCAAATTCAAAAGCAATAACCCTAATTGACGTGAAAAGGTTTCGTATTGACATGCGCTACCGAAATGTCACGTGGTAACAAAAAATGAGATTGACTAATTTTTTTTATATTTTGACTGTCACTATCGCCGATATAATGTCACTTTGTCTAGATTCCCTGGTAAAGTAAATCCGCTGGATGTGAGAACAAAAATAGGAGTGAAGTTAGAAAAATTCGCACTTAGCTGAAAATTGGTAGGATTGTTCAAAACACAATCGTAATAAATGAAATCTAAAAAGACCTCATCGATCTGATACCTGGAAAAAAAAAAACGGGGTCAAAGTTCACAAATCGGATTTTTCACGATTTCGAGCAAAACGGTTTATCATACAATTAGCCCAGAAAAAAATTGCAGATCAGATAATCTATCTATCTATCCATATATATAAAAGAGAAAGTATGTGTGTATGATCCTTATAGACTCCGGAACGGCTGGAACGATTTTAATAACATTTTCAGACAATCTTTAGATTGACCCAGCGAGTAATCCTGTAAAGTTTGGTGGCAATCGGAACCTTTTTTACTTTGATCGTGGGCGAAGCCGTTTCAAAAAATGCTTCTATCCTAAGAGCCTAAGAGATATGTCGTAGGGTCGTATACCTTTTTATCTTTTAATCCAAGAACAGACAAAAATAACCTACCTACCAACCTACCTCAAAGGTGGCGTGGAAACGTGTGCATATTATGACGATTACAACTTTTTGAATCGTTAAAATATCTCAAAAATAGGTGGCTCTTAGGAAAAAAGTATTTTGTAAAGTGTCTAAATTGAACAGACTAATAGGACCAGTAGATGAGGTAACGCTTGAACAAGGTTTGTGTCCGGTAGTGGACGAGTTTTCGCTGATATAATCTCGTGACTTTTGGACGCGCTTCGTACCGACTCGATATTATTAAATAACAATTGTATTCTTGCGGCTACGCTCCTGTGGCCTATCAACAGGCACCGTGTTTTTTTTCGGGACCTAAAGTAGCCTAAAGCTCTCAGCGTCAACGTAGTTTACTATTACCACAGATAATATAATACTAGCATACTATTAGTTAAAAAGATTTCGTAATCAGTGGGGAATGCCAGAGATAATTACATACAAAAAATTTACGACTTTAAAGTAGTAGTTTGGATATAAAAAACTCAAATCTTGCCTGTTATTCAGAATTTTTCGAAAATAACTATAGGTTATAAAAAATATGTTCGTTCCTTAAAAAAAAATATGAAACGAGGATTTGCGGTATGAATTAGTTTCAAATACAACAAAGAGTTCGGTTTGAAAAACACACGACAAATGAGTTGCTGACTTGAACATTGGCCAGTCTGCGCAAAAAGTCTAGAAAAATGATGATTAACTCCCCACTGATAACAAATGATACGTTTTTTCCATAATCCCCATTAGGTATAGTGAATGACGGATAGGCAACGATGTCCGTCGATAAATGTCGACTATCGACAAATCGCCAGAACGTTGCGATGCCGTTCGGCCAATATTTTTAATCGCTGTTTTTATAACACTCGTTAATAGTGACACATACGGTTATATTGTTCGACAAACTTGGACATAATAATAAAGAACTTTATTTTTAACACGCTTTTATTAGCTTGGTATGTATATCTATGTAACGGCTGTATGTTTCTTTGAACGTATAGACGATAAAAAAAAATGTAAACGTGATTTTCACCCTCTTTAAAACGTCAGATTAATATACTTACTTACTTATCAAGGACCGATGACAATGCAATAATGTAATTAGTTTGTCCCATTATTCTCACCAGGATCTCAGGATTACCGATTGAACTAAAAAGTAAATAATAAATAATAGTTTAAAAAACTAAAAAACACGCTTTAATACAAAAAAAGGTTTATTCGAACGTGTTTTTTTTAGTTTGTTAGTTCTTAATTAATGAGCGATGTGGCCAGCAATAGTAAAACTGAATAGATTACATCTAGCTAGCTAACGTGCTTTGGTCAAAAGCGAGCCTACCATTAATTTAAAAGAAACATGATTGAATGAGAGATCTTAGGTACAACTTTGGAAGAGCAATTCTCGTGCTTAAAAACCATTAAAATTCAAGTCCCAATATCATTTCGGTGAAAATAAAAATGGTAAATTGTTTCAAATTTCAATTCGATTTTATTCGATTGGCAACACTTAATTTTCCCCAATGTCCAATGCTAGGGAAGGGTTTAAATCCTAGAGGAAGGTGACACACAATTTGGAGGGAGAAGCGAAGGTGCGGGTTGACTTGACTAGAGAGAACTGTATAGGTCTACCGGAATCTCATGGCAAATGTGGAAATAAAAATTTGTTGTGAGCAATACTGGGATTAAACGATCTTGATACTGTTTAATTTTTATTTATGTCTTTAGTATTAATGAACATGAGGTACCTATATTATAGTAGTCACAGCGGAACTTTGTGTCTTTGAACTTGGTCCTGCCAACCATTGCGCAAGAAACAGTTTGTCATCGAGTATACTGCATAGAGTAAGCGAGATAGGACGATGTGACATACATAAGCGAGTGAAAGAGACAGTTATACAATGCTATCTTCACCTTCAACATTGACACAAAAATAGCTACTGCGCGGGGTCTTGCAACCAATTCAGAGACACAAAGATCCACTGTGAGTATTATAGGTATGTGTATGAATAATGCTGTTATACATCGGGTTCTTAACATAGGAAAAATAAATCAATTGAATATTAATGTATGTACTAATTTATTATATATCATTTAAATCATACTAATAACTTAAAACCTCATTCAGAACTAGAAAACTAGAATACGATTCCATGAACTTTGTAGTTTTATGTCATCTCTCTCCATCAAAATGGTTCTTTTTCATTGGCATTTAACATATTCAAAACCAATCTCTTTATGTATAAAGTCTGTAAAAAATAATAAAATGTATCATGTTACTTATGTCATTCATCATCAGTCTATATATACTTTTTTTATGTAAGTTTTATGGCCTGGTTGCTAGGACCTTTTAGCAACGTCTTTGGAAAGAGTTTTGGATCTTATATTTATTCTTTAGTATGCATTAGAATGCGGATGTAACAGATTCTAATGTTTTTTTGAGTATTTGGCAGCAAATTGTATCGAGTCAGTCTTCCCAGTAAGCTTTGCAGAGGCAGTCAATACTACAATAAAATACTCCGCTCCACTATCCCGAGATCACTTCTGTCAATGATTTTACAAATTGTCCAGTTGCGTAGACAGTTGAGACACAAAACTACACCAATAATATATCACAATATCAACTAGGAATCAATTTGCAAATAATATTAACAGCCACTGAACTTCACTCTACAAAATCCCGCCAAAAACTCCGGTCTATATACACGTCCCACTGCAGATTATTAGTTAATATATTTTCATACGTCAAAGATTCTCAATCTCCGTTAAAATCAATATCTTGTCGAAGAATTAGTAACAGTTACATTACTGTTGCCATTTTCTTCCGGTCATCGTTTGATGTGCCCTGACCTACGATTTACCATATGATAGTAATGGAAATAAATAAAAATTAAGTAAGAAAAATATTAAATAAACTAAAAGTATCAAAACATGTCAGTCCAACTTACCGGTTCACTCTACGACGCACTTTAAAATCAAAGATTGAGTTTGATTTACGCCTTCTTCTTCCTTTATTTTATGATGCATATTGAAAACAATATGTCTCGCTTGAGATCGAAGTGGGTTTTTCGTCATTTTCACAAAAATAACAAATTTTCAAGATAATATCAAAAAATTTCAGAAGCGGTTGACACATCAAGTACTTTGATTTCATAGGTGACAATTGACATTGCCATATGAAAATCACAATAAAAAATAAAAAAAATGCCATGAGATTCTGGTAGACCTATAGTGGCACGTATCGCGATTAAATGTGATGATTATTGGTGCCGGTGGAGTTGCGTCTAAAACGATCAGGCTAGTGAAAGTGATTACAAATTGGCGTCAACTTGCTACTAGAATTGGACAATGGACTGTAACTCTAAACGCATAAATTACCTACATTCTGCTGCTTGGCCATTGGACCAGCTCGGACGGCAAAGTAGTACTTACTTTACTTGCTTTGTGCCAGCATTAAACACAACATGACGCCCACGAGACCCAAGAGAGACATGGAGCATGAACTCGAATTAATTGAGGAGAGTCCTCATCCGACATATTTATCAGTTCGGAGCTTGCAGTTTTTATGTGTACTCTTTAAATGGATCGATAAGAGCTTTATGGGTT
The DNA here is from genome assembly GCA_949775005.1 of Orthosia gothica. Classification (NCBI taxonomy): domain Eukaryota; kingdom Metazoa; phylum Arthropoda; class Insecta; order Lepidoptera; family Noctuidae; genus Orthosia; species Orthosia gothica. The sequence goes on along the minus strand of OX459046.1, from coordinate 2,866,912 downwards.
GGCACACTTGGCACTACGAACTCAACACAATTCAAATCCACGTCCCATCACAAAATATATACCCCGTTCCGCTCGCCATCCTTCCCCACAGTGTGTCACGTACAAGTGACATCCTATCACGAGACGATTAATAGAAATAGTATCTGGTGTGAAGTGTAGCACGCGAACCAGCCATCAGCTGGCCGCTCGCTGCGACCGTGTGTTCATTACTTAGCGCAGCGATTATAAAACACGCGACGTCAAAATTCATGTTCTTTTTTTAAAGCATAAAAGTGTCTATGGATTATTAGAATTCTTTTTTATGAAAAGTTTGCGGGATGTTCCTTTTTCAACTTTCCGTGTAGGTTTTATTACGGAGCGTGTGGCGGTCCCCAGCTAGAGGATTGTATAAACCCCAGTGTAAGAGAGCTAATTGCGATTTTAAAAAGTTTGCTTAAGCAGACGACCCAACTCTCAAGATACTCACAGATCTAAGTTACAGTATGCGATGCGCTGTGTTGCTTGTCAAATTGTGTTGGTCAATGAGTAAGGAATAAGACCTATTTAATATTTCGTCGGACGTCTATATTTTATAGTAATAGACGGATATGGCCGATAGAGCCAAAATGTTCTGGAATGGAGACCGCGTATTGTAAGGAAGTCCGTTGGAAGGCCTAGCTCGAAGTGGACCGATGAACTGTTTAAGATTGCGGAAATCCGCTGGATGCGAGACGTACAGGACAGGTCAATGTAGAACTTGGGGTGATCTATGTTCGGTAGGAGTAGTGGACTTCTTTCGGCTGAAATGATGATGATTAATATCTCAATACGGCGGATTATTATAACCGAGACTTAGGTACCTAAAATGCGCTGAGCCCTTGAAATACATAGCTTCTTGTGTATATGAATTTCCTTAACATTTTACCAGTTGAGAATGTACAAGTTGTATATTTTTCCATAACGCTGGTGAGTGGCAATAAATTGCTGCCCAGCGCGGTCGGCTAACCGTGCGGCTATAAATCGCGCGGTGTCAATTATCATTTGTTGCGACCGCACTAGCACGCGGTACACCATTCTTATAGAGGATACGATAGGTACAGGCTGAAAGAACAGAGGCTCTACACAAAGAGCATACTGTGTGTTTTTGTTTTTTGTTTTTTTTAGCTGCCTCCGCCTATTTTACCTATTTATTGTATTTTTAATTGTTTGTTTTACTGTTGAAGCTTTTAAGTACGTTATTTTTATTTTTTTACATCGCTCTCACATATATGTATTTTTTCAACAAGATAATGTAACCAAATACTTGTTAAACACATTTTTTTTAAAAGATTACTGTGGTATTATTAACTGTGGAGTTTCTTGTCCATTCTTCTCCACAACAAGCTACATTGCCGAATGGACGGTAGAATCAATTATTATTACTTTTTTTTTTTGACGTTCGAAAGTGCCGTTTAATGGCCTCATGGAATAAAGAAATTTATGTTTTTTGATTTTGATTGCTTGAATCGCTTTCTTCTCCGTGCGGCTACGGCATAAAACCTAAGCAAAACTATTAAACCAATGATTAAGCACAGTTCGTTCATAAGTAGCGATAACTCTGTATTCGTCATTTATGAAACGTGCTTTTTGATACTCATTACATCCATCTTCTTCTTCTTTCGTGTCGATAAACTCAAACCATAGTCTCAACCATTCAGATTTTGAGTTATGTCGGAGTTATATTAAGAAATTACACAAATTTTCTTGGTTTTAAATATGGCAAAGCAATGATATTCAAATAAATAATTATGTTATAAGCGCGCGCATTGTGAAGACTCGAATAGGAGGCAATTGTATCCTTTAGTCTTTAGTTTATGTCACGCATGGCGAAGAGCGATACGCTTTGTTGAAAAAAAAAACAAAATTAAAAAAAAGCCATCGTGTGTATTTAGAAATTGTACCAATTATAATACCAAATTACATAAAACAGAAGGGATCTCATACCATATGTAAGTACGCAATACACCTCAATTTACTAATTTATTTCAATTTGTTTACCTAATATTCTGATATTTGGAGGTTAGAAAAAGAAAAATACATTTGTGGTCAGAATAATGTTTGTTTACATTCACACGCAAGTGACAAACACTAGCTGTTTCTTTTTTTCTTGTTGGTTTTATCAAGCCATCCCTTTCGACTAGTAGTGAAATGTCAGATGAATGAAAAGTGTGTATGTGTGCTGCCGCTGCTGCGCGGAATACTTTTTCAATTGTTTTGTGAGTGTATAACGTATCTGTTGTTTTGAATATCATTGTGGCAAAGTGTATGAACTGTCATAACTACGATTAATAAACCATAGGTATATTTAAGGCATGCTATCCCTTTTTTCAAGGTTCCTTTTTGCAATGTAAGTATGTATGTATTGTAAGATTAAGATGACATTTTGCATACACTTTTAATTTAGGTGACAATGCATGGTTAGCTAAGTGGCGTCATTTTAAATCCAATATGGCAAACGGCCCAAGATGGCGGACTAGTTATTTGTGCACTGCCATGATATGGGTATCAAATGAAAGAGTTTGCTGAGAATAAATCGAAAATTATAAAAAAAAAACTATATTCTAAATGCAATTAAAACATTAATATAGATTTAAGTTTTTTCCTCTAATTAATTTGTTAAATTTGCTCTAATACTATGGTAGCAGGTACGTTGGAAAGCCTCACACTAGGTGGACCGATGACCTGGTTAAGGTTGCGGGAAGGCGCTGGATGCGATACGCACGGGACCGGTTAATGTGGCGACGCCTGGGGGCAGCCTATGTCCAGCAGTGGACGTCTTTCGTCTGAAATGATATGATGGTAGCAGAGCTAACGAGAACGAAACGAGAAAACGAACGTATTTACTTAAGTAAGTCAAAACGTCAGTAAGGTAACATACGTAGTGACATGTTGGTAGATATTTAGAAAAGTAAGTTAGTTAAGTTCTGAAAAGTATGAACATTTTGTAAAAGATTTATATATTTGCTTAGTACTTCGTAGTGCATTCAGAACATGTAGTATTTGGCAGAAATCTACCACGCGGTCCCAGTGCGGGTTGGTGGATATCACATGTCATTATTGATATTAGAAAAAATAAATAAAAGCAAGTTATGTAGAAGTGACGACCTCGACGTGAACAAGGCTAGCGGCCCTGACGGAATACCAGCAATACTTCTTAGAACATTTGCGCCTGAACTGTCTCCGATCTTGATAAGCCTATTCCGCCTTTCATATGAGACTGGAAAAGTGCCGAATGCTTGGAAGCAAGCCAACGTATACTGCGGGACACGTTAGTTGAACCAAAATGTATTATCGTTTTACTGAAATTAAACGATTTAAATCGAAATTAGTCTTTTCTTTATAATCTAACCGTTGACAAATTGTATATTGTAAACGGTTAGGTCGTAGAAAGGGATTTATTTCGGTTTAAATGGTTCAAGCTCGACTGCCCTTCTTGGGCACAGGCTGTGCCCAAGAAGGGCAGTCGAGCTGTCCCGGCCAACTATAAACCCATCTCTGTAACGTCCATACTCTGTAAGAGTATGGAGCGTGTACTTAACAAAAAGCTCCTGGCATACCTAGAAACTAACGATATCCTTAGTGACCGCCAATACGGCTTCCGCCGAAATCGGTCTACTGGGGATCTTCTAGCGTATGCCATTCACATATGGAGTGAGGCCATCGAGAGACACGGGGAAGCGCTTGCCGTCTCCCTCAACATCTCGAAGGCTTTCGATAGGGTCTGGCACGAAAGCCTCATTGGTAAGCTTCCTTCATTCGGTTTGCCCGGTGGTCTGTGTGATTGGATTGCAGACTTCCTGAGAGATCGGTCCATTCGAGTGGTTATCGATGGCTGCTCTTCGGACCAATTGGATATTAATGCCGGAGTCCCTCAGGGGTCAGTACTCTCAGCAACATTGTTCTTGTTGCACATTAACGATCTGCTAAAACCCGGAACTTTTGGGTATGCTGACGACAGCACTGTTGCTGAGAGATACTTGTCCAACGCACGGGCTACCGGGCCGCAGATCCGGTCTCTCCGTGAGGCTATGGTGGAGCGTTTGAACCTGTCCTTGCAGGCAGTCTCGAATGGGGCGATGCCAATCTGGTCAGGTTTAATGCTGCTAAAACCCAGGCGTGTCTTTTTCCCGCTAAAAAGAGCCAATTTCAACCGGCTCCAACATTCCGAGATGTGACCGTGCCCTGACCATCTTGAGCTTCTTGGCGTTACGTTGACATCGACTCTCAATTTTGGCCCATACATTGAGGCAAAGGCTCAGCTGGCTGCCAAAAAGCTGGGGATCCTTGCGAAGGTGAGAGGGTACTTCACGCCGGAACAGCTGCTCAACTTGTATCAAGCGCAAGTTCGATCATGCTTGGAGTACTGTTCTCATCTCTGGGAAGGATCTGCCAAATACCAGCTTGATGCACTCGATTCGATCGAAAAGCGGGCCAAGAGACTCATCGGCAATGAGGCACTGGTCAAGTCAAAGCTCCATCTTCAGCTCCTTGAACATCGTCGCCGAGTTGCCAGCTTGTCGGTTTTTTATCAGTTGCATTTCGGGGAGTGTGTGATGGAATTGCATTATCTGATTCCGCCCAGCCTGTTCCATCATCGGACTACCAGATGTACGGCGATGCGTCATCGGTACATGGTGGATATCCCACCCATACGTACAAAACGTTTTGGGTACACTTTAATTATGCGTACAGCTAAGGAGTGGAATTCCCTGTCGGAGTCTGTCTTTCCCGATAGCTACAATCTAGTGGTCTTTAAGTCAAGTGGTTTAAGTGATTTTCTAGGCAAGCGTGCTTCACCGTCGACCACATCATCGCTTACCATCAGATGAGATGGTGGTCAAGCGCAAGCCTTTAGACGATAAAAAAAAGTATAATCGATCAAATAATAATTAATAGACAATTATGTACAAGCGGGTATAAAAATGAGGGTGGGGAAAACATATTTATAAAAATATGCGACGACTCCTGATTCAACACTGGTTTGGTTGTACTTAAAGGAATGTTCGTTACCTCAATGAACGCTACATAAAGCATGTTCGAACAAAAGTTGCAAATTAACTATTGTGACTAATTTATTTACTAAAGGAATTAAATTACAGCGAAAAAAAAAGAAATCCAACGATGAAATTATTTAAATCAAAATTATTGATCAGAATCACTTAAAAGGCTAGCTACTGATAAATATAGTCGACTGCTGTAAGCACCACAGATAAAAAATACATTTCGAACGTGCGCTGCAAAGGGAAAAACGTCACACATTTTTTTAATATGCAAAGCTCAAAGGAAATAAATTCAAAGGGAATGTTTAATAACCTTTTTTATATTTTAAATTCGATATTGCTCACTGTAGCTTTTATAGATTTTGCCCGTTTTAAGTTAAATATCTTTCATTTATTTTCAATCGGTATGCTGTGATTATGTTTCTTTTTTAAAATTTAATATTGAAATGTTGTTTCATGTTTACGTATTTTATTTACTTTTCCGGTTATTAGCAAGCACTTATTTGGTAATTACAAGCTTTAACTTACCTTGTTAGTTCGTTCGTAAATGTTGTGTGAAACAAATTTTGCAATTTAATACTAAAACAAATATTCTAACTGATATAGCTGATGTACGAGCATCGCCACATGATATAACTTGTTTTAGTTTTTACCTGAACAAGCAGTCGCTAATTCACCGATTATTTATTTACATTCGCTGACTAGGCTATTACGCCCGCCACAACTCACCTACGTGGGACACTCAGAAAGTTTTGCGAAACTAAAAAAAATTGTTCTATACGTACATATATTTTTATTAAATCTTTTCAAAGTACTTTCCACCAGCCTCTATACAAAGATTCATGCGCCTAAACCAGTTTTCAAAACACTTTTTCCAGTCCGCCGCAGACACCTCGTTTACAGCCTGCTCGAACGCAGCCAGCGCATCTTCCGGCGACGAAAATTGTATCCCTTTGAGCTGATTTTTTATTTTTGGGAATAAAAAGAAGTCACACGGTGCTAGATCAGGGCTGTAAGGAGGGTGACCCAGGAGTTTGACTGGCGTGCTGTCCAGGAAGTCCCTCGTTTTGAGTGCGGTGTGCGCAGGTGCATTGTCGTGGTGGAGCAGTAGCCCGCGGAGCCCTGTGTTTGGTCGCTTGTTGCTTATAACAGAGAAAACTTCTGGCAAACATTTGGTAGTATACCATTCGGCATTAATGCTTCTTTGATCCCGTAAGGGAATTGATACCAAGTGGCCAGTCAAATTAAAAAAGCTAGCGATCAAAATCTTACCCCCGCTTCTAGATCGCTTCACTTTGGTAGGCGTTGGCTCATTTTGAAACACCCAAACAGTCGACTGGCGCTTGGTTTCTGGGTCGTATTGATAAATCCAGGACTCATCACCTGTAACGATGTCGTAAACACGCCGAGACGAGCCTGCTTCAAATTTGTTAAGCATATCACGGCACCATTCCACCCGGGCCTGCTTCTGAGCATCGGTGAGGTTGTGCGGCACCCAGCGTGATACTATCCTCCTCACGCGAAGATGGCTGTGTAGAATCTCGTGAACGCTTCCCGATCCAATCTTCAATATGTGTTGAATCTCCTGATATGTAATTCGCCTATTGTCTTGGATTAAATTTTTCACTGCTAGCACGTTTTCTTCGGTAACAGCCGTCAAAGGGCGACCGCTTCTTTCGTCATCCCCCAAAGTTGGTCGACCGCGCTTGAATTCGTTATACCAACGATACACGGTTGCCTTGGAAGGGCCTTCATCCATGAATGCCATTTGAAGTCTATCGTACGATTCATCCGGTTTCAGGCGACACTTGAAATCGTATAAAATCATAGCTCTAAAATGTTCCCGGCGCAGATCCATATTTTAGTGAGACACAATACTTTGAATTAACTCGCAAAAAATGTGGAGGGAAATTTTGAAATTGGAACTTACTTATTTTTACTTATAAATAATCATATTTTCGAAAAACATTATAACTGGCCAGTCTCCCATATATAAAAACTTTTTTTCGCAATACTTTCTGAGGGGCCTGGTACTTTAGGTATTATATAATTTATTGTTTTGCCTAATAAACTGTCAATCATTAACGGACACATAGCAGTGATTTTATTTCCTGTACACATCCCGTGTGATTCGTCCATCTACATTCTACATCTCAGTGTGCGGAGCTATTGCCCGTACATTTTTGGTCCTTCGAGCCGGATCGCCACTACTGGAGCAAACAGTCCTGCAAGTCGCACAGGTACGAAGTGTTTCTACTGACGATAGCGAATCGGTTTGACTGGTCTTCCACAAGCGGATCGCCCCAGTCAGATTGAGAAGGCGCACAATATCGTACAGAGATTCCTTCGGACGGCGATTGCCACAGGAAACATCAACATTTGGTGGTTCGGGAACAACAATACACAACAAATTCAACAGTGAAGTCAACAGGTCTAACGTCTGTCAACAATACGTACCCGTATAACAATTATGGACGCTAGACAACAAGAACTTCTCAAGCGGCAGAGTATCATCGCAGAGGGCATTCGGAAAATTGGTGTCAACTTCGGCAAAGATGGCCCTGACCGCAAAACCACAACATACATCCGGGGTAGACTGGATACCCTCCAGGCGCACTGGAACGAGTTCGAGATGAACCATGGCGTGTTACAGGGCGCCACGGACCGGACCGATCTATACTACAGTACGAAGGTGTACGATAGAGTCAAGGCGGAATACTCAAGTATACAACATAAGCTGCAAGCATGGTCTACCAGCACTGCGGAACCCGCGTGCTACCCAGGTGAAGAGAGCAAAAACACTGGAGTCTTTTCAAAATCAGACGAGCTCAAAACTCAGCAAGCAACTAACTTCAGAGCCTTCTCCCGGTTCACCAGCAACTTGTGCACTGCTGACATTATTGAGAAATGGGAAATAGAAGACAAGCTCCGGACCCTCGAATCTCGATGGAGGGTGATTGACGAAGTACACTGGCAGCTTGACAACATTCTCGTCGGTAGCGACGTTAACTACGAGCTTGAGTTTTCGAAGTATGAAGAAACGTACGAGTGCACAAAGCGAGATCTTAACCGCAAGCTTAACCTCGCTGTCCAACAACGGGACAATGCACCGAGGATCGAAATACCAACATTCTCTGGTAATTACACACAATGGCCGACATTCTTCGATCTATATGTTGCGGCCATTCACAATAACCCGTCCCTCTCGAAGGGGCAGAAGATGCAGCACCTGAAAGGGAAGCTGAAAGGGGAGGCTGAACGCCTTGTGCAACATTTGACTGTTTCCGAAAGCAACTACGATTCCTGCTGGGAAATCCTCCACCATAGGTACAATAACTTACAGCTTCTCTTCACCAAACAAATGCAAGTATTGATGAGTCAACATACGATTCAACATTACAACGCTTACGACTTGAAGCGCCTACACGACACCAGTCTTGAAACCGTGCACGCGTTGCGTAACTTGGGCATCGACACGACATCATGGGACCCGATTTTGGTGCACATTCTGGCCGGAAAACTGGACACTCAGACCTACTCTGACTACATGGAGGCGAGGAAAAGTCCAAGAGGGCTTCCCAATTTCAAAGAATTCATCCAGTTCATCGAAGGGAAGTTCACGGCGCTAGAATCAGTGGTGAAGAAAACAAGCAAACCAAATAAGCAAACAGATGCCGACGTCTTCCCAAACACAGGCAGCTCGACTACAGCAGCACAAAGGGATGCGTACAACAGATACAGACGCTACCCCAAAGCAAACCATACAAGCTCCGACAGGAATTGTCCTGTATGCAAAGCAAGTCACATTTTGCTCCACTGTAAAGCGTTTCAAGAGATGACGCCAGACATAAAAATTAGGACAATTGAGCAATTGAACGTTTGCAAAAACTGCATGTATCCGCACAACGGAAAGAAATGCAACTCGCAAAAAAGATGCAAGGTGTGTAACGGCGCACACCACACAACGCTACATGACCTAACACGTGATACTACGTCAGCGGCACTGTCGTCAAGTCAACGGACCGACAACGTGACTGACCGCAACTCGCAGCGAAAAACTAATCACGTGTCAGGCAATTTTAATGAAGTTCTTCTAGCGACAGTACAACTTAAAGTCAAAGCCGCAGATGGAACCTACACCGTACTCCGATGTCTTCTAGACCAAGGTTCCCAACTGAACCTTATAACAGAATCGGCTGTGCAACGACTTGGCCTTCCGCGACGCAACCACAACTCAACCGTGTCGGGAATCGGAACATTTTCCAGGCAGAGCAACGGAACCGTTCAGTTGGACTGTAAGTCCCTTTACGGAGTTTACGAGTTTTCAACGCCGGCGCTAGTAATGGCCAAACTACTCAACAACCTACCTAACTACTCCTTCGAAAAACAGGATTGGCCTCACATAGAAAATATTAACCTGGCTGACCCACAATTCAACTTATCAAGGCCGATTGACATTTTACTTGATGCCGGAGTATACGGCGATATAGTGATGAGCAGCATAATTCGAGGAAACATATACGCACCTATAGCACAACAAACTAAACTCGGCTGGGTATTAGTTGGAAACACAAATACCTTCAATTGTCATGTCGTGGTAGATACTAACGATATCTCTCGTTTTTGGGAAATTGAAGACATAACGTCAGACGACAAGTCCACGAGTGTTGAGGAGGAGTACTGTGAGAGGCTGTATACTGACACAACAAAAAGACTTGAAGACGGGCGATACGAAGTTAGAATCCCCATGAAGACCAACTTCGAACAAAATTTGGGACGATCAAAGCCTCAAGCAGTCGCGCAATTCAAGCAGTTGGAAAAACGTTGGGCTAGAGACGAAAACCTCGCTTCAAGTTACAAGGCTTTCATCGACGAATACAAAGCTTTACAACATATGAAAAAGTGCACAGAGCCGGACACACCGAGCTGTTTCCTGCCCCATCATGGAGTAATGAGACCGGACTCAACGACAACCAAGCTCCGAGTGGTTTTCAATGCATCAGCAACCACCAGCACGGGACACAGTCTAAACCAATTGATGGAATGCGGGCCTAACTTACAACAAGACTTACAAGCGATGATTCTACGATGGAGGGCATTTGAATACGTGTATACAGCGGATATCGAGAAATTCTACCGACAAATACGTGTTCAGGAAAAAGACCAACACTTGCAAAAAATCGTGTGGAGGGATTCAGTCACAGAACCGTTACAAGAGATACAACTGACAACAGTAACATATGGCACCAAGTCCGCACCCTTCCTTGCAATGCGAACCATAAAGCAGTTAGTCAAGGATGACGGCGCACAGTACCCTTTGGCGGCGGCTATTCTCTCCAACCAACTATACATGGACGACTTACTAGGCGGATGTCACGACTTCATAACAGCACAGAAAGCTCAACATGAACTAATAACAATGCTGAAAGGTGGTGGGTTCAACTTACGAAAGTGGGCTAGCAACAAAACGCGCCTACTCGAAGGCTTGTCAGATGAATTGATAAGCCAGAAAATGTACGACTTCAAGGACGCAGACACAAACAAAACGCTAGGCATCACTTGGAACCCGCGCACGGATCAATTTACATACAAACAAATATCACTCTGCAACAAACGTGATGTCAACACAAAACGCACACTACTGTCGGATATATCAAAACTGTATGATCCACTTGGCTGGGTATCACCAGTTACCGTGAAAGCCAAGCTAATCTTTCAACATGCATGGTCGACAACAACGAGCTGGGATGATCAACTCCCAACAAATATACAGCAAGAATGGGAGCAATTCCGCAATCAGCTCGCGCACATTCACGACATATCCATACCACGCTGGGTTGGCTACACTCAACAACCCTTCGAACTACATGGCTTCTGTAATGCATCTGAAAGAGCCTACGGATGCGTCATATATTGCAAGTCCACGGACAAAGAAGGTCAACAGGTGATCAGGCTAGTAGCAGCTAAAACAAAATTAGCCCCACAGAAAAACCCAATTTCCTTGCCACGACTGGAGTTATGTGGTGCAGTACTGCTAGCACGACTGATCGAAAAAGTGGAAACCTCGATGAACTCACAGACAGTCACCATACATTGTTGGACAGACTCCATGGTGGTACTTGGCTGGCTAAATGGTGACGTGGGTCGCTGGAAGAGTTTCGTAGCCAACAGAGTCACACAGATAACGAAAATAACTCCATCCAACTTCTGGAAACATGTCAAGTCCGAAGATAACCCTGCGGACTGCGCAAGCAGAGGAATCTCACCATCAGACTTAATAGGTCACGAACTCTGGTGGAAAGGCCCTTCTTGGCTTCAAAACAACAACATACCCCTACAAGGTATTTTTACAACGAACGAAGAGAAAAGGAAACGAGGTCAAACTTGCGCAATACAAGCAAAACACGCGCCACTCATCGAGCAACTACTGCAAAAATACAGCTCAATGACTTATGCAACCCGAGTCATCAGCTGGCTTATACGATTTATAAATAACTCGCGTGACGCAACAAGAGCCAACCGTAGGTCGCACTTAACTACAGAAGACATAGTGCAAACTCAGAACCTGCTTGTGAAAACTGTACAGAACAATACCTTTGGCGATGAAATAGCGCACCTACACAAACATAACAAGGTACGGGCCACAAGCAAACTGTTGAGTCTGAGCCCAATGCTAGACGACCACGGCATCCTTCGAGTGAGAGGAAGACTTGAACATGCCAAGTTAAACGACTCACAAAAACATCCAATAATTTTACCAAACAACCACAAGCTATCAGAACTCTTGATTGACCAAGCCCACATGAATACTCTCCACGGCGGTGCCAGGCTTACATTGGGACACCTTCGTAACAAGTATTGGATACTAGGCGGCATGAAAACAATCAAGAAGCAACTAAACAAATGTGTCACCTGTCATCGCTATAAAACGCAACGCAGCAATCAACAAATGGCAGACTTACCAACACCTCGAGTTACACCTTCACGGCCATTCACACACACAGGCGTGGATTTCACGGGGCACGTTGAAATAAAGGCTAACAAAGGTCGCGGCATTAAAACAGTTAAGGCCTACATCGCGATCTTCATTTGCCTATGCACAAAAGCCATCCATCTTGAACTGGTGTCCGACCTCAGCACTGCAACATTCCTCGCAGCATTGAAGCGGCTATGCTCTCGACGAGGAACGCCGAAACATATCTATAGTGACAACGGAACGAACTTTGTCGGAGCAGCAAGAGCACTAGCCAAAGAACGCCAGGAGGCAATGCAACTTCTCGTCAACGACGACCTGATCAACAGCACTTCCGAGAGTGGCATTGAATGGCACTTTAACGCACCATCTTGGCCAACAGCGGGAGGATTATGGGAAGCTGCGGTAAAGAGCATGAAACACCATCTTAAACGCGTTCTTGGTGAACAAAAGCTTACGTACGAAGAGTTTACTACCTTGCTAGTACAAATTGAAGCCTGTCTCAACTCGAGGCCATTAGTCGCTCTAACAAATGACTTCGACGACATCGATTACCTGACACCAGGCCACTTTTTAGTCGGTGGACCGGTACTGGCACCTCCGATGACATCAGAGGGCGATAACAGCCAGTTAACGTTACGATGGCGCTTGACAGAAAACATGTACAAGGAATTTTGGAAGAAATGGTCCAACGATTACCTACAAACGTTACAATTACGAGGAAAATGGCAAACCCCAAAACACAACATTGCAGTGGATGATGTCGTCCTTATAAAGGAAGAACAAGTAGCTCCAGCCCGATGGTTATTAGGGCGAGTTATAGAGACGCACCCTGGACCAGATAATTTAGTACGAGTCGTCACGCTCAAAACTAAATCCAACATAATGAAGAGACCCGTAACAAAATTGTCCCGGTTACCCATTGAAACAGGGAATAATACCGAAAACAAATCAATGCAACCCTCGGACAATAAACAACCAGAGGCGACTTCCTCAACATTACAACGACAACGTCGGATGAGCTCTAAACAGGAACGGAAGGGTGTTTCCAGCTGTAACGTCCTCAAGTACCTAAGCACGTTACTAGTACTCATGGTTACGTGTGTGACACCGTCCACACAACAACTCGTCAATGTAACAGCCCTAGACCCTACCCGTCGTGTATACTTTGATAAAGCCGCCGACTTACAGATAATACAAGATGAATGGAGACTGGTGGTGTACTACAATATGTCGACTTACTGGAAAAGCGTTTCTGCCGTTGAACAATACGTCCAGCAACTACACGGACTTTGTCAACGAAATATAGCCTACTTGACTATATCCACACAACTCGAACACGAACTAAACGAGCTCAAACACTACAACGAAGTACTACAATCAGACCATGGAAGACGCAGTAAGCGAGGTCTCATAAACGGAATTGGGAACATTGCCAACTCTCTCTTTGGTGTCCTCGATGACAAATTTGCCGAAAAATACAACAACGACATCAAACTACTGCACAGCAATGAAGACCACTTGTTCAATCTGTACAAACAACATACTTCAATAATCGAAGGGGAATACAACCTCCTGAAAAGGAACGAACAAGTAATGAACCGTCAGTTCATCGTCATCAACAAAAGCCTCAGAGACTCGCTGCAACAACTAAAAACCGAACAAGACCAAACTACTTTCCTTACTGCTACTGCACTTGCCGCAAACATGATGTTGGCCAACTTGCGGAGAATACAAGATATGTTGATCGACCTAGTTACAGATCTTCGCCACGGCAAAGTCGACACTCACTTGCTGAACCCGATGCATTCGAAAAACAGTTGAACATCATATCAGGACAAGTACCAAAAGGATTATCCCTGCCCTGTTCAAACAAGTTCAAGTGTATCCGGGAAATGTATAAACTAGCAAGTGTACAAGGAAAACTAACCGAAAATTTTATCCTTTTCGAAGTAAAAATCCCGTTAGTAGCAGACGAACAATATGAACTAACCGAAGTCATTCCAATCCGCAACATAAAGGGAGTCTCCATGATTAACATAATACCAACAACTAAATACTTAGCCGTTAACTTGAAAATGGACATGATGATACCACTAGATCAACAACATCTTTCATCATGCACACAAGTAAACACAAATCAGCTGTTGCTATGTAACCTTGACTTACCTATATATGGAATAAAAACAGCCACAAAAATGTGCGAAGCAGACATTATTAACAATCGAGGAATATCAAATTGCCGCACTGAGGTATCAAGTTGCAACAATGAATGGAAAAAGCTACACAGTAAGGGGGCTTGGCTATTTACGTGTTGCGAGGAATGCGCTATGCGCATTTTCTGTCCAGCTGGAATTACGTCACAGACACTACAAAATACAGGCATAATCACTTTAGCGACAGGTTGCATAATGCGCGGCGATAGACACCTAATTCATTCGCACTACAATATGCAAAGCACAATGGAATTAGGCAATGAGCAAGAGATCTACATACCAGAGATAAACCTTAACGAACTATTAACAAGCAATAGTCAAATTACAAACATAACTAACATGGAAATGGAAACACATGAAGAACAACTAAAGGATCTTAAGAGAAAAATTGAGCTGGTTAAAAAAACAACAGGACATCCAAATGGTCAATTCCGTGGAGGCGGAGCAGCATCACTACGTCCTGTATGGTTTTATGATAACCTGTGCAATAATATTCAGCATGTGGGTATACTTTCAAATAAAAGCACGCTGCGTCCGTTTACCTCAAGGAAGCTTAAGAGTAACGCAGGCGCACAAGGAAGAGATTGAGATGGTACCAAGTCATATCCCTAGGGAAAGACAAACAAAGGCAGATCCACAAACACTAGAAGAGGTCATCGGGCATCGTTCTATCAGCAACACGGTGGATCGCGAAACGTCGCCAAAACCAGTTAGCGGCGAACGCAGAACAGTCTAATAACTTTCTTTACATACTTTACTTACTTTGGATACTCTATTTTACTTGTTATATTTTGTACTTTTATAGTTGGCAGGATGTACGAGCATCGCCACATGATATAACTTGTTTTAGTTTTTACCTGAACAAGCAGTCGCTAATTCACCGATTATTTATTTACATTCGCTGACTAGGCTATTACGCCCGCCACAACTCACCTACTTTAGGTATTATATAATTTATTGTTTTGCCTAATAAACTGTCAATCATTAACGGACACATAGCAGTGATTTTATTTCCTGTACACATCCCGTGTGATTCGTCCATCTACATTCTACATCTCAGTGTGCGGAGCTAGGTATTGCCCGTACAGCTGAAGTTTTGGCATTTTTTCACATTTGGTTTGGATGACAATGCACGGTTAGCTTAAAATCTTGCACTAAAAGAGGTCTAAAAAAAAATTCGGTCTTTTGAATCATCTACCCGTAGTAAAGTTCCTATCGAATTTCATAAAAAATTTCGCTACCTAAAGAAAATCATTATAAACCTCTACTAAACACAACAAAACATAAAGCCAAACCATTTTACGTTTAATTACGTTATTATAACAGTTTTGTTTACCAACCGAGATGCGATAACGTAATGTCTCCCTTACTTAAAGCGAAATCTCAAGTTAAAATTTATTTAAGCAATCTTGGCAAAAGCTGTGATCTTGCTGAAGTATTGCCTTAATTACAGAGCGGTAATTGACCTATAAATAGTGGCAACACCGACGCACCCTGGGTTGCAAGCGACCTAATGTTACCATGTGTGTGTATAAGGGTAACCGGTTGTATTCCTGGAAATACGGAGATTTTTGAATTAAGAATTCTCTTAAATTAGGTATCTTTAAGTTCTTTGTGTGAATTATTTATTAATCCTGAGGGATCGATCCATCCAAGTGGTTATCGATGGCTGCTCGTCCGGTCAGTTACATATCAACGCCGGCGTCCCTCAGGGATCGGTGCACTCGGCGACATTGTTCTTGCTGCGCATTAATGATCTGCTAAAACCACTACTAACTAATAGCTACAACCTTGGGGTTTTTAAGTCAAGAGTGAATAGGTTACTTCAAGGCAAGCGTGCTTCACCGTCATCAGGTGAGATAGTGGTCAAACGCGAGCCTATAGTGAAATAAGATTTGTTTATTATCTTTGGAGAAGTGGTATTATCAATGGAATTCGCACAGAGACAGTGTCTAGTTTTGGTTTGATTTATAATTTTAATTGTCATTGTCTTTTTAACAACAACAACTTTGATTTAAGTATTAACATTTCAAATTTAGTGTGTATTTCTCAAACTCTTTAGTTTTAAACCTGTAAAATTTTCGCATTAAAGTAGCCCTTGATTACGACTTGTGGTTGTCATAATCTTGCCGACGCAATATTATTATTCATTTTTATTTTCAGTTTCAATTGTCTCACAGCAGAACAAGGGCCTTCTTCCTTTAATTTTTTCCCGGTTTTGGATAAGTGTAGACCAGTCCTTTCTGAAGGTGTCAAGTTCATCCCACTATCTTCGCCTGGATCTGCTGCGATGTCACCGTAGATTTTTCGGGACCTTTAAGTAATATAATATATTTATATTTTACTTGTATATCCATAAATACAGTACAGTATTTTTATTAACTTTTGGAACTCAATATTCGATACATGTTGTGATGCCCTGAAGCCAAATAGTGAAAAAAAAAACTGATTTCATATAGGTAACAGGATCACGTTAGCCTTAATTTAAGAGAGTGAAAATTGTTTTGGTTCTCTTTTTTGTTGTTTGAAAAATATTATTGACAGTTAAAATATAAATACAAATAGCAAAAGCTAAGTAATTTTTGTGGAGTAACTGGGCTATGTTAGTTAATATCATGAAGAAAGTTTTGAAAATTAATTTAAAAGAAAATCTGAAAGTGAAATCGACGCATTATCGCGTTGCGCTTGTTTACGAGAGATTATTGATATATTGTCACACTAATAACATTATAAAGGCGAAAGTCTGTGAGTATGTTTGTTCACTTTTACGCAAAAACTACTGAACGGATCTGGATGAAATTTGGCACAGACATAGATTATAGTGAATAGCACATAGAATACTACTACACTTTTTATGCCGGGAATATGTTCCCTCGGGATAAATTTCGACATTCACGCGGGAAAAGCCGCTGGCCGAAGCTAGTAGGTCAATATATCTGCGAGCATTCCTCCGTAAGTAGGTACACGGTTCTTTCAAATTCCCTCCACCAGACTAGTGCAACGTGACAATGCGTCAACGCGTTTTCAAATTTAAAATTTGTTCTATGGGTATATCCGCAGACCAACTTAATTAAAAAGAGGTAGTCGCATTGTCATGCCACGTCTGTCTGCTACAGTCTTTAAGCGATATTTACGCATATTATCCCCGAATCGCTGGTACGCATATCATACATTTTAAAAGCCGACCAGACGAGACCGCGGGTAATAACAATGTGTTTAAAGCAAACAGCAATGGTCAACACGTTGCAACCGGTGAACGAGGGTTTGCATACATAAATACATTGTTTGATAAGCCAATCGCTACTACTATTGGCTTATAAATGTTATTGTTAAGAAGTACTACGACACACCTGATTGAGTATGGATACCGTCGCTGCTGTATTGTTACAACTAGGGGAGAGCTGGACATAACGTTCCGATTTTCATAAAATACAAAAATGAGCTAAAACTCATACACACCCTCCAAATAACGTATACATATATTGTGTGGCTTACGCACAAATTTAAAGAATAATTATTGGTGTTTCTGAATAGTGATATTGTTTTGTGCACCGTTAAACAGTTTTCTAGTCAAAAAAATATTTTACGAGATCGATCGGAATAATTAACCCCGTTACCGGGCTGGTTGTGCCGTCGTTTCAAACACAAACTTAAAAAATAATTTAAGTTCTCACACGCTTAAAGTGTGTTTTGTAGTTTAGTTTGTGTTTTACAGTTTTTTTCAAGGTTTTTTCAAGGGATCTGGCTATTGGGCAGAGCCAGCTCACGAAACTGAAGACCGATGATGGCAGGATTGTATCCGCCAAACCGGAGCTTCTGAGGGAGATCGAGAGTTTCTATGGGCAGTTGTACACGTCAACCAGTAAACCCGTTGCGAATCTAGCAAACGACCCAAGAGCTAGATTGACCCGGCACTATACCAAAGATATCCCGGACGTCAGCCTGTACGAGATTAGGATGGCTCTGAAACAGCTTAAAAACAACAAGGCGCCGGGTGATGACGGAATCACGGCTGAACTCCTGAAGGCGGGTGGAAAACCGGTCCTCAAGGCCCTTCAGAAGCTTTTTGATTCCGTCATACTCGAGGGCAAAACGCCACAGGCATGGTGCAGGGGTGTGGTGGTACTCTTCTTCAAGAAGGGCGACAATGCCCGGCTGAAGAACTATAGGCCCATCTCGCTTCTTAGCCATGTTTACAAGTTGTTTTCAAGAGTCATCACGAATCGTCTCGCGCGCAGGTTTGACGATTTCCAGCCTCCCGAACAAGCCGGATTCCGAAAAGGCTTTAGCACCGTAGACCACATACATACGCTGCGGCAGGTTATACAGAAGACCGAAGAGTATAACCTGCCTCTCTGTTTAGCGTTTGTGGACTACGAGAAAGTCTTCGATTCGATCGAGACTTGGGCTGTACTGCAGTCTCTCCAACGGTGCCAGATCGACTACCAGTACATTGAAGTGTTGAAGTGTCTGTACAAAAACGTCAGTCCGTCTTCAGGATCAGACCTCGAAACCAATCTTCTCCAGCGCGGCGTAAGACAGGGAGACGTCATTTCTCCGAAACTGTTCACTGCTGCGCTGGAGGACGTCTTCAAGGTTCTGGACTGGAAGGGGCTTGGCATCAACGTTAATGGCGAGTACATCACTCACCTTCGGTTTGCCGACGACATAGTGGTCATGGCTGAGACCATGGAGAGCCTCAGTAAAATGCTCGATGACCTTAGTAGAGCTTCCGAAAGAGTGGGTCTTAAAATGAACATGGACAAAACCAAAGTCATGGTGAACGCCCATGTAACACCCACTCCTATCAAGATCGGAGACTCTACACTCGAAGTTGTAGACGATTATGTTTACTTAGGACAAACGGTCCAGTTGGGTAGGTCCAACTTCGAGAAAGAGGTCAACCGTAGAATCCGACTCGGCTGGGCGGCGTACGGGAAGTTGCGTGGTATCTTCTCGTCCAATTTACCGCAGTGTCTCAAGACAAAAGTCTATGACCAGTGTGTGTTGCCAGTGATCACCTATGGGACCGAGACGTGGTCGCTCACAATGGGCCTTATCAGAAGGCTTAAAGTCACCCAAAGGGCAATGGAGAGGGCTATGCTCGGAATTTCCTTGCGTGATCACGTCAGAAATGATGATATCCGCAGGAAAACCAAAGTTACCGACATAGCCCGAAGAATTGCCAAACTTAAGTGGCAGTGGGCAGGGCACATTGCTCGCAGAACGGATGGCCGATGGGGCCGAAAAGTTCTGGAATGGCGACCGCGAACTGGAAGACGATATGTTGGAAGGCCTCCCACTAGGTGGACCGATGACCTGGTTAAGGTTGCGGGAAGGCGCTGGATGCGAGACGCACGGGATCGGTCTATGTTTATGTCTAGCAGTGGACGTCTTTCGGCTGAAATGATGATGATGATGATGATGATGATCAACAGTTAACAAAAAATCAAAGTCAAAAATACATAATTCCGTGAGGAAAAATCAAAATCGACGGCACAACTAATGTGTCGGTACTACTATTCTACCATAATGGAAGCAACTAAAACGGCGCCTGCAACGGCATAGTGTCATAATAAACCCTGGTTATCATGTACCACAGGCTTCCACCTCCCTACTACGATGGAATTATAGCAAGGCCGACTTCCATTGTTTGTACTTGGGACTTGCAGGGATAGACTGGAGTGCCCTGTATGAAACGAGCAATGCCGACGAAGCATATAGGATATTTTACGACACATTTTACAGGATTTTGGATGATAGCACTCCAAGAAAGAGCTCCAAGGGTGATTGCTTTCGTTATCACTACCCAGAATGGTACACTGCTGACATAATAGGTCATATTAAGAAGAAATCTTTTTGGCACAAATCTTATAAGAAGACTGGTTCGGTCAACGACTATTTTAACTTTTCGCACTACCGTTCTATTCTCAAAGTAAAAATTAGTGCCGCTTACTGCAATTATCAGAGGCGTACTGAGCAACAATTTGTGAAGGAACCAAGGTCTTTTTGGGGTTTTATTGGGGGCAAGCGCTCGAAACGTAGTAGACCGAAGATAGTTAAGAATGGCGAGCCTTTGCTAGAGCATGAGTGCGCTCAGGCATTCGCTGATTATTTTCATTCGGTTTATGGGGCGGTGGCACCGCGGTTGGATGCGGCTGCCGCTGGGCAGACGGTGCCCGAGCGCGGCGCCCGCATTCACGTGGGGCAGCTGTCTCTCAGCGAGGTGAGTGCCGCGCTCGAGCGCCTCAAGCCCAAGCGTTCGGTTGGGCCAGACGGGGTGCCACCTTTCATCGTGAGGGATTGTAGGACAGTACTGGCCCGGCCACTCATGCATTTATTTAATAGCTTTTTACGAGAATGCTCGTATCCGGACGGCTGGAAATTGACTAGGGTTACCCCGGTACCGAAGGGGGCTCCAAGCTCAGATGTTAGCGGGTATAGACCAGTAGCAGTACTGTCAGCATTTGCTAAAGTCTTCGAGTCCGCGTTGTGTTCAACTATCCACTCGCAAGTAGCCTCACAGCTGAACGACGTGCAGCATGGTTTCCGTGCGGGCCGCAGCACGAACTCTAATTTAATGTGTTTTTTGAATCAGGCCACCACAGTGCTGGACTCGGAGCCTGGTGCACAACTAGACGTCGCTTACTTCGACTTCAGGAAGGCATTTGATAGTGTGGATAATGACATACTTTTAAGTAAATTTGCGAGTGTCGGTTTTACCCCAGCCCTCCTCGAGTTCTTTGCTAGCTACTTAGGCAACCGCAGGCAAATGGTAGAATATGCAGGTTACACCTCGAACTCGTATTTCACCCTTACGGGGGTAAGTCAGGGCACAAATTTAGGACCTTTAGAATTTATTATTATGATAAATGATCTTCCAGATGTCATTAAAGACGCTGGCTGTTTATTATTTGCTGACGATCTCAAGCTATTCCTACGGATCACAGACGAGTCACACTGCGGAATGCTCCAGCGAGACATCGATCGGGTGGTAGCGTGGAGTGAAGAGAATAAACTACTCTTCAATGTTTCGAAGTGTAACATAATGTCCTTCACGCGGGCCGTGGTACCCCGACGTCACGATTATTGCATGGCCGGTCATGTCATACCGCGGGTTGGGTTAGTGAGAGATCTCGGTGTTACTTTTACTGGGGATCTTTCGTTTCGTGCGCATGTAGTGCAGGTGTGCAAAAAAGCGTTTAAAAATCTTGGTTTTGTCATGCGTGAAACCCGGGACTTCACTAACATGGCGGCAGTGAAATCACTTTATAATGCGTTGGTACGAAGCAACTTACTTCTTTTCGTTACTTTATCAATATATATATATATATATTTATATATATTTATATAGGTATGTATTATAATGTGTATAAGATATTAATGTAAAATATATATTTAAGCGGTATATTATTTTTATTTTTTGTTTTGTTGTTGGTATTCCACGGTTTAAACAATGCACCTGCCATGTTATCTCTTCACCACCCATGGTTGACTGGTAGAGAATGCCTAAGGCATTAAGTCCGCCATTGTACCTTTGTGCATGAAGTTTAAATAAATAAATAAATAAATAAACTTGGAAACTAGTGCTATCATTTGGAATCCTTATGAAGTGAAGTATTCTCTGATGCTGGAAAAGATGCAGAACAAATTTACCCGATACCTATATATGAAGCAATTTGGTGTATATCCCTTCTACCCTCTTATGTATCCAACTCTTTTTGTTATAGGGATGGTTGGGTACTATAAGTTGGAGGTAAGGCGCAACCTCGCTCTTGCAAAATATGTTTTTATGGTTTTTCGTGGCATGCTGAATAATCCACAAATATTAGAATCATTGGAATTGCTCGTTCCAAACAGGAGGCTACGGTTAGGACCTAGGGAGGGGCTTTTTAAACTCCCGGCAACCCGTACAAATTTATTAAAGTTTGCACCAGTGATTCGTGCAGTAGGAATACTTAATAGCATCTCTCTGCGTTTAGACTTATTTTCGTGTTCTTTGATGGAATTCCAGAGGGTGACACTTAGTGTGTTGTCCACTGTGTAACTGGTGCCTCTATATTTAGTATATATAGTTTGGGATTGTATAATTAACAATTTATGACTACTTTTGTTAGCTTGGGTCTTACCTGTTAAAACAAATGTATGTGTTAATGAATAAATAAATAAATAAAAATAAATAAATAAATAATGTTTCGCGATAAACATCATACGAAACACTCCGTTTTTACTTATAGTAGTCACAGCGGATCTTTGTGTCTCAGAAGTTGGCTCTGCGAAACATTGAGCAAGAAACAGTTTGTCATCGAATATACTGCATAGAGTAAGCGAGATAGGACGAAGCGACAACCGTAAGCGATTGAAAGAGGCAGTTTTATAAAATGGCTGCAAGACGCTGCGTGTTGATGGTGAAGATAGCTTCACCATCAACACGCAGCGTCTTGCAGCCAACTTCAGAGACACAAAGATCTTCTGTGAGTATTATACGTACCAATTCTCATCGGAATAACTTTCTCCCGGCACTTTTAGCCCGGCTCTCCTCTCCTATGTAGATTCCTGCAATAGAAAGGCAAAGGGATTATTAAATGAATTTAAATACATTATTTTTTAATTGTTCAGGTAGCTCAGAGAATAAGAATCTGGTCTACGGCTAATATGGCCGGCCCATTATCACTCCAAATGGATCTGCCATATTCACCGTAGAACCGATGACCGTTGGGGTAGACTTCTTTTGAGTGGAGACCACCAATAGGTAAACGTCATGTGGGACGCCCTCATGCTAGGTGGAGCGACGATCTTCGCAGGTGGCTGGTAGAAAGCTGGATGAGAGCTACCGAAAATCGAGATAAATGGCGTGCGATATGTCCAGCAATGTACTCCTGATGATGATGATGATGATAAATATACTCAAGCCCTTTTCCCATGGGGGTAGGCGGAAACTATCGAATGCCTGCTACGAACCTCACATAGTCCTTTTGCTTCATTTTCGTTCTTACATCTAGTCATACATGCACGCCGGTTGTACTGCGCCCCCTGGCCTTTCTGAAGAATATCATCAATGAGATCCGGGTATGTGCTTGTAGAGCATCTCTGCCTGGCGGAATTTTCAGTTCGTTTTCCTTTCTGTCCATCGGCATTCATATATTTCAACGTATACATAGTAGGGGTTAAGCATACAGAATGTTGGTTCCCGTCAGAACACAACCAGTATAAAATTGAACTATATATATTTGTTTAAATACACGGCACACACAAACTTGGCAGCGGCGCGCTGTGGGCTATTTGCTCGAAATTTTCCTAATTTAAAGTTTTCTTTGATTAAAATTTTCGTTGGCCGCCGGGGATTGAGCGGTTGAGGGTTAATCGTCCGGAGATCACTGGTCTAAATGTTCTTTGGACAGTTTGAGGGTTACTCTGTGCATTGATTTTGATATTGTTAGATATAAATTAATTATATTTTCTTTTGTATATACATTTCAAAATAATTTAATTATGCTACAAAAACAAAGCCAAAATTAATATCAAAAAGAGTTTAATTTGCATTTTCTGTTTTTTACCTATGTTTGTAAAAAGTAAGTATTGTAAGTACTGATTACAGCCCATTCCTTCTCACAGAGAGTTTGTGTTCCAGCAGTGGGAACATTAAAAGGCTGATGATGATGGGGACGATGATGAAGCACAGATGCCATATTAAAAATTATTCCACAGATAGAAACCTACACTATTACTGAAAGGCATAATTATACGCTACTTTTTATCCTTAAAAAATGCACGGCAACTGTAGAATAGGTAAAAGCAAATCAAATTTTCTCTTTTGATACTTAACATTTTGTAGCATTATGGCCTAGGGTATAATTAAATATAA
Organism: Orthosia gothica; assembly: GCA_949775005.1. Classification (NCBI taxonomy): domain Eukaryota; kingdom Metazoa; phylum Arthropoda; class Insecta; order Lepidoptera; family Noctuidae; genus Orthosia; species Orthosia gothica. The sequence goes on along the minus strand of OX459046.1, from coordinate 2,842,840 downwards.
TAAAGAATTCTGTAAAATCGATTCAATCATAGAAAATAGTCTAGTTTTACTGAAATTTTTGGTAACCTACTGAATAAGCATCTTTACTAAATAAAACGGTACTGAATCACCATCATATTGCTAGCGTTACCCCTAGAGGTTGCAATTCGTGGCTGATAAATATATCACTGACCATTTGATAGTAGCCGTTTGACAAGAGTTACTTATTGTTATATTATACATTGCCAAACTGCATTATCTACTGGTCAAACCTGAAACTTGGCAAAACGGATTCGACATTTGAGTGAAAATTGCAAAGCGTCGTTTAAGTGTTGCTATTTTATATCATTAGTTGATAATAGTGTTATTAGTGTGGGTCGTGGGTTTACTCACTGCTCTAAAAACGGTGAAGGAAAACATCTTGAGGAAATCAGCATGTCCTAGAAATAAAAAGTCGAAGACATGTGACATACACCAACCCTCAAATTCCTACTCCTCCGTTATTCTTTTCTGATTAATTTCGTTGCGGGATCCAAGACAGGTAAATTCAATCTCCGGGACTTCGTCAAGCTTCATTGCCTCGGCGCTTTTCTGGTGGTCGCCACTGTTCATTCTGGCTTTCAGGAGTTGCAGTGGTTTGGGAATAGTGCGGTGGGATTGTCCCAATACACCAACCCGCACTGGGCCCACGTGGTGGAATAATGGCTCTCTCGCAGAGAGGAGGGTTGAGTCCAGCAGTGGGGATATTATTATTATTTATTATGGGTTTTGGGGACTTCTAGAAATTTTTGACACTTAAATGTTGCTGATTCTTAGGCAGAGTCCACGTAGTGATTGGTAACTTGGGCATTACAATTTATCTTTAAAAAAATACTCATTCTAATTGGAATAAATTATTTTTGATTTTTCAAACTACCAGGCTAGTAGAACGAAAAATGGATACATTGGTGCTGAATATATTCACTAGCTATGTATGTAGATAGGTACTTGATCTAGGTAGGTAAACGACGTCTCCGAAACGACATGTTTGCATAACGAGACCCGAAAGAGGAGGGGCGATGGAGATTGGTATGGATTTATAGAATGATTGTTGACCAAGCTTTTTGTGCTCAAAAAATAGTTTAGATCGAAATGAAATTAATAAATGAAAACTAGTCTATCTAATAAAACAAATGTAAAGTAATTTAATTATAAAAAAAAATAAAAAGAAGATTAATATTATTTTTAGATAATATGAAACTAGACAAAAATTAAAAACTTCAAATGGATTTTAATGTGAAAGTATGTCTAAAGACTCTTTGTATTATTATTATTGTTAATTAAAACATAAAAAATTGCCTTATCCTCAAAATTTCATTCCCCTGTGGCGAAAAGCACCAAATATGTAGATGGGCAGCAGCGATAGGGCGGTAAATAAAAGTAGGGCTGGTGTGAACACGGCTTAAATCATTTTTTGAATTATAGCCGCCGGTGTGGCCGCGCCCTTGTGGTAATACATTGTTTGTGAATGTGTCGGCTTATTGTTTTGTTATTAATATGTTCCGTAATGTAACATTTTCATGAATATGATCAGATTTATGTTTAAAGTGCTTTGGAAGGACTTAGAAGTTTGATTGTTTTGGTTTTTTTATTTTATAACGGGGCCATCGATGTATGGTTAAGATGGTGTGATGATCTGATCACATTCGTGGATCAAACTTGCCCAGAAATCATGTAAGGCACAGAGATTTGGAAGTAGAAAGAGGAAGGCTTTGTGCAACAATGCGACATAAATTGGGCTAGGAAAAAAATCGGGTCTAAATACGTGCTGCATGTACCTACTTCATTTTTCTTGCTGCATTCGGCAACCAAGCCTGGATAAAAAACGGAAAAAAAAATTAAGAAAGAGAAATGATAAATGATTTTATCTCTGTAAGTTGGTTTGTACAAACACTTTTACATGTCGATAAAAGAAACAAGGTGTTCCATCTTAGAGATTTTGGCGAAATTAAAACTTTGTATTGGTCTTGGTTTAAAAGTAGTATTGAAATTGCTTTGTTTTTATCATTTTCGACACCGACTTCCGAAACGAAAGTTGTTTTGCACTTTTTTGAAATTTTTTGTGAAAAGTTTTTATTTCTCTAAAAACATGCAAATATGCAAACATTCATCATTCACTTATGAAATTTGGCACACGTATTTAGAAGCCCACATAGAATCATATATGTAAATATTGTGTAGTTCCGACAATATTACATTCATACTATGAGAACTTGCCTATTAATAGAGGTTGAGGAATAAAAGACACTCTGCTTATCTAGCTTTATATTTTTGTACGTAAGAATTACAACGGCATCCATTACATATTTTTGCACAGACGGGATAAGGAAAGTACTGTCATAGACAACTTGACGTATTGAATCATAGACAATCAAGTAGTTCAACACATACGTGTTGAATTGATTACCTCCTTTTTTTAGAAGTTGGTAAACATTGGCTACCAAAATTTGCAATAGGTATCTACCCACTAAGTTTCAAAACGCCTCAGAATCTATAGTTACCTACTTCTTGATATGTAGTTATCAATAAACCTCTGAACCATGCCTACCGCAGCATTCCGCTGTCGTAAGTGCGCCCTATAAATTAAACTATATCTGGTGATTAACCATTAGGCCCTTAAGTAAAGGTTGACAAATTAACGGGCACACATGAACGGGCCCCGTATATCAATGGTGCTTTAGAAACCATGGCTTAAGAGACATCTATGTAAGTTAGAGGCTTTATTTGGAGCAAACTTTGTGAATGTGCTATCAAAATATTGTTATTTTGATTGGTTAATGAAGGATGTTGATAAATAATTAGATCATTTATATAACAGTCGTAATAAAATGCGTCCGTTAATAAGCTCTACAGGAGAAAAACAGAGAGGGCGCTAACGTCATCTTAGGTTTTTTTTTTGTATGGGTATTCGACATCCAAAGACTTGTCCCAGTTTTTAACTGACTAAAACCCAAACGGTTCCATCAGTTGATTGAGCCAGGGCCGTGGTAACTCTTATTCAATTTTTTCCGCGACACATCTTAGGTGATCCTCAGAACAATAACTAACTAGGGTTGCTCTATATTAGTGTTCCATATTACTCGTACTACAGAATCGTTACCAAAGAACCTTAGTAAATCTTTAGTTTTGAATCTTATGTTTTCAAATGAACTACCGGGATAAACAGCTATCCTCTACCCAATCAAAGCCATTATCTACCCATCATGTTTGGCTGGCGTCCCATGTATCAACAGTTAGAACCGTTTATAGCACAGACATAAATCTAACTAGATGACGCGATTGTATTTACTTCGCGTGACAAAAAACGGAGTAAAGTTATGACCAATGATTGTAATCTGAGCTTTTCATTTAGCATTATCGGCACCGGAAATCCACCGAAATCTAGATTTCGGTGGATTTCCGGTGCCGGTGCCGGTTTCGGTGGTTTTCTCTAGAGAAATGACTTTTTATGTCATATTGAGCTAGTAAAGTAGTAAAGAATGTATAGAGCTGTAAAAAGTTGGCCGAGGCATTGGAAATGTTTTCTTTCAATGGTAAGTAATTTTTTTTTAAATATTTTTTGAAAAAGTGGCAAGCTTGGTTTTCATACAGATAATATAATAATAATAAAAAAAAATTGCCATGTTACAGTTTCAAAGTCAAAGTCAAATATATTTATTCAATTAGGCCAATAAACGGCACTTTTGAACGTCACATAAATTAAAATTAAAAATTAAAAATAATAAAAAAAATATTTAAAAGTAATAAAAAAAAAGATAAAAAAAAAAAAAGATTCTACCGTGCATTCGGAAAGTAGATTGTTATGGAGAAGAACGCACAAGAAACTCCATACTTACTCTTTTAAAAAAAAAAAAAAATTGGTGTTTTACAATATTAACATACGTACATACATTAATATATGTGAGTACGATGCCCCAGAATAGCTCTACACACAGGTATAAAGTATTAAAAAGCATTAACAGGAAAATAAATACTTACAAATATTACAAACATAGGTAAAATACCTAATTCAACAACAACGGAACAGTGTGTGAGTCAATTTCTAAAAAAAAAAAAAAAACAAAACAATGAATACAATAACTATGAATGGGAATATAAATTAACAAATTTGATTTTGTCTACACCAAAGATTGCCCTATGGAGCAGGTCCAGCATGTTTCCAAGCATTCTTATCTTGAATATAATCATCTAATTTGTAATATGCTTGTTTACAAAGGGTGCTTTTAACTAAAGTTTTAAATTTACTTTCATTTAGTTTTAATATATCACAAGGTATTTTGTTATAGAATTTAACACAGTACCCCATGAAAGATGATTGTACTTTAGCTAGTCTGTAAGAAGGTTGATCTAACTTATCTTTATTTCTGGTATTACAATTGTGTCTATCACTGACTTTACTAAAGAGATGTATATTTTTCCTTACATACATAATATTTTCATAAATAAATTGGCAAGAAACTGTCATAATATTAATATTTTTAAACAGTTCCCTAAGAGATTCACGGTGACTTAACTTATATATGGCTCTGACAGCTCTCTTTTGCAATATAAATATGGATTCAATGTCAGCCGCTCGACCCCACAGTAAAATACCGTCAATGTCACTATGTGGTTAAACAAAACTAAGATTTCAATCGAGAATTTCACATAACACAGAGTTATAAACCTCTGACACCCAAGCTAAGATTGAACTTGTGTTATATAGATGTAGGGATTTTCGTTATCTAGTTAGATTTATGTCTGTGGTTTATAGCGACTTCACCTAAAACGACGTACTGGGTATAACGATGGAGTGAGAAGTTCTGTAAAAGGAACCTAAGAGCTAATATTTATGTTCTAAAGACTATCGGCTTTAACTAAGACATTTTAACGGTTCCTACAATGTAGTTTTCAATGGTTTTAACTGTATTAGAATAAACTGAACATCGAATGGCGAAAGGCTGGACTTTGTAAATCAAACAGTTTTCCTGGGAATTACTCTCGATGACAAATTGCAGTGGGGTCCTCACATAAAATCTCTTGCAGGTCGGCTAAGCTCAGCCGCTTATGCTGTTAGAAAGATAAGACACTTAACGGATGTAGAAACCGCGCGTTTGGTCTATTTTAATTACTTTCACTGCATTATGTCATATGGTATTTTACTTTAGGGTCGAGCGGCTGACATTGAATCCATATTTATATTGCAAAAGAGAGCTGTCAAAGCCATATTAAGACGGTACCCTGACCAAAAAATCGGCGTGCGATATGAGCATTCCTATTGGTCTAGCGGCACTGGCGGCGCATGAATTACAGTAGTGAATACGCCCAGATTTTAGAATAAAATCTTTATAAAATCGAATTTTGGTCTTTTGAAAAAAATAATTCTACAAAAATGTTCGTTATTAAATTGTCTATCCATTAGTGTTAGTACAAAAAATAATTAATGAACACTTTACGAGGAGATGCATAATATCAATAATTATTTCTCATTTTTATGTTTTTTTGAAAGGAGATTAGTGAAATATATACAACATTTAAAAAAAAACTAAATCTACCATTTTAGAATCAATATTATGTAAAAATTTAATGTATTTTTATTAATTGATATTTCTTTTTAAATAACGAGTAGATAGCTCCTAAAAACAGCACAAAAAATGGCTTGCGCAGCGTTTTGCTCGGGGAACCGCCTTAAGTCACCGAGAATCTCTTAGGGAGCTATTTAAAAAGATTAATATTATGACAGTTTCTTGCCAATTCATTTATGCAAATATTATGTATGTAAGGGAAAATATACATCTCTTTAGTAAAGTCAGTGATACACAATTGTAATAGCAGAAATAAAGATAAGTTAGATCAACCATCTTATAAACTAGCTAAAGTACAATCATCTTTCATGGGGTATTGTTTTAAATTCTATAACAAAATACCTTGTGGTATATTAAAACTAAATGAAAGTAAATTTAAAACTTTAGTTAAAAAGCACACTTTATAAACAAGCATATTACAAATTACATGATTATATTCAAGATAAGAATGCTTGAAAACATGCTGGTCCGGCTCCATAGGGCAATCTTTAGTGTAGACAAAATCAAATTTGTTATTATTAAATTTGTTAATTTATATTCCTATTCATAGTTTTTGTATTAATTTTTTTATTTATTTATTTTTTACAAATTGACACACTTTTCCGTTGTAGTTGAATTAGGTATTTTACCTTTGCTTGCAATATTTGTAAGTATGTGAGAACCATGTTCCATTTTATCAAATTAATTAATTTACCTGTTAATGTTTTTAATACTTTATACCTGTACATAGTAGGTATAGTGTGTAGTGCTATTCTGGGTACACCGTCCTCACTAAAATGAATTTATTAATGTATGTACTTATGTAAATATTGTGAAACACCTATTTTAAAAAAAGGGTAAGTTTGGAGTTTCTTGTGCGTTCTTTTCCATAACAAGCTACTTTCTGAGTGCACGGTAGCATTAATTTTTATTACTTTTTTTATGGAAATCTAGCATTAATATGTATTTATTTACATAGATACAAGTATATACAGTGTATAAAATACTTGATTTACTAAGACTACAAACATATACACTTTAACCAAAAACTACTCACTAACTAAACCTAAAAATATACTTAACTAAAATATGGCGTCGAAAAACTCCTCCCCATCGTTGACCACTGGTAATGAATTTTTTTTTATTAATATTATATTTTTATTACTTGTATATTTTATTTTTTATTTATTTGATTTTGATAAGTGCCGTTTATTGGCCTTGTTGAATAAATATATTTGACTTTGACTACCAGTAAGGTTACTATTTCGCACGTCTCAATTAATCCATCTATTCTGTGGGCTTACCAGTATTTTTACTGACTTGAAATAGAAGGAGGTAATCAATTCGACACTTAAGTATGTAATATTGTTGGCATTGCACAATATTTACATATGTTACTCTATATGGGCTTCTAAACATATGTGCCAAATTTTATAAGTGTATATAAGTTTTTAAACTGTCATGGTCACTAACATTAACATTAGAATCGGGATACTTACCATGTTTACTGTTTGTTGCGAGTTTTCGATATTACGGTGCTGTTGCAAGCACCATGATTACCGATAAACATGGTAAATATCCCGCTTCTAATGTTAAGGCGGTACCCCGAGCAAAACGCCGCGCAAGCCGTTTTTTGTGCTGTTTTTAGGAGCTATCTACTCGTTATTTAAAAAGAAATATCAATTAATAAAAATACACTAAATTTCTACATAATATTGATTCTAAAATGGTAGATTTAGTATTTTTTTTTAAAGTTGTATATATTTCACTAATCTACTTCCAAAAAAACATAAAATGAGAAATAATTATTGATATTATGCATCTCCTCGTAAAGTGTTCATTGATTATTTTTTGTACTAACACTAATGGATAAACAATTTAATAACAAACATTACTGTAGAATTATTTTTTTCAAAAGACCGAAATTTGATTTTATAAAGATTTTATTCTAAAGTCTGGGCGTATTCACTACTGTAATTCATGCGCCACAAGTGCCGCTAGACCAATAGGAACGCTCATATCTCATGCCGATTTTTTGGTCAGGGTACCGTCTTAATGTTCATAAGTGTATGCTTGTATTTTTGTATGTATGTTTATCCACGCACTTATTATCGGATCGTGATCATTCTTTTTTTATTGGATTAAGTATCTCTCAATGTAGGGAACACTGCAAGTTTTATTAAAATTGGTTCTGCAGTTTTCAAGGTATGGAACTTACAACCGAACTCCTTAGCGACAAACAGCACGAATGTGTAAATTAAGTTATTATGGGTATTTTGGCAATCCTTTAGGTATCTAACTATAGAAATTGCTTACTTGTTAGTGATTGGGTACTAAAACTAACAAGAAAAATATCAAAATTAAAAAAAACCCCGACACATTTATCTTGCGAAAACACACGATTCAAACAGTAAAACGCCCATAACTTTTGAACGGCTGAACCGATTTTATTCAAACATAGCTAAGAACACTCTCGACTATCATACATTAAATCAAATCGGTTCATCCGTTTAGGCGCTATGATGCCACATACAGACACACAGATACACAGACACACGCCAGCAACCCACGTGAAACTTATAACACCCCTCTTTTTCCGGCGGGGGTTAAAAAGAGAGAAATAAAATCTTTTTCACAAAAAATATACCGACTTCTAAAGAAAAACACTAAAAAGTGCAATAATAACTTTCTTTTTGGAAGTCAGTGTTGAAAAACGATAAAAACAAGAGGTACCAAGGACACTGACTTCCGAAACGAAAGTTATTTTTGCGCTTTTTAGTGTTTTTCTTTAGACGTCGGTTTATTTTTTGTGAAAGGTCTTTTCCCTATTTGATCTCTACTATCCAATCATCTGATACAATAGCACGATTCCCCTTGGTAAGACTGCTTGCCCGACTGCCGAACCGACTCCACCCGGCTGTCAAAGATATACAACTGACATCTGGGACGTTGGTCCCGTGGTTGACGAAGAACGGAAAGGTTTTGATATGTATTAAATGGTCAAGGAAGTCTAGGCATAAAATGTCATTCAACGTCAGCGATCATCATCATCATATCAGCCGAAAGACGTCCACTGCTGGACATAGACCTCCCGCAAGCGTCGCCATATTGACCGGTCCCGTGCGTCTCGCAACCAGCGGATCCCCGCAACCTTCACCAGGGCTTCGGTCCACCTGGTGGGAGGCCTTCCAACGCAACGTCTACCGGTTCGCGGTCGCCATTCCAGAACCTTTCTGCCGCATCGGCCATCCATTCTGCGAGCAATGTGCCCTGCCCACTGCCACTGTCAGAGATACGATGTTCAAAATGCCAAAAAGGAAGGGATTTATCATTTGATATTTCGATAGTGCTCGAAAATCCCATATATTTTTGGCCTTTTTGTCCAATATGGTAGTTTACTGAAAATTAGTTTTTTGTCCGTCAGTTAGATTAATATATTTTTTTGAAAAAACTAAAGTTACGATGATATAATGCGTTGAAATATCGTAAAACGTCACGCCACTAGCACACTTGATACTGCCTTAGTGACGTCACAAGCCCCACTCCTGAACTTTGATGCGCTTTAACTTTGTAATTTTTTATTGATTTGGTAAAGCAAAAAATTCATGGCCAATATTATTTGATAATCTCTCTGACGAACTAAATAGAATTATCATTAGGGTTCCGTACCCAAAGGGTAAAAACGAGACGAGACCCTATTACTAAGACTCCGCGGTCCGTCTGTCTGTCTGTCTGTCTGTCACCAGGCTGTCTCTCATGAACCGTGATAGCTAGACAGTTGAAATTTTCACAGATGATGTATTTCTGTTGCCTCTATAACAACAAATACTAAAAACAAAATAAAATAAATATTAAGGTGCGGCTCCCATAAAACAAATTTTTGCGATAATGCTACGGAATCCTTCGTGCGCGAGTCCGACTCGCACTTGGCCGTTTTTTTTTTCTATCCAGGAAACATCCATAATATAGCGACGCTTTCGTGATACAATGTCACTTGTCTTAAGCATAGGTCACCCTTTCACGGTCTGAATCCAGCAGTCGTTACTTACTTAACCTTGAAGACCGTCCCATGAAATTGTGATTACTTAGCCCCCGAGCCTCTCTTTTTATGTTATAGGCTGGTGAACCCGCCAGCCTATAAAATAAAAAAGTAAAGCTACCGTTATAAGTCGGGAGTGTTCGGGAGTACTCGGCTCCCGTCGCGAACTTACCGGCCAATATTTATCATTTTAATTAAAATGTTAAGCTTTTGATTTATAGCAGTTCTCAGGTATATTTTACTTTTTAATTCCCTGTCTTCCTGGAGTAGGCAAGGATTTAAAGTTGCTATAAGGTGGGATTTGAGGAACGGAGGTAGGTATGAGGCGGCAGAGTTATAAGTGTAGATTGGTAAATGGAAGATATTTTTAATTTGGAATTAACTTTTCAATTATATTTAAGCTAGTTCGTCTATAGTTTCTCAGTATCTGAAATCGGTGTCGCTGTCAATCTGTAAATATATGCTTGTATGTTGTTAAAATAGATAACTGTAGGCTTACTGCAATGCATTACCCAAAGGTCGACTGGTAAAAAATGCCTAAGGCAGTGCGCCTCTTTATCGTCTATGTGCTTGATGTTTAGTATTTATGAATGTGAGTTCATCTATATAAGTCCTTCGTAAAACCAATTTCACTAAATACTCATATTGAAAACCAATTATCTGACATATAAAAACTACTACTAGAGGTAAAATACAGATTATTTGATAAATATTTTATTATTATATACTTCTTACATATATTACGTACGCCATCGTCAGCGTCAGCGCCGCCGCTCACCATTTTACCGCCACAGAAGCCACCAAGAGCTGCAGCATCCACTGAAAATATAGAACATATGTACCTACGCGACACCTCAATCTTTTAATATTAGACTCATAATAATTTTATTCACATTGTTTTCATATCATGATTATTTTTATTTACATTGGGAAAATATTCTTAATTAATTTATCTTAATTATTATTACATATATAATATTACCTTTTGCCTCGACAAAATGTACGGTCAACATCCGCTTATAGTACTTTGACCAAGTTAAAATACTGAAAAATTTGTTAATTTATAAAATGTAGTATCGTCACGTACGTCAGTCTTCGGCTTTATATCGAGCTCGCGCAACATCCAAAATTTTGTAACATTTTCTATTATTTTCTTATAACATAATTTTTTGTGAAAATTCGTATTAAACATTTATTTTATTAGCATTCAACATTAAGTGTTAAGGTTCATGCCCTTAAAATATAACAATTTTATTTGTTTCCCATAAATCTAGTAATCCATGTTAATAATTTATCATAGCACGCTCTAGTTTTACTATTATCTCCAATAACATGGTAACATGCACAAAGCGCAATCCATCATACGCGACTTTTAAATATATTGAATGTTAGATACCGCGTTCTATTTTATTTTATGGTCACGTTACACGATAGTTTGTGTTGTCGATGCCATTTTAATATTTTTGAGTTGAAAAAGTTTATGTTTTACTTTTTGTGGTCAATCCGTTGGCGGGTTTTCCTATACATGAAATGTTGAGGAATATTGCCTGAAGCTGTTAGAAAATTTCCAAAAATATATTTGATGCAGTTATGCAGTAATGCCTAAATTTCGATACTGGAAATATGAAATAACGTAAGGGACAAAACTAAGGTTTTCAGGAGAGCAAAAATAAGATATTTTTCTTACAAAACCGACAATAATTTTTTAACTATATGTTTTATATAAAAAGTAGAAGAGAGAGAGAGTAGAAGAGGAGCTCGTGGCTAAATAATAACAGCCGCACTGTTCGATCATCAAGGTTAAGCAACGCTTGACGAGGTCGGTCCGTGGATGGGTGACCATTTCAATATACCGTGTTTCCTCCGTGCCTCGGAAAGCACGTTAAGCCGTTGGTCCCGGCTGTCATTTGAAGATTTAAATTAGATTAATAAATAAGATTTGGCAGTCGTTACGGGTAGTCAGAAGCCTGAGATCTGACACCAGTCTTGCCAAGGGGTATCGTGTTACCCAGTTACTGGGTTGTGGAGGTCAGATAGGCAGTCGCTCCATGTAAAACACTGGTACTCAGCTGAATCCGGTAAGACTGGAAGCCGACCCCAAGAACAATTGGGAAAAGGCTAGGCAGATGATGATGTTTTATATAAAAAGTGTCTAGGACAAAGTTTCTTAGATTTCTTCATTCTTTGAAGCTAAAATAGCAACAAAGCAATAAAGCATATAGTTTTAAAGATAGCATGTCCCTTACGTTAAATAATAATGAACACGGCTGATATACGTTAATAAAATTATTGATGTAAATGAACAGCATTGATGTATGGTACATTAAAGGAAATAAACATTTAGAGTTTTTCAAAGTAAAGGTCTCTTAATGTTGAACCATATATTGCTTATGCTTTTAACAAATTATTAACATATAATTTCAAACATTCATGACCTACTATGCCTATGCCATATATAAGTTTTTAAACTGTTATGGTCACTAACAAACAGTAAACATAGTAAATATCCCGCTTCTAATGTTAATGTCTATGCCATGTAGTTTATAGTATGCCTGTTTTCTGGTTTTGTTTTCTTTTTCGGTACTACATCTTCTTCTTCATCATCTTCTTTCTTTTCTTCTTTCATTTTCGACGCCTGCGGGAGGCCTATGTCCAGCAGTGGATGTCTTTCGGCTGAAATGATGACTACATCTCCTTGACTATTGTTACTATTTGTTTTTATGGCTTTATTTTTCCTCCTTCTTGATTGGTTTTTCTTATTATCAACTGAACTGTCTGAAAATTCTTAATTTTCTGACCAAAGGGCTAAGCTTGTTGAAGAAAAATTGTTTTGTCTTTTTGTAAATTTAAAATCCATGCATGATTTTGTCAATTTTGATGTCTCCTGGCAAACCTAGAAGCTAACGGCATCCTTAGCGACCGCCAATACAGCTTCCGCCAAAATCGTTCCACTGGGGATCTTCTAGCGTATACCATTTACATCTGGAGTGAGGCCATCGAGAGGCATGCGGAAGCGCTTGCCGTCTCTCTCGACATCTTGAAGGCTTCTGATAGGATCTGGCACGAAAGCCTTATTGGTAAGCTTCCTTCGTTAGGTCTGCCCGGTGGTCTGTGTGACTGGATTGCAGACTTCCTGAGGGGTCGATCCATTCGAGTAGTTATCGACGGCTGCTCTTCGGACCTATTGGATATTAATGTCGAGGTCCCTCAGGGGTCGGTACTCTCGGTGACATTATTCTTGCTGCACATAAATGAACTGCTAAAACCTGGCACCTTTTGGTATGCAGATGACAGCACTGTTGCTAAAAGATACTTGTCCAACGCACGGGCTACTGGGCCTCAGGTCCGGTCAGTCCGTGAGACCATGGTGGAGTGGTTAAGCTTGTCATTGGAGCCAGTCTCCGAATGGAGCGATGCCAATCTGGTCAAGTTCAATGCCGCAAAAACACAGGCGTGTCTCTTCTCCGCGAAAACGAGCCAATTTCAAAAGGTTCCAACTTTTCGAGGTGTAACCGTACCGTTAACAGACCATCTTGAGCTTCTTGGCGTAACGTTGACATCGACACTCAATTTTGGCCCATACACTGAGGCAAAGACTCAACAGGCTGCCAAAAGTTGGGGATCCTTGCGAAGGTGAGACGGTACTTCACGCCAGAACAGCTGCTTAAGTTGTATCAAGCGCAAGTTCGATCTTGCATGGAATACTGTCCTCATATCTGGGACGGATCTGCCAAATACCAGCTTGATGCACTAGAGTCGATCGGAAAACGGGCCAAGAGGCTCATCGGCACCAGTCGAGTCAAAGATCCAGAACCTTGAACATCGTCGTCGAGTTGCCAGCTTGTCGGTTTTTATCGGTTACATTTCGGAGAGTGTGCGATGGAATTGCATGATCTAATTCCGCCTAGCCCGTTTCATCATTGGACTACAAGACGTACGGCGTTGCACCATCAGTACATGGTGGACATACCACCCATACGCACTAAACTTTATGGAAATACTTTCATTATGCGAACAGCTAAGGAGTGGAAAACCCTGCCGGAGTCTGTGTTTCCGGATAGCTACAACCTCGGGGTCTTTAAGTCAAGAGTGAATAGGTTACTTCTTGGTCAGGCGTGTTACAACGTCGACCACATCATCGTTTACCATCAGGTGAGATAGTGGGCAAGCGCGAGCCTATCTATAATTAAAAAAATCATTTTTCTATAAATTTATTTAAATACACACTATAAATTTATATATAAATTAATAGAAAGGTGATTGAGACGACTAATTAAAATGGTGTAGAAAATATTGCCGCAACTTCCGCTTAAATGCAAATTTATTGGTGGCCGTCCTGATATCGAGAGGAAGCGCATTCCAGAGAAGAATGGACTGAATATAAAAGGAAGAATGGATAAAATCAAAAGTATGTGAAGGACAGAGCAAGAGAAGATTATCAGACGGACGCAGATTCCTAGCGTGTGAAGTACACAGATATTGAAAGTAAGGGATGAGATAAACTGTTACGATTTTCTTTGAAAAATGAATGTGATCGAGATAGAGAAAGAGTTGATGTATTTATAATTTCATATCCCATATCATTTTCTATACTCATCTCATTACTACTATTCGGGATAACGAAGTTTGCTTTCGTTGGTAAAGTCTCCTTTTCAGTATCGCTATTCTCTTTTATACTTTCCAATGGATTTATTGCATGTTTTTCATGGTTTGCAGAAGAATTACACCGGTTAAAAAATAATTTGATATTGAATACCATCGCCTAAAAACGTAATTTTAGACGTAAAGGACACACAAAATCCGTATTGAAAACTAAACGATGCAACTTGTCTGAGCTAGATAGCTCAGACAAGTTCCATCGTTTTGCGTGTGTGATAGAGACGCATAATAATATTCGTTTAGATAAGTTTTAAGGAATTGTACGGATCACGCAGTCCAGTGTGATGTAAAGGACATGTCAATTTATTTTCGATGCTGACAAATTAACGTAAGGGCCAATATGATTATGATAATTTGAGTCACAGTTTAATGTAAGGGACATCTTATCTTATCTTGTGGAGGGGCCGAGAAATAACTCGGACACTTCGACCCATGGGATCTATTGTTGGTACTTGTACCTTCTCAGGGAACACTTAATGTATAAGACAATACTAAAACATCTTAAATTATGGAATAACTTATGTGACCTGTTGTAAAATGTACTCGATTTTGTTTAAATGTAAATACCAATTACTGTGAGTAAAGACACTTACATTAGTTTTTATACAAATATTAATTTGAAATGTCATATACAGCTAGTTTCTAGAAAAAAAGGGTCCTAGGCCTACGGAAAATATGTGATGTAAGGGACTTTTTTTTTCGAGATATCGGGCTTTTAAGGTTGAACTAGTCGACGCGACGGCACGAACTATTTTGTGCGCGGGGTTAAAATGCATGCTATCTTATCCGACATCACGTTCGAAAGAAATAGATGCTGTGATGAGGAGTAAGAAGCTAGTTCGTGTACGAATTAGCACTTTTGCAAGTTTGTAGCGAAATGGATGATGATTTAGGACGTAAACGAGCGCGCAATTTTTTATAAATAGACCTTTGGGAGTCTAGATATCATGAAAAAACTACTAAATGTATATTTTCTAAATAAAATTGTTTGCATTGTTGAATTACTTATCTATCCCTGTATGGAGGCCGTTTTGCAATTTTCCTTCTTCTTATGGTATTTATCTCCGCCCAAAGATGCGTTAAAATTAGTGTTGAAATATGGAACTTTCGACGCTCATAACTTTTAAATATATTATTTTTTTACATTTTTGTTTCCATACAGGACTAGATAATGATGAGACAAATTGATATCATTTTTTATTTTGAACGTACATCGTCAAACAGTGGAGTAATATCTAGACTACGTTTGTATGGAAGAATTTTTAGCTAGTGTAACCTTAAGTATACCAATCGATAGAGCAAGAAATTTCGAATCCAACGATATATATAACTCATTTTCGACAAAATGTCCCTTACGTTATTTCATATTTCCAGTATCGATTAATAGAGAGAGGTTGGGAATTTCTGATGCTCAATTAAACTGTTAATAACTATTTAATGATTCGACAAACTAAATAATATCACGAGTCTATTTCCCATAGGTTAGGCAGAAGTGTAGGTATTTATTTAGTTTATCTTCAAAAACGTAATGTGTCAAGATGCCAAGGTATAGAATATGGGAACTCTCGTTAGGAATACCTCAGAAACAGGGAACTAGAGGATGCTATGGTATACCAACACAACTCTGAAAAAGGTGGAATTATTCCTACCACTTTTTCCTAGACCACATTGTTTCCCACTGCTGGGCTAAGGTGAGGGTCTTTCTCCTTCCAAACTACTCTGTCTTTGGCGATCTCTGGCTAAGTTTGCCCTGTAAAGATGATCAGATCGCCTCTTACAACTCTTCAAATATTTTTATTACTTTTTACAAATACAAATTTGCTTCAAATTTCCTAAAATAGCCAACTCGAATGCCAACTAAATACCATTTAATTGTATCCTTTCTAACAATAAAATGGTTCAGACCACAGTCACCGTTCAGTAAGTCAACTTTGTGACAAACAAGTCCGTATTATGTACAGCCGGACTGCACCGTGATCCATCATGGTGAGGATACAACGAAACACACCGTAGATACGCCGTCTGCTCGATTAATCACCCTGTATACGTATGCGTTTAAGGACGGCTGTTCATTATGCGACTTGTGGAATTATTTTGCGATTTTTACTTCTTCTTTTTCTTTGAGTCGATGGCTATAATCCTTGTATATTTTGTGCTGAGAACATGTTTTTAGGGAATTCAGATTGATTTGGTGTGGATTTGGGGTAGAATTTGTTACGGTTCAAACAATATTGTTGCGTTCTAGTTTGTCGAATGTCTAGGATTTTAACTGGATTTTTCCGCATTAAAATCGCCAAGGAACCCGTTTATTTTCAGTCCTCTGTCTGAAATAGGTGAAGATACAAAGGTGAAGCAAAGCTCTTTACTAACTTAAATCGCAAAATTGCGATTTGAGCAATTGTAGAATTTTTATGAAAACAGTTTTCCGTATTGTTGTGTTGCGCCTGTATGAGGCTCAATAAAGATAAACAAAAATAAACTACTTAGGTATCACACATACTGATACATGACATAAAAATCCTTTAGCTTGCTTGAAGAGAGTAGACTCTGTACTATACTTATCTGTATTAAGCTCATCTGCGACCAAAAATACGCGATTAAACGCATAATGCATGTCCTGCTTTAATTCCCGTGTATACAAAATTCGATTAAGGTCGTGTTTCGAGCGTTTTTGTTAACTTATGAACAGGAAGCGATGTTTTGCTGCAATATTTTCAGTTCTGCTGATGTACTCGTAGCTTCAAATAATTTAGTCGGAGCAGTTGTGTACCGATGAACTCGCTTGCAGTTGTGAGGAATATCGTGGATCATTAGATTTTCCGTTATTTTCGAAGAAATGTGGTTTTTATAGTTTTTGCTTAATCGATTAGATGTGGTTTATTGATATTTTATTTCTGTAGGGTATTTGATTGAAGATTATGGCATTATCATCATTCATTCATCATCATCATTTCAGCCGAAAGACTTCCACTGCTGGACATAGGCCTCCCCCAAGCATTTTCACATTGACCGATCCCGTGCGTCTCGCATCCAGCGCCTTCCCGCAACCTTAACCAGGTCATCGGTCCACCTATTGGGAGGCCTTCCAACGCATCGTCTTCCGGTTCACATACTAATATTATAAATGCTAAAGAAACTGTTTGTTTGTTATGTTTTTACACCTAAGCCGCAAAATGAATCTTATCCCAATCTATCTGCCGATAAAGCTTAGGACCTAGAGAAGAACATATATATGAAACTTTTATCAACTTGCCACGAGGGTGAAGCCGCGGGAGTAGGCTAGTTTTTCATCAACATAATATTATTTAAAGATGTCAACCATTTTCAAACTATCTAGCTTCTAAAGTATAGGTCATAGAATCGGCTCTTGTCCACGTAAAAAATGACGTGCCATCGCACGCTTGTTTTCTTTTATAATTTAATTATAATGATACAAAAGTCCCTTTCACCCACTCGATTTTCCTTACCCTAAATGTTTTATTTTCCCGTAAACGATTCACCAAACACGTTTTTCGAGGGAGCTATTGACATACCTACTCGACTAACAAGTCAAAAAAATAAATACGGAACTTTCACGTTAAACAGCAATTACGACAACAAAACGAGAGTCCGAGATGTCTTTTTACGAGGGCAGGCCTCGAGTGAGGCCTTTGAGGCCCCCAGCCTCTTACCTCGGGCGAGGCCACTTGAGCTTCGTACAGCTGCGCTAACTGTTGCATGCGACTCCTGGACTACTTGTCCCTGAGTTTTATTTGAAGCGCCCCGACTACTCTTGTGCGAGTTTTTATTTCAAGTGCCCGTTGGAGTATGTACGGCTTGCTTGGAGCTTGTATGTTAGTTGTGTGAGTAGTTGTATGTATGTGTAGATGGATAGTTCTTTTTTCTTTTGCTGCATGGATTTGAGTGTGAATGGCTTTGTGAAAAACTGATTTCGATTCAGACGGAAAATTTTCAAATGATTTTATTTCTGTAAGTTGGTTTGTACAAACGCTTTTACATGTCTAACATATATATATTTTAAAACTAGATGAGGTCGGCGTTTCCTATCTGACTACTCTGAGAAAGCCTCTTCACCTCCTTTAAAGCTTCTTTACTCTGGTTCATTTATTTATTTGCATAAGAAAACTTCATGCACAGTGGCACAATGGCGGACTTAATAATGCCTTAGGCATTCTCTACCAACCAAGTCAACCATGGGTGTCATGATTCTCGAAGAGAATAAGTTAGTTAGTTTTAGATATTTATCTAAAATGTTGCTGTGCCTAGCAGGGTCGATAACTGTTTCTGTTACTTATAGGTACAACCACCTCCTTACCTTTACAGAGGTTGCAATAAGTAACTGAGAAGGACAGCGTCATTAAAAGTGATAAAGCCATACGGCCATTTGTATTCCGTCTATGAATGAGCTGATGTGTAGTTATATCAGATAGAATATCTAAGATAAAGGCATCAAAGTCATTGGATTCCAGTTTTGTTACATTAGTGATAACTGATTTTTAAGTACTGGCCTCGGACTCTTCTGGTGGACAACTCTTCGCTCCACAAGTATCGCCAGATCACGGTAGATTGTCCCAGTGGCCGACTTCTCGTCCCTCCTGTGCATGTGATACCCCGGGATCGCCATACTGGCATCAATATGCATCGGGCATACTGATGCTGTCTGCAGGTCCCAGTAGTGTTTCACAGATGAGCGCGACGTCGATGAGCTGGTCCTTGAGGAGGCGGAGGGCGGAGACCTTAGTCCGCAGGCCGCGGGCATTCCAATGCAACATCTTCAACGAGCTAGCCATGCTACATAGCAATTAGCTCGGCCAGCCCGTCAAGGATCACTTGTCCCACGTCCTGGCCCTGTCTGATGGCCTTTATTAAATCCATCAGCAGTTCGATGGTGCAGGTGGTGAACTCATGGCTCAGTAGATCCACATCGCCAGTTATATGTAAGTGTCATGTAATATGGGGCGAATTTGTTGAAATAAAAAAAATGCCTCCAGGTTGCTACAGATAAATTCCAGATGGTAAAACCTAATATAACTTTGCCCGAGCCGGGAATAGACCCAAGACCAGATACTCAGCAGTAGCGCTTGCGACCACTAGTCCACGAGGCAATACTTTGAAATGACCAGGATAAACATATAGGTATCAGTGACTCAAAATTGTAAACAAATCACAGCACAGAAGAAAAAAAGTTTAATAAAAAGTTGTAAATAAAAAAAGTTAATTAAAAAAATCAAAAAACCCGACTGCCAATCTTAAGAAGCGAACTAAAAAGACGTATCAAGAAGAAAATCATGATGTGCAGTCGGAGGATACATCTGATTTTGGTCATCCAGCTCGCGAATATGTATCCTGCGACTGAACGGCAGCAAGCAGTCGGTTTTTGATTTATTTAAATAACTTTTTTATTTATAACTTTAAGTTGTGATATATATTTTTGAAATCGCCTCTGAAAACCCTTTATTTTGCTACCTCACACGAAAGGTGTAGATGAAAAAAAATTGGGCACCTAAAAGCCGTCATTGTTCTATTTTCCAAATCAGTCAACGCGTTTGGTCTCTAGAACGCCATATAGGAACAAACATACATACATACATATACTTATAAACACATTACCCTCCTTCGGCAGTCGGGTAAATACATCCCAGTACCAAAACAGCTTTCAGATCAGTCTAAGCATCAAAACAACACGCTGATTTCATGTTACATAACCATCTCACAACACAAAACACACAGCAAAAATTGAGTGTATTATCGAAGCACACATATTGCAACGCGGAACAGCAAGAGCTCATTACTCCACAGGGTGAGATCAAAAGGGGTGTCTCATCCCTTTATTTGTACACCCCGAGATGCCAACTTTTATTTCAGACCCCTATGTTAACAAGACATGCATAATGACTAAAAAATAACCAAGGAGTATGATATTCAGATAAATATGGCGGTGGAAAACCCGTTTTTAAGACTCGTTTTTTAAAGCTTGGTCTTAAAAACGGGTAATTTTTTTCTTTAGACGGTGTGACGGTGTTCTGTTATCGTTTCTTGAGATCTTTCCGAGGTAATGATGGTGGAATGGTGCTCGTTTTTCGTCTCGGGAGTACGTGACTGGCTTCTGAGCCGGGTTTGAGTTCATTTCGTTTTGTTTCGTGTTCTCGAGATTATGTTTTCGCAGTTTCGGGTGATTACGGATAGGGGCTTTATTTTCCGCCATTTTTTAAAGGTGTTTATTTATATGCCGAAACTAGAATGACTTTCTTGATCTATAATATTGGTGGTCTACTAATCCATACTAATATTATAAATGTGAAAGTAACTCTGTCGGTCTGTCTGTTACCTTTTCACGCTTAAACCGCTGCACCGATTTAGATGAAAGTTGGTATGAAGATAGTTTGAGACCTGGGAAACGACATAGGCTATATAGGTAGGGTGTAGGGTAGGGTAGGGTATGGTAGTGTAGGGTAGATTATTGTAGGATAGTGTAGGGTCGGGTAGGTTAGGGTAGGGTAGGGTAGGGTAGGGTAGGGTAGGGTAGGGTAGTGTAGGGTAGGGTAGTGTAGGGTAGTGTATGGTCGGGTAGGATAGGGTAGGGTAGGGTAGGGTAGGGTAGGGTAGGGTAGTGTAGGGTAGGGTAGGGTAGGGTAGGGTAGATAAATGTTTCGTCTTTTTATGGCAAAACAAAGTTTGCCGGGTCAGCTAGTGGTCATATAATTAGCGAAAACGTAAACATTTGTTGGACGTTGCCTAGTAACCTGTTCGAGTATATTGAAAAAGTACGTACGAGGTAGTTTTAAACTGAACCCATCTCCGAAAAACTAACCGAATCCAGACTAAGATGGTACGGTCATGTGGAGATCTGATGACCACATCGTTAAAATGTGCCTTTCCATGACACAAAAGGAATGGAAAGGTACACACCGCTGACATCTTGGATGATGATTGTCCAGAAGGACATCATAAAGTGCGTTATGTCTACTGACGATGCTTATCAGCGTCTCATGAGCAGGAAAGCCGACTCCGAGTAGGTACTGGGATGTGGCGAGTTGGAAGAAGAAGAAGTTCGAGTATTTTATTGGTAACCGGCCTATCCTTATTAACATACGTTTTTCGTACGTACATGAGAAGGTATTATGTAATGACATACATACTGAACTGGGGATCGATCGACAAAATCAGCTCAGAAGCAAAATAAGTACTTGAAATCTCTCTCGAATCTAAAACATAGTGAGTTGAGTAAAACCTTTTTAATACCTTAACCACTCAAACTATTTAACCAATTCCCGTAGCAACCCTAATCGCTTACGTTATCGAAGGATATTGCACGAATAAACTATAATAGCGCTGTATAAAAAATGCATTAGGGTCACCAAAAGGCAAGTTTTCCAATAGCTGATGATGTAAAATGCATGTACGGCTAGGCCCGTGCGTTGACGAATGAAACGGGAGTTAATCCCGACTTCACCCCTGTCGGCGTCGAAAAGATTTCCCCCGGGAATGTCACACGAACTGAACCCTTTGGTATGGTGCAAGTTATAAGGGATTAGGGGTTGAGTAAATTAGTAAATAGCAAGTGTTATTTAATCTTCTTCTAGAACAAAAAGACGAATACATAATGACATCGTACAAACCGCACTGAGTACGTGTGGTGTATCACTGCTAATTTTATGGCCGGAGGATTAATTTCCGACGTTGAGGCGTTTCGTATGTTTTGTAGTTTCAAATTTTCAAGTCATGTCGTCGTCGTCATTCTAACTGCGTTAAAATGCCTTTCATTCCTGAAATCGAAAATGATAGAGCTATGCTAATTTCTGAACTAAGCAATCACTATATTAAATTAATTCTAACACAAGAAAGATAGGTGAAAGAATTCGATACTTCAGTCGTTCGCCGGCGTTTCACTTCAGACGAAACAGTCCACTGTTGGTGTCATTGCTCTGGTGCTGGATTACAACGGCAGCCCTTGTAAAATTTACGAGCTGTCAAAACGAAATTTTCACCTCAGTTTTTTACTAATCGAAATATGAAAATTTTAAAAAGATGTAAGCAGCCAGTGACAAATCAAAAAAGAAAAGGCTAAGCCCATGAGGTTTGTAGCGCAACGCCACACTATATGCTTTTGATAAAAATTAAGATCATCAAAAGACTTTTATTGGCTTTACACGCTCGATAGATGAAAATTTCCCTCAGTTAGAATGGACCTTGGACATAGGATATTTGATATACCTGGATGACGTTTCCTTCTGGTAATTGGCGACAATAACCCGGGTGAAGCTGCTGGCAGAAGCTATTTTAGGATGAAATAAATATACATTTTATATACGCTCCATTATTAAAATCCGCCAAAGCTCACACTTTGCACCACCCCTCCATACAGACTGTAGTAATATTTTAAGCGGCTTTGAATCATCGCTGCATCTCTTTTTTTCGATATCCGCCATATTGGTTCGTGACATTAAGTATTTAGATAATACCTCCTTAATTTCAGAGCGGTTACTTTTCTATTGAGAAGGATTATCCTTTCTGATGTATGGTTTAGTGGGTTAGGGGTTTTATTGAGCGTGGCGTTTAGTACCTGTCATATCGATAAAAAACGTTGTTCTTAGACTGATGACTATTATGATAAAAAACGTTGTTCTTAGACTGATGACTATTATGATAAAAAACGTTGTTCTTAGACTGATGACTATTATGAAAAAAAAGGTTGTTCTTAGACTGATGACTATTATGATAAAAACGTTGTTCTTAGACTGATGACTATTATGATAAAAAACGTTGTTCTTAGACTGATGACTATTATGATAGAAAACGTTGTTCTTAGACTGATGACTATTATTATAAAAAACGTTTTTCTTAGACTGATGCCTATTATGATAAAAACGTTGTTCTTAGACTGATGACTATTATGATAAAAAACGTTGTTCTTAGACTGATGACTATTATGATAAAAAACGTCGTTCTTAGACTGATGTCTGAAAATGTGTATAGTCAGGTCTTATTTCTTAAAATTGCTGATATAACTCTATAGAGAATATTAAGAATCTGCTAAAAAGGTACTAAACAGTTTATATTCATGAATAACCCAGGATAAAGTAAGATATATAGTAATGTCTCTATGTTTTCCTTTTTTCATTTATATTTGTCCAATTTGAGGGTTCTAGTGCTTCTAAAGATAATGTATCA
This sequence comes from Orthosia gothica, assembly GCA_949775005.1. Taxonomy (NCBI): domain Eukaryota; kingdom Metazoa; phylum Arthropoda; class Insecta; order Lepidoptera; family Noctuidae; genus Orthosia; species Orthosia gothica. Next base: position 2,819,410 of record OX459046.1, on the reverse strand, counting down.
TCAAAAAGGCAAACATAGGGACATTGAATATATCTTTCATTTTCAGTTTATGGAATATCTTTTAAATTGGTTCAATATTGGAGGAGAAAATAGACGAGAGCCAAACCTCGAATTATGACGTTTTACTTAGAAAGTTCAGTCGGCGCTCTCTGCCCCCGTTTCCTCTTAACTCCAAATACTATTTAGAAGTGTCGGTTAAATGTTAAAGTTTAAGGACATGTAACATAGTGTTAAAACTTAGGGACCTTCTTGATGATTCGACCCAATTTAAATTGCGTCGTTAGGCGATATCGTGCACGTATTTTCTAAGAACATTTTAAAATTTAAGTCCCAAGTGCATCAAAGTATTCAGAAACAACCACCATATTGATTTCTCTTTCCTTGTTTATATATTATTTAAAACTTTATGCAAAAGTACAAAGGCCTTGTTGTTTTTAGGGTTCCGTACCCAAAGGGTAAAAACGGGACCCTATTACTAAGACTCCGCGGTCCATCTGTCTGTCTGTTACCAGGCTGTTTCTCATGAACCGTGATAGCTAGACAGTTGAAATGTTCACAGATGATGTATTTCTATTGCCGCTATAACAACAAATACTAAAAACATAATAAAATTAATATTTAAGTGGGGCTGCCATACAACAAACGTGTTTTTGCCGTTTTTTTGCGATAATGGTACGGAACCCTTCGTGCGCGAGTCGGACTCGCAATTGGCCGGTTTTTATTGTATCTACCTACTAAGTTATTTCTGCTCTATTATTGTAATTTTATTGTTGTTATAATTTTGTTATTGAATGCTGTCTATCGCATCATATGTATCATATTAATTGTGTTATCAGGCTACACAGCGTTACAATAATTGTGGATAAGCCAATAAATAACTGAAAAGCATAAAACCGCCGAACTGCATCGGCTTGCATCCATGTGAAGGCACTTACGATTTCGCTTAGAAAACTCGCTTATCAGTGAGATATAAATCGAATCACGTCAAATCATCAGTGTGGTCACTTAGTATTACTTTTTGCTATAGGAAACAAATCACTTTGCACCATAATTATACAATTGGTATCATCATGTCTTTTCATTTATTTCTCTGCTCTCATTCAACACAGCCTTCGCAAATCCATCGATTCTTTATACTGAGCTGTAAGACAATCAAAATAGTCTTTCTACATTGAATATATATATAATGATACACGGTTAATTTAACTGATCTCAATATGATTGTACTCTTTAACGCTTACCTGGCTTATTGGTCTAGTATTTGCAAGCGATTCAGTTATGCATTACGCTTAGGATAGGATAGGATGGATAGAGGGACCCCCTTGCCGCACACTTACACTCTCATTTGGTACGTTGTGATTGCATGCCTCCTCTTTGTGAGAGGCCGTAATCCACCACACGGGCCCAGTGCAAGTTGGTGGATGCCACATGTCTTCGAATTTTTGATTCTATGACATGCCGGTTTTTACGATTTTTTCTTTCACCGTTTTAGAACAGTTGTGATAAAATAATTTACACAAAGTAAAACGCCTGCCTGGGTTCGAACCCACGACCTACCACTTGTAAGTCGTGGCCGTTCCCATGGGCCACCACTGCTCCAGCTTTACATTTATCTTGTGTTCCAGGTTCGGCCAAGTGTTCCATCTGGAGATTCTCAGTACCAGCCCGGAGTCTAGATTTGTGCCTCGCATCCTGTTAAATATAACTTAATATACTCGTTACTGGCAAAATAAAAGTGTACCTACTAAGGTGCACCTCTGTATTGACGGCTGTATTCCCTCCCTAAAGGGAGAGAATACAGCCGTTGTGTTGATGTTTTTACCGACTTCAAAAAAAAGAAGGAGGTAATCAATTCGAATCGTATGTACGAGTATGTAATATTGTTGGAACTGCACAATATTCACATAATGTTAGTCTATGTGGACTTCCAAACACATGTGCCAAAAGGAGATTGCCCATACACAGGCCCCCTATGAGGTATCGTGTCTGCGATTTCAGTATTATTAGAAAATAGGATTTATATTTTGAGTTTTTTTCCATCCGTGTCCTTTACTTTATATGTACAGACAACAACAGATCAGGTTCCTTCACTTGGACATTTGTATGCACCTTATTGCATTGTAATAAGGGTTCATTTCAAGAACAGAAACATCGTTATATCTCGTGATCCCCACAAAATAAATGAAAAATATTTTCTAATTATGAATATAACGTGTTTTTTCTACAAGATACAACCATTTTTTGAAAGGGGCCCAAGTTCCCTTACAAAATGGGCATTCTCCTTTCATAAAATGTATGTTTATATGTATGTATGTTTGTCCACGCATTTCTCCGACTCTGCTTATCGAATCGGGATCATTCATGGGATCGTGATTTGCATTGGAATGAGCATCTCTCAACTTAGGCAATAGTGCAAGTTTTCAAGATATGGAGCATACAACCGAATTCCTTAGCGACAAACAGCACGAATGTGTAAATTAGGTCAATCAGAAATAAAAACCTTTTCACAATTTATTTTTTGTGAAAAAGTTTTTTGGTATGCGTATTACCTCTGAAACCGAACGTCTAAGTCGTACATTCATTATGCGTAGTTGCGTACAGCTACAGGAGCAGAATTGCCTGCCGGAGTCTGTGTGTCCTGATAGCTCAACCTATTTAGCATGACGTCACTTAGCTAACTATGCATTGTCATAAAAAAAATGCAAAATTTCATCTAAATCGGTGCAGGATAACTACTTTAAAATTCAGTTGCAAGATTTGACCCGAACACACATAGGTTGGGGAAAAAGTCTTTTCGCATTATGGTTTTGGTATCATTGAAAGTTTAAATTTTAAAGAACATAATACCAAATTCAAATTAGGAAAATGTGTGATTTTCATTTGTTTTTCGTACCGTCAAGATGAGTGAATCTAATGAAGAAATTCGATACATTTTAAAATTTTACTACAATAAAGGTAAACGCAAGCCGCGAAAAAAATTTGCGATGTTTGTGGACCTAGTGCAGTGTCTGTGAGAGTAGCACAAATTTGGTTTAAGCGTTTTCAATCCGGAAATTTTGATGTCAAAGATGCACGTCGCTCTGCTCGCCCTATTACGGATAAAATGGATGCCATTTTTGAAAAAGTGGAGCAAGAATATATATTATATATCAGTAATTACGACGTAGCTGAAGAACTGGGAATTGACCACAAATCAGTTTTGGCGCATTTAAAAAAACTGGGTACACAAAAAAGCTCGATATTTGAGTACCTCACGAGCTCACTGATAGACACCTAATGAACCGTGTACGTATTTGTGATTCTTTATTACGACGTAATGAAACCGAACCATTTTTGAAGAAGCTGATAACTGGTGATGGAAAGTGGATCACGTACGACAAGAACGTGCGAAAAAGGTTAAGGCCTAAAGGCCGGTCAGGCTTCACAGACTGTGGCGAAACCCGGGTTAACTCGCAACAAGGTGATGCTGTGTGTGTGGTGGGATTGGAAGGGCATTATTCATTATGAGCTGTTACCACCAGGCAGGACCATCGATTCTGAACTCTACTGCGAACAACTGATGAGATTAAAGCAAGAAGTTGAGAGAAAGTGGCCGGCATTAATCAACAGAAGGGGTGTGGTTTTTCATCATGATAACGCTAGACCTCACACATCTTTAGCCACTCAGCAAAAATTAAGAAAGTTTGGCTGGGAGGTCTTAATGCATCCGCCGTATAGGCCTGACCTTGCACCTTCAGATTTCCACAAGTTTCGGTCTCTTCAGAATTCTTTAGGCAGTGTCAGGTTAACATCAAGTGAGGACTGCCAAAACCACTTGGCGCGGTATTTTGATCAGAAGTCCCAAAATTTCTATGCTTTGATAACTTCTTGCCATCTTGTTGGTAGGGACATGATCCCATTTCATGTCCCTACCAACAAGATGGCAAGAAGTTATCAAACAAAATGGTACCTACATAATTTAGTTAAATGTAAATAAACTTAAAAAAATGTTTTGAATTTTCTTAAAAAATGCGAAGAAACTTTTTCCCCAACCTTATACATACATTGAAAGAAAGAAAGAAAGAAGAAAGAAAGATCGTTTATTTGCGCCAGGCACGACGTATACCAAAAAATTTTATTAAAAATCATTGCAAGTTAAAAGCTTGTAACATCTCAATCGGTTGAGGAAAACTTTCAAAATTCAGTTATAAGATTTGCCCCACATAGACTAACAAGTAAACTATGACGGCAAATTAATTAAATGTTTGTAAAAAGATTAAGTAATTTCATTAACAAAAACGCCGTTTGTTTATTTCAATGAAACCGTAATATTTTCACACAGAATGCTCTTATACTTGTATTATCGCACAAATCGTATTGTTGGCAATCATACGAGATGGCGCGCCGTGTCCCCACGGAACCCCAAAATGTCTACATGGGAAAGCGTTAATTACGTTAAAGTAAATCACGCGAAGACATATTGCTAAGTATTGTGCGGGGCCACGCAACCAGCGGAATGGGGAATAAAAGGATTTTGGTTTTTAGATGGCTAAGTTCTATATTCCAAGTCATGTCCTGAAACTCGAACCCACCTCGAATCATCAAATTGACCGTTACCTACAGCTTGCATATAATTTGACATTGATCACCCCCCTGCCAGCTAAAAGGTTGCTTTTGGATATGTGAAAAAAACCGGACAAGTGCGAGTCGGACTCGCGCACGAAGGGTTCCGTACCATTATCGCCAAACAAAAACGGGTAAATAATCACATTTGTTGTATGGGAGCCCCACTTAAATATTAATTTTAACCTGTTTTTAGTATTTGCTGTTATATCGGCAACAGAAATACATCATCTGTGAAAATTTCAACTGTTTAGCTATCACGGTTCATGTGATACAGCCTGGTGACAGACAGACAGACGGACCGCAAGGTCTTAGTAATAGGTTCCCGTTTTTACCCTTTGGGTACGGGCAGTAGTATATATAACGAAATTAAAAGGAAAACTATCACAGCTAAGTAGGCTTTACAAGTTTACGAGAAATAGTCGACCTTCTTATAAAATGTACTTGGTAAAGTAAAAATTTTGTACATTGATGTATGATGGGGACAACAGTTTTTGAACGCCAAAGTTAATTTTGTCCCTTCGTTAGAGCAATGTTCGGTGCTTTCCACAGACATAAATCTAAATAGATAAAGCATGTGTATGAAAACCAAGCATGCCACTTTGTCACAACCAATTTAAAACAAATTTACTTCATCATCATCATCATTTCAGCCGAAAGACGTCCACTGCTGGACATAGGCCTCCCCCAAGCGTCGCCACAATGGCCGATCCCGTGCGTCTCGCATCCAGCGCCTTCCTGCCTGTACCTTAACCAGGTAGGTCATTTACTTCCCCTGGAAAGAATGCATTTTCAATGAATCGGCCGACTTTTTCTATACATTCTTTACAGCTCAATATGGCATAAACAGACATTTTTCTAGATTTCGGTGGATTTCCAGTGCCGATAATGCTAAATGAAAAGCTCAGATTACGATCATTTATCGTAACTTTACTCCGTTTTATGGCACGCGGTGTACATGACATACAATCGCCTCATCTAGTTAGATCTATGTCTGTGCTTTCATTGTTTATGAACGTTAGTAATGTTACCTATTTATTTTGGTGTTTATACGGAACCCTCTGTGCGCGAGACAGACTCGCAATTTGTTTTTTTATTATTTATAGGCTCGCGTTTGACCACTATCTCGCCTGATGGTAAGCGATGATGTGGTCAATGGTGAAGCACGCTTGCCTCAAAAAAAACCTTACCTCTTGTCTTAAAGACCCCAAGGTTGTAACTATCAGGGAACAAAGACCCCAAAAGGGAGTTCCACTCCTTAGCTGCTCAAATTGTGCAGTTCCGTCGCACGCTCCACGAAATGTAACCGATAAAAAGGCAACTAGCTGGCAATTCGGCGTCGATGTTCGAGGTTCTGGAGCTTTGACGCGACCAGTGCATCGTTGCCAATAAGCCTCTTGGCCCGTCTGTCAATCCACTCAAGTGCATCAAGCTGGAACTTGTCGGTACAAACAAACAAATAAACAAACACACAAAAAAATCTGTCCTCTTTATAATATTGGTATAGATAGGCTCGCGCTTGTTCACTATCTTTCATGGTAAGCGACTATGTGGTCGTTGAAAACTCAAAAGTATAGATATTTATTGTCCAATCTCCAATCACCACATGAGTTCTTTAAAGTGCAAAAAGTTCTTCTGGTTCGTATATCTGCTGGTTAAGCGGTGATACATCTGAGGGAAACATCGTGAGAAAGTTTCGACTATGAATGTTGAGGACAATAACTTTAAAAGTGTAGGGGAAGACTAAATAAACTATAGATGGATCATGTCAAAGAACAAGTCTAGAAATGGTGTCAAAATGACGTCTTGACGTCGCAGTAGTAGTAATTAGTATAAGGGTAACACAGTGACGATGACATCTCTTAAAGCAACACGTAAGAAAGCAATTAGCAAGCATAATACATGAAGAAAATCTAGCCCCAATCGCTGTTTCCAAGGCCATACCCTCAGGGAATTCGCTGCCGGGCGCGGAGCGTGCGGATCCCTGATTTATGTGGAACCCATATAAATGCAATCTGCTTAATTGCCGCCTGCTATGCTCGATAAGCTACGCTGTGCTATGCTACGCTACGCTGTTGCTATACTGATAGTTTTCGTTCTTTTTCGAATCGCTGCATGTCTGATGAGGTAGTTTTAATTTCGCATTTATTCTGGTTTGACTTTCATTGGTTGAATCTTTGGTAAGACTTTTTTGATTTCGGCAATAGCTACTGACGTCCAAATTTTATCTAAAAGAAGTGAGTCTTTAGTCTTTAACGAGGTGATTTTAAAAAAACCACTAAAAATGTTATACGCTATTAAACTACATTTTTGGTTTAGTGTAATGTTACTTTTTCTTAAACTATCAGAAAGCCAAACATATTGTTGAATTTTTGAATTAAAAAGTTTTTTTTTTTGTAAAATGATCTTATTTACTGGACTCCCAATAACATAAACTGACATTCAAAGTCACGATGATCGTAGCCATACTTACAAATCCAAACATCCAGCCTTCCCTCATAATTTTCATCCCCACAAAAACAGGAACCTCCATTTACAATGTCAAGAAAACGTACATCAAATCGTAAGCAGTAAGCAACAGTATAGAAATATTTTTAGCATTTCAATCAGCCGCCCCTGCTTATGTCAAAACAAAACGTTTTTTTTTTTTGCTCACTCGCAAACCATCTCGCGTGCCCTCAGGTTTTACTTCAAGTACAAATTAAAAATGCTTGGTGGGGACTATTCTGAAATACCTAACTGTATTTTAAGAAAAACATTTGATTGATATAAGCACTTCTCATAACATAAAATCACGACTGTATTCCGCGAAGTGTTAGGCAGATCTGAAGATGATGATGATGATGAAGATAACTATAGAGTACACCCATATTTCGCCAGTATGTTTTAGTCCCATGTAATATGGAGCTAGCCTATTGTCTTCAACCATGTACAAGTAGTGACTCCAGGCTGTTACTGAGAAACTTTAGACCAGCTCCTCCTCCACATTTACTATGTGCACAGCTAAATTGTGGAAATCTCTGCCAGCATTGTGTTTCCTAACACCAATGACTCGTCAGCCTTCGAAGCAAGAGTGGACAGGAATCTTCTGGAAATAATCGCACCATCGTAGACCTTAATTATCAAGAATAAAAAAGGTCGATTGCTGACAAGCTGTGTTATTAATTGTGGCCTAGAATGTAGGGTCTGCACAGTAATAAAGCTTGTAGCTTGTAGGTACAGTGTATAACGGGTATAAAAATGAGACATTATAGGGCTTGGGTTCAAAGCTCCTCTATTCAGTGTCCTCATAAAGACTAGAACGTTACGTAATGTTCAATTTAAAATGGCTTCAAAAATATGCTCATTTATTAAACCTTTTTATAGCAACAAGCGCGCAAATTTAGATAATGCCTTAATAAAGTGTAGTTCGACCCCTCCACTGTTTAACAAAACGCATATTATTATTTACAGCTGCTGCAAGGGTGTTAAGACAATAAAAACAAATCAATTCCAGTTAAAAAGCGCAAACCAAAAAGCTATATATACCCTTCAAACCTTCAACAAACGCCTAAAAAAGCAATCCACATTTTCGTAACTGAAACAAAATGAAATACAAGCACAAAAAACTCAATCGACATCAAATTCGAACACTTTACAAGGTTCAGGTAAATATATCGAGTGCTCCAGTAATAGACCCCTGCGTCCCCGTGTAACTTACACCCTACGTTAATGAACGAGAGATTCTTTTTCGATTTTCATCAAAAACAAAAGGGGAATATTTTGGCAGACGGGAGGTATTCACGCGGAGCGATATATGTTGCTTATGTCGAGTGTTTTTATGATATTATGTTTGCATTTGTGTGTGAAGGGAAAATAGTGGAGTATGAACATTATTCTTTAGCGACGTGGTCTGTGGGATACAGTGATGTGACTTTAATTTCATACAAAACGGGAATAATAGTGAAAGTATGAAGGCTGCCAGACTAAAATGAGGTTGGACAGGTCGCGTCAGCCGTATGCACACTGCTTTTTGGGACAATCCCACCGCACTATTCCCAAACCACTGCAACTCCTGAAAGCCAGAATCAACAGTGGCGACCACCAGAAAAGCGCCGAGGCAATGAAGCTCGACGAAGTCCCGAAGAATGAATTTAACTGTCTTGGATCCCGAAACGAAATTAATCAGAAAAGAATAACGGAGGAGTAGGAAAAATGTAAATTTCCACTTCCCTCCATATCAAGCAGGAGACAGAACAAACAAGGCCAATAGGCACAAAGGGTCATATACAACTGGGATAAGCCCAGTTGCCTAGCACCACGGATAAAAAAAATAAAAAATTGCATTAATACATTTTAATGGGTCCTAACATTGTGAGCTGTTATATTTGGTTCCAATAATAGGTATGGCAAAAACGCTTGAACGCACGGAAATACACACGTAGCCGTATGCACACTGTGGCCGTTGGGCAAAGGTTTCCACAATGGGTGTCTGAAAACAGACGGCGACGGAGGCCGGCTCAGAAAGGTGTTGTCGAGACGACCTGGACGCGTACCTTTGGAGCAGGTACAAGGTGGGGCGGAAAAACAATTCCTAGAACGGTTTGGAAGAAGCCTTTCCTAGTGTACTTCCTTAGTCTGAACTGAAAACGAACCGGTAACGAACGTTTTAAGTACATTTTGTGTCTCACCAGTTGACTCGCTAGGTTCGATGCTAAGCAAGCAGCCTCTTAGTGCATTTTGTTCGACCCGCCATGGACATAAAGTGAAGAATAAACTTGTAAGGTCATCACCCTTTTAATGTTCCCACTGCTGGGACACAGGCCTCCTCTCATAGAGAGAGTGGGCTATAATCCACCACGCGGGCCCAGTGCGGATTGGTAGATGTCACATGTCTTTGAATTTTTGGTTCTAGGACATGCCGGTTTTCTCACGATGTTTTCCTTCACCGTTTTGAGAGCAGTGGGGATGAAATAATTTACCCAAAGTGCCTGCCTGCTTAATTTATTTCATCATCACTGCTCTCATAACGGTGAAAGAAAACATCGTGAGGAAACCGGCATGTCCTAGAACCAAAAATTCGGAGTCATACGATATTCACCAAGCTGCACTGGGTCCGTGTGGTTGATTACGGCCCATTCCTTCCCACAGAGAATACGCTTATGTCCCAGTGGTGGTAACATTAAAAAGATTGATGATCATGAATGGCGCTGCAGTAAGGATGGTTGTGACAAAAAGACCAAGGTGTTTTGAAAAAAATGCGATTATATTTATGTTTTACACCTAATGGTAACTGTTTTACTAATATTCATGAAGACTGTTAAATATAGCTTCTATAAAACTCGAATGTAAAAATAACTGATTGATTTCTTATGTTTAGGAACATAAGAAATCAATCAGTTATTTTTAACATTACTGTATTACTGGAAGTTTGTAAATTTAAGTTGAGATTTTTGTAGAATATATATATTTTCTGTTAAATTTGAATAATTTCATATTTTTTTTAAAAAATTCTCCTAATTATGCTATAAATCTAAGACAAAAATATGTTATGTCCTTTTTAAATCATCATAACATGTTAGTTAAGTACTCTTGTACTTTGTGTAAGACATAATGAAAACCTGTCTTTCTGCTTCACGATATTTTCAATATTTTTCCATATTCAATAGTAGTCTAATTGTGCAATACGAGAATTTCAGATAAAACTCCAAAAAAACATGTCTGGTATTCAGGAGGACAGACTATTGGTTCAAAAATAACTAGATTTGTCGAGGATAACCAACTAATCGTGAATTTCCTTGAAATTACATAAGAAAAGCTGACACATATCTCCATTCTCAACTGCAAACCGATAATAAAGTAATAAAAATGTGACTTACATAACTGTCGACAGGTTTAAACTAGTCCAAAAATTTACTATCAAGTGAACTACCATTTTAACTATGAAGACATCTCGTAGGAACTGCGCTGTGGTAGTAAAACTGACGTAAGAAAAATACGTCAGAAGGACTAATCTTCACAAATAAAATTCAAACTTGATTGCATGCTTAACATAAGTCTAATTTATCAAATCTAATTTAAATAGTCGCCTCATTCAGCTTGCTCACTTGTCATAACGTGACAACAGCTGGCTATAGGAGGAAGGACAAACTTTGGAGTTTTGGCAGAAACGTGATGGTGTCTATGTTGCTTCTCTGTTTTATTATCCTAAAAAACATACATACATACAGAAACCCACGCCTTTTCCCATGGGGGTAGGCAGAAACTACAGACCGCCACCTGCTACGATCCTTACATACTTCTTTTGCTTCACACACATTCATACATATAGTCATACACACACGTCGGTTATGGGTACTGCGCACTTGGCCTTTCTGAAGAACATCACCTATAAGGTCTATGTATGTCTTTCTAGGGCGTCCCCTCCCGGCGTTTCCTTTCTCCTAAAATTGTCTTTAAATTGAATATTAATAGTGTAAAAATGGTAATGTTTAGTTTTAATAATATTAGTGAACGTGCACGAGTGTGGGATAGTGAAACACAGCGGTAGAACATGAGTTTGTTCATGTTGTCGAAAAAACTCCGTGGAGGCTTCCAATAAAGTTACCGCCATTTTACTGGGGCCTAACTAGGACATTGGACTAAAAACTTCGAAGGGCTTAAAGAAACTAGAACTTCTAAACGTGACACTGGCTAAATGCACAAAAAGTGCGAAGACATAATAAAATAAAAAATGGACATACTTATAAAATATGTCCTGCTACTTTTGTCTTCTTTTCCTTTCAAATGGCAACCACTCCGTTACTCTCCTTGTCCATTTTTGCCGTCCATTTGCAAATCTATAATAACTCAAAATCTTCACAAGATATTTAAAAAATGGAATGGGTTGGCAGAAAGTTTTGTAAACAGCTATTAAAAAGTCAACAACCAAGAACAATTGCCAGATAAAAACAGAAAACAGTATAAAAAAGGCAGGTTATGGTAGTTCTACTGCACCTCAAATTCGGAATCTTCTTAATCTACCACGCTGGTCCAGTGCGGAATGGTGGATTTAACATGTCATATAATTTTTGGTTCTTGGGCATGCCAAGTGTCTCTCAATGTTATTCATCAGTTTTGAGAGCAGTAGTGATGAAATAATTTACACAAAGTAAAGCGCCTGCCTGGGTTCGAACCCACGAGCTACGAATATGTAAGTCGGGGCCGTGACTACTGGTCCACCACTGCTCACTTTTTTTGTGCTTTAAGTAGAATTATGTCAAAAAGTAGGTATTATAAAAAATGAGAACCTATCCTTTACCAATTAGGACATTCTGTCACAAAATGGTATACTGGCTTTAAGAGTATGTCTTAACCAAGAACCAAAAATTATATGACATGTTAAATCCACCATTCCGCACTGGACCAGCGTGGTAGATTAAGGCCCAATCCCTTTCTCACAGAGAGGAGGCCTGTGTTTCAGCAATGGGAATATTAAAAGGCTGATGATGATGACAAAAAAATACTGATTAAAGCTTATATATATACTTATATATAATACTCTTTAAAGTTTATAATTACATTTACACGCGCACCCATTGCCTATCAATTTTTTTCAGGTTTTTGTCAACAAAGAACTATTCAACACGTAGATCTTCTGTCCCCATCTAGCGAGTGGTCAAACTCTATAAATGTGATAATAACAAATGAAAAGTCACAGAATGTAATGACACAGAAGAAGATAGTGTCATTGTACGGCTACGGGCTCCCAGACTATCGATTTCACATTTTTTCCTATCTTTATAAGCTTTGAGGTATATTTGGATTGCGGGCTTTTGGTATGTAACAATGTTACTGCAACGAACGGACAAATGTTTCAAGGACTTTTTGACCCTGCGATTTAGATTTCTGGGTTAGTACCTATCAGGAAAAAATGCACCTGAAACATTAGAATTTAGCGCTGGACTACTAAAGACTTGTACATGTATGAGAGAATATATTTATTCTTTATATTGTATACTTCTTTATAGTGATTTGTTTAATGTGTTTTGCTTTTTATTTCCGCTTTACAGATGGTGTCTACAAGTTTTTTTAACTCTTCTTTCCAGGTATGAATGGAAGGGATTTCTTTAGAAATATGCATCACCAAACTATATTTCTGTTCCTTCTTCTTGTCTGTTTACTATGTGTGTGTAAATTAATTGTTAAATAAGTATATAACATACATAAATAAATATTATATGTAATCGTGACAATCTAAGTCCGATGACGTTTCTCATTTTACATGCCGCTATAAATTTCCTAATTATTTACTGTTAGCCCATACACTATAAAACTGACTAATATTCGTTAGCATAAAAATTAATTATTATTATGTATTTTTGAAGCTGTCAAATCCAACTTCTGAGATTGACACGACTAGCTTCCTCTTATTTATAAAAATCTCGTCTGATTGTCGAATGATTATTTATTTATTTATTTATTAGATGGAAAACCAACAGCTATACATTAAATGAATACACAAGTTGAGTATGTTACATTAAGCCAATTACAGGTTCTCATGTACGGCTAGAGATATAATAATTTTAAAGAGATCTTAGGGATCACTAGCAGCAGGCACAACAATCAGAAAAAATAAATCACTAACGCTAAAGGACAATATTGCACACTATGCACTTTTGAAAAAGTCAAGGTTAAGCTGCTTACGCACTGACAAGCTTTTAGTGGTAAACACATCAAACGAAAACTCCTTACACAATAAATTAAGATTAGCAGATGTTATTTTAAAATTTTCTATTGAAGAATCTTTCTATAGAAGCTGGATACGAGACGCACGGGTCCGGTCAATTTGGCGACGCTTGGGGGAAACCTATGTCCAGCTGTGGACGTCTTTCGGCTGATATGATGTTGATGATTGAAGAATCTGATAATAGGATTCTAAAAACCTCAGAGATTTTATAAATAAGGCCATTGATTTTTATTGAGAGTTTTATGCGAAAATACATAGGTAAAAATTGTTATATTGTAAAATATCTTTCAATTACTTAATTAATGGTTAAGACCCGGTTTCTGATTTTGACCTTTAAGACCGTGTCAAAATCTGGCAAAACGTTTCCAGGCGAGAGTTTGATATTTTCTCAACTTTAAATATTTACTTCATTCAGTTATCGGGCTTAAGAATTAAAATATAGCTGAGTTTGTTTTTATTTAATAAAAGCCTGTTCTGGCATACACTCGGTAGAAAATTCTGAGTCATTTATCCTATAATAGTGATGTAACCAACTTACACGTGTCTCTGTAAAAGAATACTTACCGTTCTTTATTCGATACACGTGGCAAACCCTCGTGTTATATACTGCTTAAACCACTAAGTAACCGGCGCAACGATAGATCCATTTTACTTGTAAAAAAGTCGGTTAAATATAGCGCAGATTGAAGCTTAATGTACTTAAAACAGGAAATGTATTAAGTATGCACGTGGTGTACCTAAAGGTAAGTGCACACTGCTTTGTAATACGGTCTTTGTTTTCCATTGAATTAGGTATTTTAAAATGCTATTTAATTAAAGATCTGAATTGGCTGAAATTTCGTCAAATTACTTGATTATATCATTTTGATTTTGATCGATAGATGATTTTAGACTAACGTGCTTCCAGGTTTGATAGATAATGTAGCTACGAGGAAAATGTGTTCCTCATCGCTAATCCTGAGCAGTTTTTGCTGCTCTTTAGGAGAAGCGACGTTTGTCTGAACGTTTGTCTTAAACTGACAGTACAGCCTGATATTTTAATTTATTGAATTTCTTATACAATAAAGTATAAAGACAGCAAAGGCAGCATAGGCAGCAAAGAACTTATTGGTCATAATCATCTCATAACTTCGAAAATTTATCAGTTACATTTTAAAAAATTGGGTTGCCATGTCATTATTGTTTAGTTGTAACATTACAATCCAGTATACTTCAACCTTAACCTCCCTCCGCAACCAGGATATCATAAAACCCAGTAGTTTACAATACACCTGTCAGCATTGTGTCCCGACATGCCAACCGACAATAATCGTTTACAACGATCTACGACACCGATATCTCATAATTATGTCGGTTACCGATTATAATATCGGTACTGATACGGCTTACTTTTCGATGTAATTAAATCGGAATTTAGGGTAATCGATTTATTGAGTTTCGGCTGAATTTGAGTAGCTCTTGGTTAAATAATGACTCCCGGACGAGTCGATCTTCATTGTTAAGTAAAGCTTGTCGAGGTTGGTCCATGGATGGGTCCATTCTATACCGAGATGCCTTAGTGCCTCGTTAAGCACGCTAAACTTGGTCCTAATTATCGTTGTAGATATTTGAAAGCCGTTACGGATAGTTTGAACCCAGAAAATCGACATTACGGGGTATCGTGTCATGTATAAGTTTCTTGGTTTTGGAGGTTGAGGTTGAGGAGATAAGCAGTTGATCCATGTAAAATGTTGGTAGTCAAGTGCATTTGGTTAGACTGGGCGGCAACCCCAACATTGTTGGGCGGCAAATTTGCCGCTAATCCATTGGTCAATCTGTACCTTCTTAGTATTTTACGTATTTCCTTTTTTTTATAATCCATAGGCTCGCGCTTTTCCACTACCTCACCTGATGATAAGCGATGATGTGGTCTAGGATGAAGCACGCTTGCCTAGAAGTAACCTATTTACTCTTGAATTAAAGACCCCCCCAAGGTTGTAGCTATCAGGGAACAAAGACTCCTGCAGGGAATCCCACTCCTTAGCTGTGCGCACAATGAAAGGAGGATTTGCAGGAGTTGTCCTTTTTGTTGTGAGGTTTCACTACAATCGTCTTCGGAATATAACAGTTCACTGCTGAACATTCCTGCTCAATTACAAGACAACCAAAAGTTACAAAATACTGCTCAATTAAGTTGATGAAAATTGTTGGTTGGGTTTTAAGGAAAAATTGCCAATCTTGAGGCTACAAAAAAAGAAAGTAATCTTAACTTTATATGATAAAATTGTATATGTCCAGACTTACTGATGAATGTTAGAGTTTCTATACCAAAACTGAAGATGAAGCCGTATGGAATCTCCATAGACAAAACGAATAAAAAGTATTGTCACTTCTTGTCAAATATTTTCCTTGTAAAAATGTCTCTTTAAATAATAATATACATTTAGATATTTAGCCCTGATTTTATTCAACTTTAACATGGTAGCAGAGCGCTGAGTTACCAGAGGCTAAATGCTATGGGTGGATAGCATATAAAAGTAAGAAATTTTTAATTTTACTTACAAGTCAAACTGTACTTACGATAAGTAAAATTTACGATCGTCATCATGCAATCTGTAGCTGGGGCAAAGATCGAAATAAACAAATTGGATGGTCTGAATTGGCAAACGTGGAAATTCATGATTACTCGATTATCCAGGTTAAAGTAAGTTATCCAGATACAATGGATGTTATAAAGGGTACAATTATAATGGCTACTCATCCAGGAGCATTGGCTACATCCGAAATCATCATTTCAGCCGAAAGACGTCCACTGCTGGACATAGGCCTCCCCCAGGCGTCGCCACATTGACCGATCCCGTGCGTCTTGCATCCAGCGCCTTCCCGCAACCTTAACCAGGTCATCGGTCCACCTAGTGGGAGGCCTTCCAACGTATCGTCTTCCAGTTCGCGGTCGCCACTCCAGAACTTTTCGGCCCCATCGGCCATCCGTTCTGCGAGCAATGTCCGAAATAACGGAAAAATTTAAAAAGGAGTCAATAAATTTCAAAACATTGGACAACACTGCTCAATTAGTTCTTTCAGCAAATATGACTGAGGATATGCTGCACAAGGTAATGAGATTCAGCACTGCAAAGGACATGTGGGATAAACTTGCCAGACTATACGACGGAGCTACAGAAGAGTCGTAGCTCTTACGACTTATGCATACAGTTCTTTAGCTACCAAAAAGACCCAGAGCATGATATGACCACACATATATCTGCAGTAAAATCTTTGTTCTACGACCTAAATACAGAACTAGAAGGAAACAATTTACCAGTTATCGTAGTAATTTGCAAGATACTGGATACACTTCCGGAACAGATTTTTGCATTTAAGTCAAGTTGGCTTTTTATGGCAAAACAGGATAGAAACATTGAGAATCTGACGATACAGTTATGTGCTTATGAAAGAGCGCTAATAAATAAAGCAGAGTGTAGTACTAATGTAAAAGCTCTTGTAGTAAAATCTGAGAAGAGTAAGAACATTTACTTTAAGAAAAAAGAATTAAAATGCAAATATTGCGGACAGGTCGGTCACATTGTCAAGAAATGTCATAAATGGATTTCCGACGGAAGACCGCCAAAGAATTCGACCAGTAGTGTGAATAACATGAATTTAACAGTTCTGTCAGTTATAGATAGAACAGAAGCAGATAGAAATAGTTGGTACGTAGAGAATGGCGCAACTAAGTAGTCATGTTACGAATAGGTCTTATATAATAGGACTTATATGAAAGCTTTGAATATTTTCAAAATAATCATACTGTCTCTACAGCATCTGGATAGACAATCAATGCTATTGGTAAAGAAACTATCTGTCTCGATGCTGAAGTAAATGGACGAGATGAACCGCTTCTTTTAAAAGATGTATGGTCTATTCCAGCATTACAAAGAAATTTATTTTCAGTTCTTACTGCTCAAGACAAACTTCAGAATAGTACATTCGAATCTCGCACAGAATCATGTACATGGAAAGCGAAGAAAGCTCGGTGGGCTTTACTCGTATAAACTTAATGTTAAAGTTGTTACACCAAAGCAAGAAGTAAATCTTCTCACAAATTCACAATCGTTACAATTGTATCATGAACGCTTTCGACATCAAAACAAAAAACATGTAAAAAATATAGTAGAAAAGCAATTACCGCTGGCTATGTTGTACAAGAGTTCCTAAGTGATAATGGAGGAGAATTCGATAATGTGCAGGTATGCAATACATTTCGACAGAATGGTACAAAACAGCGTTTTACTATGCCTATAGGGCTATATAGTAAAACGCCGTTTTAATGCCGGCCACCAGAACAGAATGGATGCTCGGAACGAGATAATAGGACTATAGTTGAAACTGCTAGGGCTTTAATTCATGCTCATGATAAAATACCACAAGGCCTTTGGGCGGAATTAATTAATACTTCTGTCTATATACTAAATCGAACGGGACCGACAACAGTTGAGGGAAAGTCACCTTTCGAATTATTTTATGGAAAGAAAACAGGCATCAAACACTTGAGGATAATTGGATCGACTTTTATGCACATGTACCAAAAAAAAGGCGAAATAAACTTTTTAAGAAAGCAGAAAAAGGTATACTTGTCGGATACGATGGAGATGATGGCTATAGAATATGGTCTAAAGAAAATTATAGGCTTATCAGATCGAGAGACGTGTTTTTTGACGAACGCCATTTCATAGAAAACCTATAGATCGGACAGCAGTTGAGGCACCTAAGATATTTATAATTATTCTGATATACCAGTACCCTCTATTGAGCCAGAGACACAGCCTATCATATCAGAAGAAGATTCACAGATGGCACACGATCAAGAAACTGTTGAATCAAATTTACCAATTAATCCAATTAATGACACAGTAAATTTTGATACTGCCGAGTCTGACTCTGATGTCAATGACAGTTCATAAACTGGAAGTATTTTACCGCATCGTGATACAGATCTACAAAAAGAGTTTAGAGAAGTCTTATTAAGAGAAGATGTTGAAACTCAAGAAGCATCTCAAGAAGATGTTCATTTTGATCAACGTCAAGAACAAGTTCCACATAGAATGACTTTAAGTGATCGTTCAACAATCGAACCACCTGATAGATTTGATGTTTTTTTTCTTAATTGTGTTGAAAAGGTTCCAAAACCAAAACTAAGAACCAAAGACGTTCAAATATGCGATGAAGTCTGTTGATAAAAATAAATGGTGCAATGCTATGGATGATGAAATAAGTTCCCTGAAAGATAAAAAACATGGGACTTAATGCCGTTGCCCGAAGGACGCAAAGCCATTTCAACTAAATGGGTTTACAAGATTAAACGAAACTCGAATGGAAATATCGAAAAGTATAAAGCCAGACTAGTAGCTGTCGGTTATTCTCAAAAGAAAGGCATTGACTATGAGAAAACTTTTAGTCCAGTCGCAAAAATGAGCTCAATCAGGACGTTGCTAAGTATTGCTACTTGAGATAGTAGTATGATCCTTGTGCAATGTGATTTATCTACCGCATTTCTTTATGAAAATTTAAATTAAGAAATTTACGTCAAACGGCCAGAACGATATAACGATGGAACTAGCAAAGTATGAAAATTGAAACGAAGTATATATGGACTTAAACAAACACCGTTGTGTTGGAACAATTGCATCAAAGGCTATCTTCTAGAACAAGGGTTCAAACCTGGAGAAGATCCTTGTATATACTCTTTGAAAAAGGGAGAAGGCAGACTACTTTTAGTCCTATATGTTGACGATGGGATGATTGCTGGTACGTCACAGGCACTAATTGATGTTCTTCTAGATAATTTAAAGAAGCGATTTAAAATAAAGTCCCAAAGCAACGTAAATTCTTATTACTTCCTGGGACTAGAAATAAAAAAAAGTAGAAGATTGTATCAAAATACATCAAGGAAATCATCATCTCTTTAAATAATTATACACATTAAGATATTTAGCCCTGATTTTATTCAACTTTAACAATGAAAATCCATTCCTTGATAGAAATATACACTACCTACTTCTATTTATTCCAAATAAATTAACGGTTTTTGCTGAAGCTATGCCTTAGCAAAAAGCTAGTATCCTGTATCGAAAGCAGTATATCAAGTGGTACAACAATGTTCTGTATTATCTGCAAAGCTGGGCATATTATCCTTGTGGCGAGTCCTTGGCCTGGCCACAGAGGACCCAAGGCTGCGTGATACTACGTTCGTAATCCAACTCGATGCATTCGCTTGCTCATTTCATAGAGTTGGTGGACAAAGATTAGAGAGGCAACCGTTGGGACAGTTTTGGAATATTATACCTATAATTATCTTAATTTTATTGTGTAAATCAAAGGAGTATGTAAGGATGTTAATAGGGGTTATTTAGTAGTTTCTGCCTGCATACCCCCATTGGCAAAGGCCGTGAGTTCATGTATTTGTAAGGTTTTTTGCTTTGTTATATTTGGTTTTGGCATCGCGATCTTTATGGCCTTTATACATTATGCACTTTTGGGCTTTTAAATAAATTATATTAGTAAATAAATAAATGCTTCGTTTTTTTATAAGGTAATGTATGTGTAAGGTTTTTTGCTTTGTTATATTTGGTTTTGGCATCGCGATCTTTATGGCCTTTATACATTATGCACTTTTGGGCTTTTAAATAAATTATATTAGTAAATAAATAAATGCTTCGTTTTGTTATAAGGTACTGTATGGTGAGACTGATTTTTTTGATGAACATTCAAATATATTTTTTAACATTTGGAAACCTTCAAAAAGTGCCTGGATTTTTGGGGAAAAGACCGGGGTGAGTGGGGAACCTTTGGGAGACTGAAAAAGTGCCTGTAAGCCTCGCTGTACTGAACTTATGAACTTTCTACCTGCTTTCAGTTTTATTCCAAGGACCGATTGTGTTGAATACCGCAAATAGTAATTGCACAACAAAAAAATATAGCAAGGATACATATAATTTAGGCTGTATACAAAGATTACCATGTTATAAAGCATGTGCAACTCCACTGAAACAAAACAATAGCATTTTTTTAAAGTTTCACTATCCAATTGAAACCTAGATTCTATTGGGGAAGTAGGTTAAACCAATATGTTCTACTGGCTAACGTGGCTCGTGGCTACTGACAGAGC
Organism: Orthosia gothica; assembly: GCA_949775005.1. Lineage (NCBI taxonomy): Eukaryota > Metazoa > Arthropoda > Insecta > Lepidoptera > Noctuidae > Orthosia > Orthosia gothica. The sequence continues at coordinate 2,798,957 of OX459046.1, read as the reverse complement.
CCTCCGGGGAAATAAGTGTGAAGCAAAAATTATTTTACACCAAGTTGATCGGTCGGATCGGTTCTAACAATTTTAATTTTAGTTTGCCACGTGTAGAATGCGTTTTTAGGTGTAGGTGTTTTGTGTAGTCACTATTAAAATCAGTTTTTAATGGTGTAAATCCTACTACTGTTATAAACGCAAAAGTTTGTGTGGATGGATGTTTATTACTCTTTCACACAAAATCTACTGAATGGATTTTGATGAAACTTTACAGAAATATAGCTTATACATCATTACCAGGCCCCTCAGAAAGTATTGCGAAAAAAAGTTTTTATATATGGGAGACTGGCCAGTTATAATGTTTTTCGAAAATATAATTATTTATAAGTAAAAATAAGTAAGTTCCAATTTCAAAATTTCCCTCCACATTTTTTGCGAGTTAATTCAAAGTATTGTGTCTCACTGAAATATGGATCTGCGCCGGGAACATTTTAGAGCTATGATTTTATACGATTTCAAGTGTCGCCTGAAACCGGATGAATCGTACGATAGACTTCAAATGGCATTCATGGATGAAGGCCCTTCCAAGGCAACCGTGTATCGTTGGTATAACGAATTCAAGCGCGGTCGACCAACTTTGGGGGATGACGAAAGAAGCGGTCGCCCTTTGACGGCTGTTACCGAAGAAAACGTGCTAGCAGTGAAAAATTTAATCCAAGACAATAGGCGAATTACATATCAGGAGATTCAACACATATTGAAGATTGGATCGGGAAGCGTTCACGAGATTCTACACAGCCATCTTCGCGTGAGGAGGATAGTATCACGCTGGGTGCCGCACAACCTCACCGATGCTCAGAAGCAGGCCCGGGTGGAATGGTGCCGTGATATGCTTAACAAATTTGAAGCAGGCTCGTCTCGGCGTGTTTACGACATCGTTACAGGTGATGAGTCCTGGATTTATCAATACGACCCAGAAACCAAGCGCCAGTCGACTGTTTGGGTGTTTCAAAATGAGCCAACGCCTACCAAAGTGAAGCGATCTAGAAGCGGGGGTAAGATTTTGATCGCTAGCTTTTTTAATTTGACTGGCCACTTGGTATCAATTCCCTTACGGGATCAAAGAAGCATTAATGCCGAATGGTATACTACCAAATGTTTGCCAGAAGTTTTCTCTGTTATAAGCAACAAGCGACCAAACACAGGGCTCCGCGGGCTACTGCTCCACCACGACAATGCACCTGCGCACACCGCACTCAAAACGAGGGACTTCCTGGACAGCACGCCAGTCAAACTCCTGGGTCACCCTCCTTACAGCCCTGATCTAGCACCGTGTGACTTCTTTTTATTCCCAAAAATAAAAAATCAGCTCAAAGGGATACAATTTTCGTCGCCGGAAGATGCGCTGGCTGCGTTCGAGCAGGCTGTAAACGAGGTGTCTGCGGCGGACTGGCAAAAGTGTTTTGAAAACTGGTTTAGGCGCATGAATCTTTGTATAGAGGCTGGTGGAAAGTACTTTGAAAAGATTTAATAAAAATATATGTACGTATAGAACAATTTTTTTTAGTTTCGCAAAACTTTCTGAGTGTCCCACGTATAACACAGAGGCTATAATTTTAAAAGTAAGAAGTACAAATCCCACGCGGGTGGAGCCACGGGCGGCTGCTTGTAAAAGCTTTTTGCTACGCCGTAGCTCGTTGAAGTTGTACTCATTGAAGGGTTAGACAGAGGTTTATAGTTAACAACCACCATCGTGTAGAGGTAGTTTACCTTCTAAGCTGAATCCATCGCTCTTACTGCCCCAAAATGCATGCTTCGAAATGATTAATACTAGATCGTAGCCTAAAGCTTCAGCCTATTGATCGGAACGCACTAAGCTGTTTTATGCGGTCGGTGCCGGATACATAAGCCTTCTCATGACGCACCCTGCGACGGGACAAAATACCATTCTAGCCATTTTTCATCACCGGCACCGTATACCACAGCGTTCTGCGTCCCGATCAAGAGACAAAAGCCACAATTATCGTGCTGGTAAGAAAAAGAAGATCAAAGAACTGTCACATCTGTCATAATCTTACTCTTTAATTCTCAGTAGATGGCGTGGGCGCTAGCTCCCAGCGAGCGTAACCTTGTACTTCTTAACGTAAGGCTCCTACCGCCGAGTAAATTCAGTGCTGCATGACGCTGTGACGTCATAACTGTTGTTAGAATGTTGTTCAACGTTATGAGGAAGGTTGCGCAGTGGTTGTGCCTGTGCATGTTTCGCAAAAGAAAAGTGGAAGAAAAGGTTAGTGAGAAAGGAACGAGATTTTTATAAAACTTAGCAGTAATATAGCTTCTATATCAGAATAACAAATACTACACATGGGCTATAATATAAAAAAAATAAGCATAAATGGCACAAAAAATCCATACTCCAAAATATGCTTACTAAAATAGAAAATGGCTCAACCTTGATTAGAGCCCAAACTGTCGTGCTAAAGTCGTCACAATCTAAGAAGTCCGTTGACGTTTCTCATTTTACATGCCGCGATAACTTTCTATGTAAGAAATTGAAAAAAAACTAATTCATAAACCTAATTCATTACTATGTCACACTATAACAACGAGTATCATACGCAAGCATCAAGTTTAATTATCTATACCAATCTATACCAATACCAATATTATAAACAGAAAAGATTATTTTGTTTGTTTGTTTGTACCGAATAGGCTCCGAAACTACAAGGCCGATTTTAAAAATTCTTTCACCTGTAGAAAGCTACAGTATTCCCGAGTAACATAGGCTATAATTTTGACGGGAGCGAAGCCGCGGGGGTCAGCTAGTTATTAAGTATTTTTATAGCTGTCAAAAAGTGCCTTTTAAATTTTGACAACTTTAGTATGTGAAAGAAGATCAAACAACTGTCACATCTGTTAAAAGCTCACTCCTTTAATCTACATTGTGTAGCGTGGGCGCTAGCTACTAGCGAGCGTAACCTTGTACTGCGCAAGGCTCCTATCGCTGGGCACTGGGTTAATTCACAGCTGCATGACGCTATGACGTCATTCATAGCTGTTGTTAGAATGTACATTGTTATGAGGAAGGTTGCACAGTGGGTGTGCCTGTGCATGCTTCGCTAAAGAAAAGCAGAAGGAATTTAAGTGTTTTATCCTGCACGCCAATTCTATTGTTAAAAGGAAATATGGGCAGAGAGCGCCAACTGAAGAAACTATCTTTTAAATTGGCCCAATATTGGAGGAGCAAATAGGCGAGAGCCAAACCTCGAATTATGAATTTTTACTAAGGAAATTCAGTCGGCGCTCTCTGCCCATATTGCTTCTTAAAACATATTGAGACAAAAAAAAACATCTTCATCTTTATCTTCAGTCCCTCTGCTGTAAAAAGGACTAGTGTGAAAACAGGACCCAATCTATGACTATGCTTACGCCTCGCCGACTATCTGTTACACGGTTAAAAGGAAACTGCCCGTTTTTTTTTAAATCGGGGTAGTAACAATCGTCACATTTAGTAATTTCGTATAAAATGTAACCTGTCACCAGGACCATAGTATTGAATTGATTTACTCCTCATTCACCACAACCAGCTTAGTGGTTAAGGCAGTACTGTGGAAAATCTTTAACTACATACATACATCATCATTACAGCCGAAAGACGTCCACTGCTGGACAAAGGCCTTCTCCAAGATTCACCACATTGACCGGTCTCATGCATCTCGCATCCAGCGAGACACAACGTCGTCTTCATACAAACATAGACTGCTAAAATCATAACCCTTCCTTTTGGCTTTGTCGCTGCTCGAGAAATATAATTTAGTATAACAAAGTAATATTAAATAAATATAAAAAGAAGAAAACTTGTCGAATTCTTTACAATAAGTATCGACTTCCACAGCTAAAACCCCGACATACCAGTACTTACATACCTCTGTAAGACTGTACCTTTTGTAAGTAAAGACCCTTTTTAGGGTTCCGTAGCCAAATGGCAAAAAACGGAACCCTTATAGATTCGTCATGTCTGTCTGTCTGTCTGTCTGTCTGTCTGTCTGTCTGTCTGTCCGTCCGTATGTCACAGCCACTTTATGCCGAAACTATAAGACCTATGCTGTTGAAACTTGGTAAGTAGATGTATTCTGTGAACCGCATTAAGATTTTCACACAAAAATAAAAATAAAACAAGAAATTTTGGGGGTTCCCATACTTGAAACTAAAACTAAAAATATTTTTTTTCATCAGACCCACACGTGTGGGGTATCTATGGATAGGTCTTCAAAAATGATATTGAGGTTTCTAATATCATTTTTTTCTAAACTGAATAGTTTGCGCGAGAGACTCTGCCAAAGTGGTAAAATGTGTGTCCCCCCCCCTGTAACTTCTAAAATAAGAGAATGATAAAACTAAAAAAAATATATGATGTACATTACTATGTAAACTACCAGCGAAAATTGGTTTGAACGAGATCTAGTAAGTAGTTTTTTTTAATACGTCTAAAATCGTAAACCGCAATTTAACAAGTACGGAACCCTTCGTGCGCGAGTCCGACTCGCACTTGGCCGGTTTTTTTATCCCTTAAGGTCAAAGGTCCCTCACGATTAAGGGTGACATCATAATGAAGGATATTGGGGTTTCGTTTGTTCGTAAACCTTTTGCGGTCATCATTAGAATAGGTAAGGAAACTAGGAAAAGATATACGTTCTATTATTTTGAGAACATAGTTTCATTTAAGTAAAACATTACACATTTTTTATTTTATTTATTTTTTATTATATAGAATTTATTAACATCATGTTAAGTAAACTAATAAGTGCAAAATAATAAATTTGGTTTGCTGGATGATAACTTCATTTGGAGTTAGGGCTTGTCCCCATCACCACGTCACGACGTTGTCGACGTGGATCGGTGATATGTTGTGGCGCGGTACGTTGACGTGGCGTGCAAGCTATCGTTACCGTGTCGTAAAAATACGTCACGTTGTCGCATCGTAACACGCTGTCGTGCCTGGAATAATACCGGTACGTTTTTCAGCATTTCTAACAGAACGAAACAACGTGTGGTTTCGTTTCTTGTAGTTTCTGACAGTAACAGCATTTCTGACATCTGTTTTGCACAACTAATCGCTAAGACATTTAAACATCAACTGAGCGAGTGCATCGCCACGTACCGCTTCTGACGACGTGCGACGCGGCGTTCCACGGTGACGTTGCCGTACCATGCATTAGAACGTTACGTTAATGCGACCGTTCCTCGACGATGACGTCATGGCGTGGTGATGCGGATACGCCCTAAAGCTCGCTTTTCTACATGAATGTTGCTATCAGTTTGTTTAAATTTATTATCTTGGTGTAAAAAAATAAAGAATTAAGTATAATCGCCTACTATTTATAGTCCAAGTCATCTTTGCGCGCGGCTCTATGTGTGGGTAAGCATTGGTGCCGGGCTGGTTGTTTGCACTGCCGCGTCACTGCCGCGTCACTGCCGCGTCACTGCCACACAAATTAAAACTGTACAAGCATACGCACAGCGTACGCACACATGGCGCCGTGCGCGAAGATGATTTGAACTATCTGTAGCTTTTTGCCGTTTTTAAAAATACAGTTATTTCTCAGTAGCAGACCGAAGACACCAATCAATCTGTCATGCCTTTTCTGAACTAACTTCCAATCTTACCAGATGCAATTGAATACCAATAATCTACATGGAGCGACCGCTTATCGCTTATCGCAGTAATTGCGTAACAGGATACAAGGATCCGATGATATTATAAACTTACGAAATGTGGGTGTATTAAATAATACATAAAGCATTAAGTCCGCTTTTGTACTTGTGCATAAAGTTTTAATAAATACCTCTACGTCTACCGCAGATAATATAATACTAGCATATAGATCTCATCACATATTTCATGTTTTGTACTTGTGCATAAAGTTTTAATAAATACCTCTACGTCTACCGCAGATAATATAATACTAGCATATAGATCTCATCACATATTTCATGCTTTTGTACTTGTGCATAAAGTTTTAATAAATACGTCTACGTCTACCGCAGATAATATAATACCAGCATATAGATCTCATCACATATTTCATGTTTTGTACTTGTGCATAAAGTTTTAATAAATACCTCTACGTCTACCGCAGATAATATAATACTAGCATATAGATCTCATCACATATTTCATGCTTTTGTACTTGTGCATAAAGTTTTAATAAATACGTCTACGTCTACCGCAGATAATATAATACCAGCATATAGATCTCATCACATATTTCATGTTTTGTACTTGTGCATAAAGTTTTAATAAATACCTCTACGTCTACCGCAGATAATATAATACTAGCATATAGATCTCATCACATATTTCATGCTTTTGTACTTGTGCATAAAGTTTTAATAAATACGTCTACGTCTACCGCAGATAACATAATACCAGCATATAGATCTCATCACATATTTCATGTTTTGTACTTGTGCATAAAGTTTTAATAAATACCTCTACGTCTACCGCAGATAATATAATACTAGCATATAGATCTCATCTCATATTTCATGCTTTTGTACTTGTGCATAAAGTTTTAATAAATACGTCCACGTCTACCGCAGATAATGTAATACCAGCATATAGATCTCATCACATATTTCATGTTTTGTACTTGTGCATAAAGTTTTAATAAATACCTCTACGTCTACCGCAGATAATATAATACTAGCATATAGATCTCATCACATATTTCATGCTTTTGTACTTGTGCATAAAGTTTTAATAAATACGTCTACGTCTACCGCAGATAACATAATACCAGCATATAGATCTCATCACATATTTCATGTTTTGTACTTGTGCATAAAGTTTTAATAAATACCTCTACGTCTACCGCAGATAATATAATACTAGCATATAGATCTCATCACATATTTCATGCTTTTGTACTTGTGCATAAAGTTTTAATAAATACGTCTACGTCTACCGCAGATAATATAAGGGGAATTTTTAACTGCACCTCTATTTAGAAATTTAAGCAAACAAAATATCTCCACTAATAACCTACTGCAAAACAATATTACTCACCGTAAAACAAAAATACTGATTTGCACACAAATTATTCAATTAAATATAAAATAAATGTGAATTAGTCCAAGAGCGAGCGAAGCGAGCTCGGGAGCTTAGGGCACCCCGACACGGATAGGTTAGGTTCGAAGGAGATGACGGGAGCTGAAGTGAGCGAGCAAAGCGAGCGAACTCAGCTCCCGTCATCTCCTTCATGTTAGGTTACTTTAGACCCTGCAGACAGAAATAGGAGCCCTGCGCAGCGGGGCTCCGTCGACTTTGTTTCGTTTCCCCCCCTCCCTTAAAACTTAAATATTTTGTTGCACTCGAAGAATTATTAGATTTACTTTTAGTTAACAGATAGTTATTCAGTAAAACAGTTAAGCTTTAAAGATCTAGCAGTATAGTATAATTCATTTATTTGATGAGCAAATTTAGTGTGCAATTCAGTATTTTTGGTAGTAATTTCGAATATTTTGATTGAAAAAAGGGGAATTACAGTTAAAGTATTAAATACCACCCATAATATAATACCAGCATATAGATCTCATCACATATTTCATGTTTTGTACTTGTGCATAAAGTTTTAATAAATACCTCTACGTCTACCGCAGATAATATAATACTAGCATATAGATCTCATCACATATTTCATGCTTTTGTACTTGTGCATAAAGTTTTAATAAATACCTCTACGTCTACCGCAGATAATATAATACTAGCATATAGATCTCATCACATATTTCATTTCATTTATTTATTCTCAAACAATTTACATTGTGTCGAAAATTACATAATAAAAATTCCAAAAACAAAAATTCAAAAACAAAAATTGATCATTGAACATTAATCTAAAAAATACCTATCAAACTTGAATTACTTTGACAAGTTAATACATAGTTAATACAATAGTCTCAAGAAAATACAATTTAAAATGAATCCAATATCTGTATATCACAAATAATATTTATAATATCAGTTAATATATAAAATTACAGGTAACAAAAAAAAGAAAACAAATTATTCCAAAAATGTCACAAGCAAAAATTCCAATGTCAAGTAAATACAATTTTTTTTAGAAAACCCTTGTGACTTCAACTTCATCCAGTATAATGTCCACCGCGATAAAAGACCGCCCATTGTACACTTGTTTTTATGTTTTTTGTCCCGTATATATATTTTTTGGTGTACAATAAAGAATATAATAATAATAATAATCTGTGGCTCGACTTGACAGACGCCAAATTTTTCTCTCCGATTTTTTTTTACAATATATTTAATTTTAACCATCTAAATCGACACAGACAAAATGAAACCAAGAAAAAAAAAACATGGAACAATAATATAACCAACGCTATACCAAATTACAAAATAAACATAAAGAAATGAGAAAAATTAAGACAACGTAATGTTGACGAGAGCTGCAGCACGGAAAGCACGCCCACCACCTCCGGCCTCGTCACCCAGCTCCGCCTCGCCGCCGCCGGAACCCAGCTCCACCGTGAGTGCTGTGACACCGGCCACTGCAGTTGCGTCGAGCTCGAGCGACGAGTTCTTCTCGCCGCCGACGACACCACCACCTGCGCGTCGACGGGAAAGACGCCGGCCGCCGGAGCGCTTAGGACCTCGAGGCCTACCGGTCTCTGGTAGGGTCCTAGTGTTGGATATACAAACTTATTTAGTTTGTATATACGTAAATTTGAATTTAAAAAGGTATTTTGTTTGGAATAGGTTTTTTAATTTTTGACTTTTGTACACTGTGACACTTGTGGTTGATACAGAGAAATAGCTACAATATACCGTGTATTTTCTCCATCTAAATCTGGTTTATCTTCTCCTTCCATGACTCTCCTACATTGGTTATGGGCCCAGATTAATCGTATATAGAGAGGATAATAAAAAATCCAGATTGTAAAGTCGATAAAAGACGGAGTAGCTGATCGAATAACGAGGTGCGATGACGAGCAACACGATGCGACTCGAGCCCTTTGGCAAAGACAACTACGACAGTTGGAGAATGCAGGTACAGGCTATTTTAATTAAAAGTGATGGATGGAACGTCAATGAAAAGGTACGGAAACCGGCCGAGCCACTACAGGCTGAGAAATGGGAACTGGGGGACGAAAAGGCGAAAGCAAACATAATTTTATCTATGAGTGGACGCGAGCTAAGACATATTAGAAGCTGTATCACATCTAGAGAAGTGTGGCTGAAGCTGGAGTCTATTTATGCTTCTAAAGGGCCTGCTAAGAAGGCGACACTTTTGAAACGTTTAATTTTGCACAAAATGGCAGAAACTGGAAATGTTCACGAACATTTGAATACCTTTTTCGATGCTGTTGATAAGCTAGGAGATATGGGTATACAGATTAACGATAATGCAAAAAGAAAGTAGGTAAAGATGCCCTGAAGGCTGAAGAAACACATTGTGTAGATGAAACTCGCGCTGGCGGCTCGCCGCCGGGCGCCGGCGCCGTAACTATTTTTAATGTTTCAGATTTCGAAGTTTCTAACGCTGTTAAGGCGCCGATTCCCTTGAGTAGCTGATTTTGAAATGAGAATCACGTCTAAACGGCTAGTCGTAATTTTTTGGAAATATATGTTATATTAGATCATTTTCTTAATAATTTCATCTGAGCAAATTTTGAGTTTTATTCGTATAACATAGTGTAATTAATTTGTAAAGTTATGTCTAAAACGGACAAAAACACGACACCATATCAAAGACAATTTAATTATCTACATTTTGATCTGAAGCTTTTTTTTTAAAGTCATAGAATAATAAGGAAAGTACAAAAAACTACTAAATTTCGGGTCACGCGGGTGTGAAACGAGTGCGCGTTTTGTTCCCTCAAGGTCTTTGGCGGTAGTCGTCGTCTTAATGTTCAAAAGCATGATTGGATTTTGGACAGTGGGTGCACGTCTCATCTTTGTAATGATGCAAGTAAGTTCGGGGGCACTTTGGCAATGACTAGCGGAGAACTAAATTTAGCTACGCATGTAAGTACTGTTATTAAAGGTAAGGGTACTGTAAGGTTATCGGCATGTAAAAATCACTCGGAGACCTTATTTGAATTACGAGATACGCTGTATGTCTCGGTTTTAAGGACGAATTTTATTTCAGTAGCCAAGTTAATCAATGATGGTTATGATGATACATTTAAAAACGTTACGGTACTTAATGTATGAATGACGTGACAAACGCCCGCACAAAACACTCATGACAGCCGCGACTGAGCTCGGTCCAATATTGCCCAATATTCCCTGTAAAACCGCAATGTCAAAGTGTGTGAGCAAAATGACACTTTGTTTGTAGTGGCCCCTCTGTCTACGGCGCGCCGTCGCTTACGTACTTTGTGGTGTTGGCTAGACTTGCAAGTAAAAGGGTTTACATGGTTTGTGATCATTTTTCTATCAATACAGTGACGAGTTGCTTTTGTTTTTGTAGTATTTTTTGCACGTTTTTACAAGTTTTTATGTATCTTACAATGTATGTGTGTGTTCGGGTCAAATCTTGTAACTGAATTTTAAAGCAAATCGTCAACCGATTAAGATGAAATTTTGCATACACGTTTAGTTTGCATGTCAATGCATGGTTAAAGACAAAAGACAAAAGATATTTATTTCAACTGGGCCACCAAGCGGCACTTTTGAATGTCACAATTTAAATTTAAATGGAATAAAAGTTGATTCTACCGTGCATTCGGAAAGTAGCTAGTTATGGAGAAGAATGCACGAGAAACTCCATACTTTTTAAATTTACATGGAATAAAAGTTGATTCTACCGTGCATTCGGAAAGTAGCTTTTTATGGAGAAGAATGCACAAGAAACTCCATGCTTACTCTTTTTAAAAAAAATGATTCTACCGTGCATTCATTCATTGGTTAGCTAAGTGACGTCTTTCTAAACCCAATATGGCGGAAGGCCCAAGATGGTGGGCTTGTTATTTTTGTGCACTGCCATGTAGGTATCAAATAAAAGGACTTGTTGAGAAGAATACGGAAAAAGCTTGTTTAAGAAAAGTTTTTTTACTAATAATTTTATTATAATTTCATTTGCTAAAATGTGTAACAATACAAATTTAAAAAAATCGTGTAGGATGCCTCATACATTTGAAACAGCGCAATCTATTGGAATTACTATTAAATGATCCGTTCAAATAATCTTTGAAATGTGAATTAAGATGCATTACATTCCATAACTTTTGGATCAATTCTAGGCAATCTTAATTTAACACAAAATTCAATTAAAATCGATGCATGTCGCGCCATCTAGCCAAATTTGTTTGAACCAAATTATCTTTATTAGCACTGGGACCCCGTGCCTCTACCTAACCCTGCCGGCAATACCGGCGTGATACAATATAAGTACCTAATCTATGGTTACTAACTACTAACTTTTAAGTGTCCTACACCTTATCACAACAACCCGACCAAAATAACACTTTAATTTTAAAACCCATGACATAACAAATACTATATTTTTCAGTCCCAGTAGAGGCTTACACATCCGTCACTTAAATTCGGTCATAGACCTCGGTCTATCTTTGTCAAGAGATATTCTAATGTAACGGAATAAGTGAGCGATTGGCCTTTAGAGCCCAAAGGAATGTTTTACAACGAGCGCTCTAACCATTTAGTTTTACGGAATTACGAGGAATTACCTAATGTGTTGGTTTTAAATAAGTGTCAGTTTGTTACTGATATATAAGCGTTATTTTGAATAGTCGATGGACCAAAAAAGTAACTGAGTGGATACCAAGAGATCAAAGCAGAAGTAGAGGTCGGCCCAGGAAAAGCTGGGAAGACATATTTTGGGCGAAAGGTGGACCTGGTTGGATGACTAAAGCTAGGGACAGGAATCAGTGGAAGGAAATGAGGGAGACTTAGGCCAAGAGGCGACTACTACTTAGATGCGTGATATACCGTCGACAAACATTTAATTTAATTGAGGAAAAAAACTGCAAATAGAATTTAGTGTTATTAAAAGGACATTTTTATGTAATGTAGTAGAAAAAAGGCTTTTTTTATTTAATATTTTAAAAGCGTTATTTTAATCGAGGAGGAGCTCGTGGCTAAATAATAACAGCCGCACTGGTCGATCATCAAGGTTAAGCAACGCTTGACGAGGTTGGTCCTTGGATGCGTGATCATTTCAACTGGTACTCAGCTAAATCCGGTTACACTGGAAGCCGACCCCAATATAGTTGAGAAAAGGCTAGGCAGATTGATAAGCGTTATTTTAATCATGACATACACACAAAACAGAATGAATACAAATGGAAGAGCACAATGGTACTGCTTATTTAAAAAAATCTTCCAGAAGAACTTTGACAGGGATGAGAGGCGAAGACACAGTGTGTAGAAAGATAAAAGGAAACTTTAAATATACTGTAATGACTTTTCCAATTTTGTTGGCTTCAGTCTCACCGGATGAAGCCAAATACTAGTTACTAGTATTTTAAGCTAATTACATAATAAATTTTCAACCGTCAAAGTTGTGCACCCACGAGGGGGGTTATTATTTTTCGGACACTGAGGGGGCTGAAGCCCTGTCCAGAGTCCACAAAATAATACATTTTATCACTGGCTTACTTGAACAAAAATATATGCAAAAATGTGTTTTTGTATTATATTATTAAAGAATTAAGATATTCTGCTGGGGCACCGCAGGGTGGCGTCTTATCTCCTTTACTTTTCGCAGTTTTTATAAACTCAATCTCCAGTGAACTTACTTCTTCCTACCATCTTAATGCGGACGGTCTACAAATTTATTCGCGAGCTCCTCTCGGACATCTGTCTGAGGCTATCGTAACAATAAATCGTGATCTGGCCTGCATATGCGAATGGAGCAAAAGGTATGGACTTGCGGTTAATCCCACATAGACGCAAGTTATAGTGGTGGGCAGTTCTAGGATGGGTTCAAAAATCGATTGGACTTCTGTTCCCCAGGTTTTTTTCGATAACTCAGTAATTCCTTTCTGTCAGAAAGTTAAGAACTTGGGCATATTCATTGATCATTGGCAACTTCTCTTGGACCGCCCAACTGCAGGAAGTTGGCCGCAAGCTATTTGCATCTGCTGCATCTTTGAGGAGGCTGCGTAATTTTCTTCCGACCGCCACCAGGATTGCGCTTGCACAATCTCTTCTTTTACCCATACTTGATTATGCTGATGCTAGCTATCTTGACCTTACTCAAGAACAACTCGATAAACTTGAGCGGCTTCAAAATGTTTGTATAAGGTTCATATTCGGGTTGCGCAAATATGACCATGTTTCCGAATTTCGTGTAAAGCTCAAGTGGTTGCCAATTCGCCTTCGCCGGAATGCTCATATTCTTGCCATTTTATATAATGTGCTATTTAATCCTTCCACTCCTTTTTACCTTAAGAAACGTTTTGTGTTTCTCCGCGATTCCCACACAAAATTTCTTAGGTCATCAGACAACTTACGACTGCAAATTCCAACACATTGCACGACTTTTTTGGATAAATCCTTTACTGTTCAGGCTAGTCGTCTGTGGAATGCATTGCCAGATCCAATCAAACGTGCTCAATCATTGCCTGTGTTCAAAAGACTCGTAAAGGAACATTACCTGTCACTGTCTTCGTCTTAGCGTGTTGATTTGTGATTATCATTAGAGTCATTCATCATTCTTTTTCTTTTTTTTTGTTGCCATTATATTTAGTATGTATGTATTTATGTATATATTACATAGCATATGTATTTATCTGTGTATCTATTATAATGTAGTTTTCACAATGTTAATGTCATACCAATGACAACCCCACTTCAAGTTCAGACAATTACTGTCCATACCAGGTTGCCTGGAAGAGATCGCGGAAAGCGATAAGGCCGCCCATTGTATTTGTATTACTTTTAAGTTTCTTTTTATAATGTTATTTTATGGTGTACAATAAAGCATATAATAAATAATAAATAAATAAATAAGATAAATCTATCCTCCTCTACGAAATATATAATAAACATATCAACGCATATAATCATTTCTCATCTTATAAGCTTGTGTCTTACATAATATTTTTTTGTATGAAAGTACGCTGCGAACGCAATGTTAAGCACTAGAATAAAAAAAAAACCCTTCCCTTTGGTTACACTCCCCTGTGATAGCCCCCCTACAGTTTGCAAATTCTGAGTGCGACCCTGATCATCTATATATAATATTTAAATATATCTACAGTCATGTAGATAAGCAAACGTCAGTAGGTATACATATTATCGACGACTAATTTCTCTCCTCTCTGCCTTTTCATTTTATATGAATTAAAACATAACAGCCGTAAGTTTTTACGAGTAAATATTATTTCACTTCTGCTTACTCCTTTGGGTAATGCAGGCATAATGTTGTGTGGAGTCAAATTTCCTCAACAAGCTAAAAGTATTCTCAACATACTATCAATATCAGTTTTCTATAGACATTATTTTATTGAATTTTGTGCGTCATGTCAAAATCAATGCATTACCATCCTTTCGTTTCCGTTATTCAAAACCCTTTATATTTTAGACGTAACTCAATACTATTTTATCAATACACTAGCACGTCTTCGACACGTGTAAGTCGAGCATTATCCCAAGGGTATTCCTACTACCAGGATAAAAAAACCTATATTCCAGGTCGCGATCTACCCGTGTTCCAAATTTGAAAGTTGTGCCGCATGATTGATCCAGAAGGATTCAACAATCTATACACTCAAACACATACCCGGATTTATTTAAGATTTTCTCAGGGTTATTTTTTTATTAAATTATGTTTATTGAATAGAAAACCAACCACGCAAAGAAGAGTCTGGTATCTAATGTGATAGGACTGTCATACTCATAAGATTATAAAATTCCCTAAATAAAAAAAGAAAATAAAAGATATAGGTGAAAAACATATTTTATTCGATACAGGACACAACACAACAGCTCTATACACGCAGTAAAAGAAAAGAATAGTAAAAATAAGTACAATCAATACAAAAACTTTATTACAAAAAATATTACCGACTTCCAAATAACAAAACTACTAATTTTTACTTTTTAGTTGTTCCTACCTAATAGGCAAGTAGTTACGTAAGCTACCTATAATGCCAGAATAGATCATCTAACAGATGTAATGAGAGTGTACCAAGGTGAACTGTACACATCTGCGTATCCCTTTTGAGTGTACTGTCGTGATGTTATATTATGAAATGGTATAAACAATAAATAGACATGTGATTGCAGCAATCCCGAGAGTTGCCGTTATTTATTGAAGAGTTCTTTTGTATATCTACGAAGTTCGTCATGGGACCAATTTCGAAATATACTCTTTCACCAAAAAATAATTTTCAAAATCGGTCCACAATAATTGACGGAGATATAGGTGAACAAAAATAAAATAAAACAAACATAATTCGAACATAGAAACTCCTACTTTTTGGGAAGTCGGTTAAAAATTAGGCTGAGCTGTTGGTAACCTTCGTTATGGGCAATACCGAAGGTTACCAACTCAGCATTAATTATATATTCAAGTTTAAAGATATTAAAGTATTTCATCCTTACAACAATCTACATATTACACGTGTTTGAAAAAGTATCTCTAGGTTGCCGGCACTAGTTCAAGGATTACTGAGGAACCTTGTAACCTATACAGCTACGGAACCATTGGTAAAACGCGAAGGGTATCGCTAGTGAATTGTGGTATTGATTCTATGGATAAATTATGTTATCTGTTGAAGGGGAATTGTGTTTTATTAAGGACTAGCTTTTTTTTGTGGCGTCGCTCTCGTGATGAAACCTTGGTGTACCTACTAGTAACCTGTATTGTTCCGTGATTAAAAGTAGCCTTTGGAATTCAGAAATAGTGTAGCTTGGTTTCAGTTAAAGAGTTTGTAATCGGTCCAGTTCAGAGATAACCTTCTGCAAACTAACAATGTTAGCTACTTAAAATATTAGTTTAGATTTGTAGCTGGTACGTATTTACTAAGAAGGTTAGCCAGCTTTTTAGCAGTCGGGTGAAAAAAATGTAGGAATTTCATGATCAGCATTTTAATGTTCCCACTGTTGAGACACAGACCTTCTCTCAGTGACAGGGAATGGGCCTTAACCACTCACGCTATTTTCATTCCCCGTTTTTAGAGAAGACATAATTTACTTAAAGTAAAGCGCCTGCCTGGGTTCGAACCTACAACCTAAGACAAGTATGTCGGGGCCGTTACCTCTGGGGCCACAACTGCTCACTGCTCTGCACTGTAGGAATGTAAGTATGTAACTATATTTTTTTTCGTCATAAGATATAGGTTAATAAAGAAAATTTAAAAACTAAATACATAATAAATGGTGACTCTTGTTTATAGCAACACAAAGTCAAAGTGCTGTCAGACGCTCTCTTCCGCTGGTGGATTTGAAGAACTAGCACGTTTATATCTAATGTGAGTGAAAGTAAAAGATTATTAAAACAAGCAAGTTCGTATCACTTCAGCAACTTAGCTAAAACTAGATCAGCGAGCAAGTACCTATTCATTGCACGAAACAACTCTTTTTAATATTAAATACATTAAAATCAAAGAATGAACCTGAAAGATCATTTTCCTTAAATGATTTCCAAGATTCGAAGCAATGCAATGGTTTCCTCAAAACATAGTCAAAACAGGTTTATGTTAACGCTTTCAAATACTTTATGTATACATTTACAATAAATATTCTACCAAATTCAATAAGAAAAGAAAAAAACTTAATTAAAAAAATCAAAAAACCCGACTGCTTCAAAAGCGAACTAAAAAGTCGTAAACAAGGAAAAAATCATGCTGTGCAGTCGGAGGATACATATTCGCCGGCTGGCTGACCAAAATCTGGTGTATCCTCCGCCTGCACAGCATGATTTTTTCCTTGTTTACGACTTTTTAGTTCGCTTTTGAAGCAGTCGGGTTTTTTGATTTTTTTAATTAAGTTTTTTTATTTATAACTTTTTAGTTAGTTTTTTCGAATTAGATACATTTAAACATATAAGTGTTATATATTTTTGAAATCACCTCTTCAAACCCTTTATTTTGATACCCCACATGATGGGTTTGGAAGAAAAAAAAAATTTGGGCCCCCAGAATATGGCACCCAAAATCCGCCATTTTTCTATTATCCAATTTTAATGTAGCCTATGACACTCGCAGAGTTAAGACGCATCGATTGACGTACGAATCATCAAAATCGGCCAACGCGTTTGGTCTCTGGAACGCCACATAGGAACAAACATACATACATACATACATACTTACATACATACATACATACATACATACATAGACTGATAAACACATTACCCTCCTTCGGCAGTCGGGTAATAAGAACGCCTACAGATTTCCCAGGTGACCTGAAAAATTTAAATGACAAAATCCTTAAGTACTCTAAATCTCTGATGAAATAAGAAAGTTATGCAAATATTTGTATCGCAGCAACTCAAAATCATAACGACGGGGAAACGACCATCGAAATGGCAACATTCTTAATCTGCGCAAACAGATAATATTCAAAGCTTAGCAAACTTATTAACTTTATTTACCAAGCAATTATCACCCCTAATGTTAACACGGTAGGTTACAAGTGAACCGCATAATTTTAAAATGTTATGACCAATTAGAATGAACTCTGGTGGTCGGTTAGATTTCATTTCTTTGGTCGGGTATATATTAATGTGTGGGAGGAGGGGTAGGTCAGCTATATTTGGGCGTTCCGCTTCGAATAGACTTGAAAACAAAGCGCGGATTGTAAGAAAATCCCGCCCGGGACCCGTACCTAGCATTCGCTTTACCAAATTACTGAAATTTCATTCAGCCGGCAGACTCTAGGGGAGGTGGTGAGCGAGCTCGGAAATAAATTAACGATGTACGTGGATGTGGCAGTTTTATTTTTTACTTCTAGGTAAGCGTGCTTTAATGTCGACCACAACATCGCTCATCATCAGGTGATATAGTGGTCAAACACTTCTCTAACATAAGATAAAAAAAAAAAAATTGGGCGTTCTTGCTCCTGTCACACGCCTAAGTATTTTCCCCTGCACGGTACTTCTGCACAGAAGTAATGACCACCATTCGTTAATAATTCAGAGTAAGTTCAATCATTATTGTATCCGATATTTTGTCTCCATCATCATAATGACGATTTTGCAGAAATATGACAGGTATGGAGTATGACTTATGATTACGATGAGGCATTATCAAGATTTTAATACTTCAAGCTTCAGCCTTCCTTTGTCACCCGTGTTACTACCAATCTTACTACCAGTAGTAATACTGGTAATTTGATTCCCTTTCTTACTACTGCAGTAGGAAGTTGTTAGAAGGGTAATTACAATTTTCCCTTGTTACTACCAATGATAATAATAAATAATTATAAAGAATCTAGCGACATATTGCAAGAAGGCCTATGATTCGATGCCACATACAGAACTCATCAGGGTGCTGGAGTTGCATATATTTGATGAGACTCTGCGCATTTTCCTGACGTCATGTATGGGGCAGAGAAGGACGATCCTTCTCTATCCAGGAAGTCGACAGATTCAGGAAAACAGCGAACCTGTAAGGATCGAGCGCAGTTTTTTTTTAAATGTTTTATATGGTGTACATAATAAAAAGTATTCTATTCTATTTTAATATTTCAGGGCGACACGCGACAGTCAGGGTGAGTCCTCAGTGGTTTTGCTTAGCCCTGAACCCTCTGGGTACACTGCTGTAGGGTTCGGGCCTGGGCTATTGGTTGATAAGAGGGTCAGGTCATATCACACCTCCTTTACATGGATGACCTGAAGCTCATTGCCCCCAACATCTTCAACTGATGAAGCTTCTGAAGGTAACAGAAAACTTTTGGTACTCAATCCATCAAACTATTCCTATTAAGCCTCTGTCATGCTACGTACGTGCTGTCAGGTGGTTTGTTTAGTGCCTAACGAGCCACCTAACGTTCTAAATTCGCCTGTCTCTTTTTCGAGTCACCAAAACCACGCAGTGCGGCTGTTTGCGAAGCTTTCAGAATGTTTGTTTCATAAAGCAAGCTGTCTGTCAATGCACAGTCTTGACAGAAAGTTACCTACTACAGGAATAAAGACTTAACATACCATATCCATGCACGCACCAGTCCTCCACCATCGAAGTATTTTGTGTTGGAATTTACCCAGTTTTATAAAACCAAAGCGGGCGAAATAAGCTTAGCGGTGGATCGTGTAGCGAGCGCTGAGTGCCAGGCTACTTAGCGGCTGCCGACCGGACTGCGTACTCTTGTGTACTCTGTGTACTCTACGACTACACTGTGTACTTCAGGGATGGAAAACCAGCGGCGTAGCAGAGGTGGCTCGAGACGATTTAATTTCGGTACACCAATAAATGTATTAAATTAATAATTATGTAAATTAGGTACGGTTGTGTTATAAGAGAAGGGAGGGTTGCATTTGATGATGGTGATCATCGGGGTCTTTTTAGTGAGCATAAAATCCCAAACTCCTTGGTCTTTTCCACAAAAGTCTAGGCGGGTTTTAAAGTTTTAACAAAACAAAAAAAAGGGTGTTTGGACGTAGCTAGCCTGATAACTTACTGGGGCTGCCTCAATTTTGTATATAAATGTAATACTTTGAGACACAATATACTTTTTTTTATCGTTTTTGAGCTTCATTTAAAATATAGCAATATAGCAACAACAGAAGAAATCACAGTTATAGTTTGTCGGCACGTAACTTAGCAAGAATCGTTAGATGCGCACTAGTAGTTTATAGTTATCTTTGGTTACCCCTAGCGGGACGCGGAGAACATTTAGTACCGTTCCAAGGTTGGTCAGTGACACAAGGATCAACTGACCAAACTTTTAATCCGTATTTTAATTTTATCAACTTTTTTATTTTGTTATTTATTAATTTGACTCCTACTCCTGTATTTTGATGTTGTATTGATCTAATTTGACATCGCATGTATTTTAGCTAATTTGGCATAACCTGAATCTAAATATTAATTGAACTTAATCGTATTTCAATATTATTTTAATTTTATATTTAGTTAAATCTGTATTATTTTTTAGGTAGAGCATGTATACTCAATACCTAATGTTTAAGCTAACCAATAATTGCGTGTGTATTATCCATCAGGATAGTGTGAATAAATTTTTATATTTTCTGTAATTTTTTCTTATGTTACTCGTTGGAGATTCTTAAAAAAAGAAAAAGCATGGAACGGTTACCGATAAAGGTTTGCCATCCCTGGCGTACTCTATACTGTGTACTCTAGTCTGTGTACTCTGGTGCAGCTGAGAAAAATTTGGAAAATTAGATTGGGGGTTAGGGATTAGTGAGTAGCTTGTGCGGAAGAAAGTTGAGATGAGGTTCTGGGAGTGGCGTTGTGTGTGCAAAAGAGTGTTCTGAAAAGTTTTGAATTTTAAGTAAATAAGGTTAAAGTAGATTGAAAAATGTCTTGGTTTTTTAGCCGATTGCAAACATTATGATTTACGTATTTTAAAAGTAATTTCTCACATATTAAAAAAAAAGTAGAAAAATAAAGTTTGTAATTGCACAATGTGTATTTTGTAGGTGTTTTTGAGTCACGGAAATCAAACATGTCGAATCATGAGTCTAATATAAAGAAAACTAAATTTACAGCTAAATCTAATGTCATACTGGTATTTTGAAACTCGGGCTACAATCATCGTATATCCTCCGAGTTTAAACTAAATTTTAATAAAAAAACGAAATGATTATAAAAACAGAAACCCTACTGCTAAAAAATTATTAACTCAAAAGAGAAAAATAACCGGCCAAATCCGTGTCGGGCCACGCGCAGTAATAGGGTTCCGTAGTTGCATAATAATGCGGACTAAGAAGAGGTTTTTTTTTGTTGTTACATGAACATTAAAACGGTTGCAGCGGCTAACAACGTCTACGCATGCGCCGTACGGACCCGTACTGCCAACGACTCCGTCCACTCAAATGCGTTATTCTAGCTTAAACATTATTCATTTAGAAATCTTTATTATTAAGGATGTTATTATTTTTGTATATTTCTACATGGTTCATAAGAATATATATTTACTACTAGCTGACCCGGCAAACTTTGTTTTACCATAAAAAGACCAAACATTTATCTACCCTACCCTACCCTACCCTACCCTACCCGACCCTACACTACCCTACACTACACTACCCTACCCTACCCTACCCAACCCTACCCTACCCTACCCTAACCTACCCGACCCTACACTACCCTACAATACTCTACCCTACACTACCATACCCTACCCTACCCTACCCTACCCTACCTATATAGCCTATGTCCTTTCCCAGGTCTCAAACTATCTTCATACCAACTTTCATCTAAATCGGTGCAGAGGTTTAAGCGTGAAAAGGTAACAGACAGACAGACAGAGTTACTTTCACATTTATAATATTAGTATGGATTTGTTTTACACAACTAACAATGTTATTTAAGTAATTTTTCAATGGCATTTGTAAGTAAGTCCATTTCCTACGTTGGTCGACTATTACTCGTAAACTTGTAAAGCCTACTTAGCTGTGATAGTTTTCCTTTTAATTTCATTTTATACGCTACTACCGTGATTTTTCTGCATACCCAAAAGCAACCATTCCGCTGGCAGGGGAGGGACACACACTTGACTATAACAAAAATTTACAATTTAAAGCTTAATTTAAAAAAAAAAAATTAATTTTTTAATTTTAAAAAAATTCTACCCTACCCATGGGATAGACGAGAAAAAAAACTTTCCCACTTTACGTCTATAGGAGGTAACCGAAAACAATTTTTCTTTCGTTATTTTACCACTTTCTCGGAATTATGAATATGTATATCCATGCCAAATTATAGCTTTCTAGTCCTAAGATTCTCTGAGCTAAGCTGCGGACGGACAGACGGACATAGCGAAACTAGAAAGTTCTAGGTATCTATACCAATATTATAAAGAGGAAAGATTTTTTTGTTTGTTTGTACCAAATAGGCTCCGAATCTACTGGACCGATTTTAAAAATTCTTTCACCAAGCTACATTATTCCTGAGTGACATAGGCTATTTTTTAATCCCAAAAACGGGCCGTGTGGGGTGGTCTGCGGGTGCGAAGCCGCGGGGAACAGCTAGTATTTTATAAATTAATTAAATATTATGATCCGTCAAGCCGTTTGGGCTGGTAGAGCGTGATACAGAAATGGACATATATACATACGCTCGAGAAACATACCCTCCCGCAGTCGGGTAAAAACTAAATATTGAAAATGTGTAAAGAATATTTCATAGTATGATCAAAATGGCCGATACTAACACTTTATACTGTCCTAAATTCCCATCCAATATAAACACTACCATAGATATAGTATTTCTATGTACACTACACACATGGCAAAAAAATAAAAAAACTATTTTAGAAAGATTTATTTAAAATCCTTTTTTTATCGAACACCATATTTCAAATTTTGTTGCCGCCTCTCCTATACGCCCTGCTATATTAAAGCACTGGCTGGTAAAAAGCTAAGTCCATTGAAAATTCGACATTCGAAACAGTACAAAGGGAATCAATGATTGAAGAATAAATAAAATGCGACTGGACAGTGGGCGTCCGTTACTACTGGCTGGAAAAAATACCGCGCAAAATTTTATTGGATTGTTCCGATGAAATTTCAAAATTGTAAATGATAGGATTTGTAGTTGCTTTTTCTTTTTTTTTGTGCCGCTATGCCATACCAATATCGTTAACATAGAAAATACTATATACACTTTATTATTTTTTATTCCGATTGGATTCCAATATTGTTTGTGAAGTTTTTAAAGATGTACTGTGAAATATGTACCTAAAAAATGAAACGCAGAGAGTTTTTTTTTTGCATTGTATTGTTTATTCCGGAGTGAATGCCTAAAACTTCACAACCAATATTGGAGTATTTCTTTTTTTGCGTTGTTTGTAGCCAATTAATGAATTCCGATTTTTTATTTGTGCATTGCGGGGTTTGTCCGTTTAGTGTAGTATGTTTGACGTTAACCGCTATCAACATAGTAATACATACTATACATAAGTTTATGCTTGAGGTCGTTTAATTCATATGTACTTTCTAACTTTTTTTGGACATTGCTGACAACGGTGAAGCAAACATTGTAAGGCAACTTCGACTTATAGTTAGTGTAAGTTTATGCTCTATTGGTTTAATTACTGCAAGAACTTCCAGTGTGAGTATAAACGAACATATAAATAAAAAATTAATCTGTCATTATTTTCAATCACCACGTCATCTCAACAATGAATAATATCACAATTAAATCACCGACACGTAGCCGGTGATTACTCAACCTTTACGCAAATTGACCATTAATCCGTAATTCAATGGCGGAGATTACGCATATTGACTGTCTGTGCAAATTTGTAAATCTAATACCAAGTTAATCTTGATCTAATCCCGATAATTGACTTAGCTAGGTAGTCGATTAGTTAACCATAGTTAATTATTAACTGTTGGTATGTTTGTTTGTTGTACTTGGGACGCTGTATTGGTAGTACAATAAATCTTGTTAAAAGTACTCGAAGTTTATTTAGTATAAATAAATTAGAAACAATGACTTGACAGGATGTTTAAAGCATGAGGAATCATTTATTTGGTACTGATGTGTTATTAAAGATGAGTATAGTTAAAAGTCGGTGACATGCATTAAATGGTTATTTTTGCAAAATCGTTCCTATTAAAAATGACATGGCAAATGGTCGACGATGGAGAATGCATGCCTAGAAATAACCTATTCAATCTTGAGTTTAAAGACAACCAGGTTATCATCATCATTTCAGCCAAAAGACGTCCACTGCTGAACCAAGGCCTTCCTCCAATTGTCTCACATTCAGCGGATCACCGCAACCTTCACCTGGTATGGCTATCAAGAATCACAAACTCATGCATAGAATTCCAGTCCTTATCTGTGGGCACTATTACATAGTATTCCCAAAACGTTTTGTGCGTACGAGCAGGATGTCTACCTTATATTTAAAATATGTCACTTTAATCAACTCACTCACACTTTTCATTCTACTTATCAAAGTGAGTTTCCCTAGTAAGGCCACACATTGGTCCAAATCTAGCGTAAGTGTGGAAAAAGATTAAAAAATACACTAGCTCTGTCCCGCATAGATGCTCTTTTCGAATCTGAATAGAAAATACGGGCAACATTTTGGTGCCGGACAAAAAATTCACCTCCCTTTTATGGAGTGCGGTCGGGTAAATTATTTAGATTGTTTCTGCGAGTGCTGGTTTTTCTTTTGTTTGATTTGTTGTAGTTAGTAGACTTTGCTTTTATTGTAAATTAAGATATTTAGTTCTCTTTTGAATGTGTTAAAGGCTGGTATATAGATAGGTGATGTAATTCTACCTAAGCAGCTAGCTACACAGTTTTTTGAGATTTTTCGTCTCTTTTCATTCAGAAAGTGAAACACGGGATAAGACAATCAATTTTCCTACCGCTTTCGGCTAAGTGCAGATACAGCTAAAAATTAATATTTTATAAAGAGTCACTGTCTCTATCTGTCGACCACAACCCAGTAACTGGATAAAATTTACATTCTGGCAAGACTGGTAGCTGGTTGTCAGGCTGATGTCTAAGATCTTCAAGACTGGCAGGTTTTAACAGTATAACATGCTTTCCAGGCATGGAGTTGTCTCGGTGTGTAATCGATAGTCACTTATCCACGGACTTTTAACGCGGTCATCACTCCGCGTTAAAAAGTCCGTGAGAAAATCTCTAGATTATCTAAACCACTTATTGACGTCTTTTTTTTTCTTTTTTTGGGTGGGAAATCATCCAATGACGTCTCCCGCTCTGGGTGAAGCGGGAGGACGTGTCAGACTTTTACTGACTAAAACCCACCCGTGTTTCTAAACTTGGGCCAGGGCTGCGGTAACTCTTTTTTAAATTTTCAAATTTCAAATTTTTCAAAATTTCAGACAGGTATCGGCCATAGCGGACCTCTTTGAGGCGCGCGTGGAACACTACGCGCCGTCGACTCGGGCCTGGTCCTTATCGGATGACGAGCTACCCATTACTCGTCGTCCGCAAGCCCGCGCCTACGGTGGCCGGGAATCGGCTCGCGACTCCCGACGCCCGGGGCGTCTCCTTCGGTGGCTAGGGGCGTGACGTCGTCTCCGTTGTGTCTCCCTCACGTGTTCCGCCTCCTTCTTCGCGAGCATTACTGCTTCACTGAAGGATGGTCACCTCCAGCTTCCCATCTTCTTCCCTCTTGCTCCGTAACATGGCCTGAACCAGGGCCGGACGCGAAAGGTCGCCACCGCTGATCGCCTCTACGAGAACACGGCGGTGCTCCGCCCAAGCGGGGCAGACCTTCACCGTATGCTCCACCGTGACCTCTAGGCGATCCACCCAATGATGACACCCGGGCGTTTTCTCCCGCCTTATTCTGAAAAGGAACCTCCCGAAGCAGCCGTGTCCGGTGAGGACCTGCATCAGGCGGAAGGTGAGGACGCCGTGGTGCCTCTCAAGCCATTCCTCAAAGAGGGGCCTTATTGCCGCAATTGTGGCGTGCCCAGCACTGGGTTGCGACAGTCGCACTCCGTACATGTTACCATGAAATCCTGCCGGAGCTCTGTCCGCCGAGCCATGATTTTTCGCGGCAACGGACTTTCGTCCCAGCGTTTCGCCTCCTCGCGCCACTCCTAAATCTGCGCGAGGACTTTTGCCTCCAGATCGCATGGTGGCAATCCGGCAAGGAGGCAAGCCGCCTCACCGGAGACCGTGCGGTATCCCCGGACCAGCTGGATGGCCATGACCCTTTGGGACGCGTTCAACCAGCGGGCTGGTCGCCGCCTCAAGGAACGCGCCCACACTGGTGCGCCATGAAGATCCATAGACCGCACCACCCCCGCGTAAAGCCTCCGGCAGGAGGCGTTTGGACTCCCTAGATTGGGCAGAAGCCGCTTGAGGCCAGCTCCGCTCCAGTCTAGGAGCCAAACGTTGGAAATGCTCCACGAAATTCCACCAGCTGTCGAGGACGAGTCCCAGGTACTTCATCATCGACCCGACGCTGATGTGAACCCCTCCTACCGTTATTTGGGAACCCGGCGGTGGCGTTCCGAGGACCATGAAAACACATGGCCTCGGACTTGTGCAGGGCCACCTCGAGTTCCAATTGCCGGATTCTCTCGATGACTATTGCAACCCCGCGTGTCGCTAATTCGGCCGCCGCCTGGTGAGGTCGCACCCTGCGCCAGTACCAGCGTGTCGTCAGCTTAGCAAATTACGGTGACGCCGCTAGGGAGGTCAGCGCGCAGTACCCAGCCATTTCTCACAGGGCATGGTAGCTTTAAAAGTAAATTATTTTCCTTTAAGGTCGTTGCCCCGCGTTTATGTCAGTGTTCTACATCTAACTGTGAATATGTACAATCTGCACAACATATCTTATGGCAGTGTATTCTTTGGCAGAATAAACGCAATATTATATTGAATACCCATACATATATTTGATTGCAATAATACCTATTATTGGCATCAAATATAACAGCTCACAATGTTAGGACCCATTAATGTTAATGCTAATTTTTATCCGTGGTGTATGCCTATTGGTCTTGTTTGTTCTGTATCCAGCTTGATACGGAGGAAAGTGGAAATTTGTATATTTTCATACTCCTCCGTTATTCTTTTCTGATTAATTTCGTTGCGGGATCCAAGACAGTTAAATTAATTCTACGCGATTTCGTCGAGCTTCATTGCCTCGGCGTTCTTCTGGTGGTCGCCACTGTTGATTCTGACTTTCAGAAGTTGCAGGAGTTTGAGAATAGTGCGGTGGGATTGTTCCACATAAGTCACTTATCCACGGATCGATCTCGGCAAGCGTTGCCTAAGGCGCAGATACCCCTCGGTTGCAGATTGTAAAATGAGTATCACGTCTAAACGGCGTAAATCTCAAGATGCGTTTTGTTCCCTCGTCGTTGGCGAGTCATCATCATCTTATATTATTATTATTATTTAGTGTTAGTGTTAGTATGGTTGTCTAAACGTTGAGGTGGCTGTTTCGATAGTACGACCATGGTTGTGTACGGTGTACGGTGTGGAGACCTAGATTTACATGGAGAAAAGAAATGAACAGTGTGAAAGCTATGAGAATTAGGTTTTCATGAGTAAAGAAGTACTTAATTTTTGTTTTAGGCTGGCAATATACGGTGTTGATTGAAGGACGTGAACGTGGACCACATTTTTTTTGGTCAGTAGCAGCCGAACTTAATCTATTAATTAATATTTTTTTTCCCTCCTCTTGGTTTTTGTTTTTTTTTTTCACAATTGATTAACGATGTTGCTCCTCGCTCTACATTAAACGTGGGACCGTTTGAATGTCAAGGATCCCCAGTTTTACCAAAACAAATTATTAGGAATTCGCCCGTATAAGTAAAAAAATAACATCCAGTAGACATTTCTCCAAACAAATAGCTATCTTTCCTTAAACTAAAAAGGTTGCTACACCTTCCAGAAATAAATAAACTAAATAATTTCCTCCGATAAACACGGGGTATTGGAGACGAATTTATATTAGTTTGAAAACAATTTACTTCGGGCTTGCACCTCCTGGAAAAAGTCTAAACAAATCGCGGCAGACTCTCAACTATCGTGCAGACGTCTTTTCGTGTTCTGGGGTACAGGAATAGAGGATTTTTACAAGCTTTTATTTAACTTGCAATGTATGTATGTAAGTGTATTCGGATCAAATCTTGCAACTGAATTTTCATGCAGTTATTCTTAACCGATTAAGATGAAATTTTGCATACACGTTTGGCTTGGATGGTGCACGGTAAGCTAAAAAACTTATTCAAAAAGTATTTGTAACTGGGAAAAATATTTTAGTATCCATTTATAATAATACTAGATTCGGCCAGCGGCTTCGCCCACGTGTTTTTATCCCAAGAGTACATTATAACGAGATGAAAAGCCTATGTGCTATTCCAGACTATAATCTATCTCTGTGCCAAATTTCATCCAGATCCGTTTAGCCGTTCTGGCGTGATTGAGTAACAAACAAACTCTCAGAGAACTCTCTCAGAGAGAAATTTAAGGAGATTAATGTAATGACTGTGCCCTCTCAGTATATTTATGAAAATCTTTATATGCCCATAAAATATAAAATTGTTTAAAAAATACAGTGATATCCATAACATAAATACTAGGAACAAACACAAATTTGTAGTACCTACAACAAGGCTCAAAAAGATAGGTGGCTCGTTTAGATGTCAATGTGTACGCTTTTATAATAAGCTTCCAAGCCACGTACAAGATCTAAGTCTTAATAAATTCAAATATTTCATTAAACGTAAGTTGTGCCAGAAAGCGTTTTATACTATTAAAGATTACGTTGAGGACAAAAAGGCTTGGGATTGAGCTGCTCCAATTAATTTAGTTTTTTATATTTTGCACCATGAATTTTGTTTTTAATTTTGATATTTTGATTGTTTTTTTTTTTATCGTGTTCTTGCAATGACAAGAATATTTACTTTTTAAAGAATTATTATTATTTTATTTTAATTATTGTGAATGTGAAGACTATGTGGATCATTTTTTTTTTGTTTTTTTTATTTTATCTTAGTTTTTAATCATGGTCTGGCAGTTTGAGTAGTTTATGCGGCCTACCCGAATGTCCTTTCTTTGGTATTGTTCGTCGAATCGTTGAGCTCCTTAAATTCTGAGTTGAGCTGCTCGGTTATTGACAAATGCGTGCACTGACTGGACAGGTCCACTCAATCTGGCTGGTTCTTTCCTCAAAAGACCATTTCAGACGTCAGTCTACATGGTCTTCACATGATCTAACCAATATTTTGTCAGGACTTTAAAAAAGACTGTGACCTCTGAGTTTGTTTCGGCCTTTCTTCTCAGAGTAGTCAGATAGGAAATGCCGACCTCATCTTGTTTTAAAAAATATGATCGACATGTAAAAGAGTTTGTAAAAACCAAGTTACAGAAATAAAATCATTTATCATTATCATACATCCACACATCCATCCAAACCTTTACATTTATATAAGCAAGATAAGATAAGGTAGCCTAAGTGTTATTGTGATGTATAAGCTATATTTCTGTAAAGTTTCATCTTAATCCGTGTAGTAATTATTGCTTGAAAGAGTAACAAACATACCATCCATATATATATCCATCCATCCATCCTCACAAACTTTCACGTTTATAATCTACTACTACTAACTACTATAACTACTATTTAAATGAAAAATGCTAAACCTACTACATCTGATTTATTATGTTAGGGAAAGTTCAAAGCTAGTCTTATGAATTATCAATTTTTGATTTGTATTAGTTTGGAATCTGTCTGTTATGTATAATTTTGAGCAGGTATTTATTTGAATTGGTATTTTAATTGTTTCGAATTCAATTTATATTTGTTTGTAATTTAATTTTCTATTGATTTCTTTTATTCTGACAATTATGTTTTTTATTTTTTTATTTATGGTGGGTTTCCTCTTGACTCTAGTCTAGGTCAGAGGTGACAGAGACAGAGTCTACGATGGAGTGAGCTTACCCAGAAGAAGCCTGTTCACTCTATTGAAGAGATTCGGGTTCATGTACATGTATTTGAATTGGTATTTCAATTGTTTCGAATTTAATTTATATTTGTTTGTAATTTAATTTTCTATTGATTTTTTTATTTTTATTTTTTATTCTGACATTTAAATATTATTTTAATTATTACATAAGAATGACATATATAATTTAATTTAATTTTATCTCAATTCTTACTGTGCACCAAAACGAACATTCTATACAGTGTGATGATAAAGTTTATTTTATCAAAAACAAAGGTTATTTTATCTTGTACCTACTTACTTTTCATTATTTGCATACCCATGGGATGGTTAAACATGAAGAACTTTATTACTTATATTATATGAACAAAAAACATCAATGTATACTTGTACCCATGTTTGCAAATAAATAAATGATTTATGAATCGTAGTAGAAATAGTAAGATAAGATATGCTGTAGTTTGTTACGATATTGAGGCATGCAGAAGACCTTTTTTTTTTTGGTATTCCTTCAGTGACTTCTCCTGATCTGGGTGAAGCGGGAGGGCGTGTCAGACTTTTACTGACTAAAACCCACCCGTGTTCCTTCAGTTGCTTGATCCAGGGCCGTGGTAACTCTTTTTCAAATTTATCCGCGACCCAGATATCGGCCCTCGCGGACCCCGTCAGTTCAGCTGACATATCTTTGAGGCGCACGTGGAACACTACGCGCTGTCGACTCGGGCTGGTCATTATCGGATGGCGAGTTACCCATTACTCGCCGTCCGCAAGCCCGTACTCACGATGGCAGGGCATCGATTTGCGACGCCCGATGCCGATTGCGTGAGAGTATCTCCGTTGCGTCTCCCTCACGCGTTCCGCCTCCTCCTTCGCGAGCATTACTACTTCGCAGAAGAGGGAGACAGCTTCCCAGGGCATGTAGGAGACCTTTTAGTCTAAATAAATATTTATATTAGTACACTACCTGTTGCCCGCGACTTCAACCGCGTCAAACACGTATAAAGAGAAATGTGATTAAAGTTAAGATACAAAAAATATAGTTATTGGGTACCGTGTAAATATTTCAGGATAATACGTATTTATTTATGTACGGGTAAGGTACATTTAAATGATAAACTGATTAAATTGATAATTATGTATTGATTTAAACACCCACAAAACTGATATATGATCGACCCGCGGCGAATGAGTCAACCCAACAACGATGCTATGCAACTACTACTTTTTACTCTACTGTGCGATTTTATTCATTCGCTGCGCGTCGATGTCAGCATAAAAATTATACTATTGATATGTACGGGTTTGCTCGTACATGCTCCCCGACGAAAAGATAAAAAGACAATGTGAGAAGAAACAAACAATTATTATATGTGATTTGATATTAATATAATTTCTTAGTGTCTCTATCATTAACACACTGTTCACAAATTTGAAATACTTGTGTAAGAACCTAATATAGGGGAGGTGGCTTTATCTAACACTCGCGCACTTGTTACCACCTTCGCCCTTTCACTGTCACACTGATACACTACACTATCACCAACACACGCACGTTGCGTGGCCGGGCATGCGCTGCCGCCGGGCACGCCTGCTGCTGCGGGCATCGCCGGCGCTGGTGCGGGTGCGCAGCGCGTGCGCGCGCGCCTCCACGCGAACACTCCGAGACATGCTGCTACCACGCCGATGGTTGAGTAGATCGCGGTATAATGATGAACGTCATGAGATGACAGATTGTCGAATAACAATCCACTCTCTTTCATGATTCTGATTTTTTCCTCAATCGTTTTAAGCTCTCGATCGCTCTCTATGCTGGTGTCGTTCAAGACATCTTGAGGAATGGACACGTTTATAACGTGGTTTATGGATGCAATGACTGGTGAGTATAGGTTAGCACTAATACTAACATCGCTCTTTCTTTGTTGATGCGCAATTACTTCAAAATTATCTGATTTGATTATGCAGCCGTAATCTATAGTTATAAGTCCGGAGTGAGTCAGCTGATGCGCGGTAACTTGATCTCCACATACTGTTCGTAGGTTACATTGACCGCAGCAAAAATAGATATAATTGTTGGTAGAATGGCTTTCCATCCAGAGATTTTTACAGGGATCGACGTTGACTTCACACGCTGATGACTTTGATTGGCAGAAGTCTTTATCTCTGCTTAATTTGTAAATAGGCGAATGAATGTAGCACAAATGTATGTTTGTCACTAGACATGAATCTATGATATTTTCTGTTACGATAATGTATGCATCCTTTTTCAGGTTCACAGCTATGAAATCTGACACTGGTTTAATTGATAACATTGTGTCGTTGGGTTTCTCTGTAGGAATTGGTATAAGTTTGAATATTTCATAGGTGTCCCTGCTAATCAAAGGTATTTGTACTTCAAATATTGAGTAATTTTTAAGCATTCTTGCTTTGACTCGTAGAAGTTTAAAAAGTTGTGCAAGATCGGCATGAATATTTTCTACAGGTAACGTGACGTCACTAGACAAATGACTAGCTATAATGCTCAGCTGATCCTGTAATTGTTCGGCTGTTATTAAATGTGGGTTAAATCGTCCATGATAGATGTCGGTGATTGTGTCCACTAAAGCATTCTGTAAATCTTTCAAGTCGCGTAATAGATTGCTGGCGACCACAGCTCTCATAGAAACTTCAATTGCTATCGAAATGTTTTGAGTTGCAGCCTTTAATACTTCTAAGGTATTTTCGATGTTTGCAAACTGCTGATGAATCATTTTATGTTGTTTGTGCATTGTAGCCTCCGTCCTCTTTAAGAGACTGAATTCTGCTTCTATGACCGAAGTTTGATTTTGCCAATATGATACAATATGCTTTTGATTTTTGCGAAGAAGAGTGATATCTTTCTCGTATTGTTCTGCGAATCGGGCGTCCAATACACCGAAGAGGCCGTTTGCTATGTAACCGACACCGTCGATAAGACCTCGCCGCCACCTGTTCGCTTGCTTTGCAAAATGCTGACTGAGTAACATATGATTATTGTAATCGAGTTCATTGTACCCATGACGTAACTGCAATAATATTATGTCACAATGTGTTTGTTCTTGGGTCGTGCTGCATGTTTGTTCCAGGGCCATTATACTTTTGTTAAGTGCGGTAATTCCTTCCCAATAAGGATCTAAATCGTAGTATATGATCAGTTTCCAGTCGTCGCGTATGATCTGCATGTTTGTTAGTTTGTCGAAGTAAATATGTTGATTATTTCTGAATTGTGTGACGTTGAGTGCGCATTGGGAAGTTGTTATGATACTAAAGAATAACATGATTGCTGCAAACACTGCAGCTATATTGTAACGAGTGCCTCCTTTCCTTGTTTCAGGCCGCTTATTTGTGTTAGAATCTCCCAACCGCGCGGTATTTGCTTGCTTGATTTGCGAGGATTCATTGCTAACTGGAAGTTTTGATAATTTTGTGATAGGACGTTTAAGTGTTCCGTTTTTGGTTTTCACTGTTACCACGCGAACATTACCGTCGGAACCGGGATGTAGTTCGATGACTCTGCCCATCAGCCATTTTCCCGGCGGAAGATTGTCATCATGAATCATGACAATATCATCAACATTGAGGTTGCTTGTAGCTTGTCTCCATTTACTTCTTTCTGTAATTTGTACTAGGTACTCATTCCTCCATCTTTTCCAGAGATCCTGTACTATTTTTTGTGTCAACTGCCATCGGGTTCTTAAATCCGTTTCAGTCTCATGTATGGAAACCTTTGATCCACCTGTTAGGAAGTGAGCAGGCGTTAAAAAATCCACATCGTCTGGATCTTCTGATATAGCACTTAATGGTCTCGTGTTGAGACAAGCTTCAATCTGTGTGAGCACCGTATATAGTTCCTCAAATGTAAGAATCTGGTCACCAATAACCCTCTTGAAATGATATTTGAAGCTTTTAACTGCCGCCTCCCATAGGCCTCCTGCAGATGGCCATGAGGGCGCATTAAAACTCCACTCGATTTCCATATCTAATAGTTCTGCTTTTAGATCTTTGTCTTGCATGATATTCATTAGTGCTTGATATTCCTGTTGAAGTACCTTGTTGGCACCGACAAAATTGCGACCATTGTCACTATACATATGACTAGGCGTCCCTCTGCGAGCCGCCATCCTTCTCAATGCTGCGATGAATGAAGTTGTGTTTAAATCACTAACTAGTTCTAAGTGTGCTGCCTTCGTTACCATACACACAAAGACAGCCACATATCCCTTTGTGCTCTTGATACCTCGTCCTTTGCTTGCCTTGACGTAAATATGGCCGGTAAAATCTACGCCTGTGTGTGTAAAGGGACGGGATGGGTTACTTCTGGCTTCCGGCAAGTGCCCCATAATTTGCTGCTGGCAGTATGGATTTTGTTTTTTACATGTTACGCACCGACGAAGCTGCTTCTTTGTAGCGACGTTCCCTCCTAGAATCCAATATTTTTGTCTGATAAAACCCAATGTCAGCCGGACTCCGGCATGTAACATGGTTAGATGTGCGTCTTCTATTATTAATTCTGTCAGACGTCCACTGTGCGGCAGAATAATAGGGTGCTGCATGTCATGGCTGATATGTGCCTTTTTTAGTCTCCCTCCGACTCTTAAGATGTCATTTTGATCCAGGTAGGGGTTTAATTTTAACAATTTGCTTTTGGAATTTAGCTTTCCCTCTTGTTTTAAATCTCTTATTTCATTAGCGAACTCTTCTTGCTGTACTAGCTTGATAATTTTTTGCTTTGCTTGACTGATTTCTGATAATGATAGATAATTCTTTTGTGCTTTTCTTTTGTACGTCGTAATCTTCATCACCAATGCTAGAATACGTGCAATTTTGTTAATTGATTGATATTTGTTTAACAGGTCTGTAATAATGCTTGATTCATGCTTTGTAACAATATGAACGTCTTCTAGCTTCTTTATTTCCTCGTTTGTTGAGTAGATTGCTTGATTTTCTTTCGTTGCTTCAAAGGATTGTAGCCATGTTGGTCCTTGCCACCACAAACGATAATCATTCAATTGAGCCACTGTGAGTCCTCTACTTCCACAGTCAGCGGGATTTTCGCTTGATTTTACATATCGCCAAGATTGTGGTTTAATGCTATCTGTTATTTGTATTGTTCTATTTGCTACGAACGTTTTCCAACGACTTGGATTTCCTTGAAGCCATCCCAGTACGGCAGTAGAGTCACTCCAACCAAATATATGTAGGTCATGACCTGCTAGACACTGCTTGACTTTGGTCATGAGTTTGGCCAGCAACAGTGCTCCACATAGTTCCAATCGAGGTAGTGATATTTGTTTTTTCGTAGGAACTAATTTTGATTTAGCTGCTACTAATATAGTTGATTGATTGTTGTTTCTTACTCTGCAGTAAATGACGCATGCATATGCTTTTGTTGATGCGTCACAAAAGCCGTGTAACTCTACACTACTCGCTGTTTCTGTACCGTACCATCTTGGTATGTTGAACTGATTGATGCTTTCTAATTCTTCCTTGGTTCTGATCCATTCCTTGCTGATTTTTTCTGGTACTTGTTCATCCCACTGAAGATTGGATAACCATGTTTCTTGAAATAAAATCTTCAATTTTGTTGTTACTGGCACGATCCATCCCAATGGGTCAAATATTTTAGACATGTCTGATAGTATGATTCTTTTAGTGATAATATTTGTGTTTGATGGTTCAATTTTTGATATAAATGTGAAGTTATCATGAGTAGGGTTCCAACGAAGTCCTAATGTCTTAGTTAATCCTGCTTGATTAAAACTCTTGCTTTCTTGTTTATAATAGTCATGATCTTCTAGTTGCAGTAGACGACTGTCGTTTGATGTCCACTTTCTCAAGTTGAAGCCCCCTAATTTCAGCATATTCATCAAATCTTGCTGCAACTGTTGTGCTGTTGATAGGGAGCAGGTTCCATGAACCAGATCATCCATGTAGAAAGATTCTTCGATGACCTTGGCGGCTTCTGGGAATTTATCCCGTTCATCAGCCGCTAATTGTCTCAATGTCATCATTGCAAGAAATGGAGCAGCTTTTGTGCCGTACGTCACGGTTGTCAATTGATACTCTAGTATTTTTTGTGACGGGTTATCTCTCCACACAATTTTTTGTAAAGGTTGATCTTCTGGGTGTACCCAAATCTGCCTAAACATTTTTTCTATATCAGCCGTGAATGCGAACTGATATTGTCTCCATTTAATGATAAGAGACTGAAGGTCTTGCTGTAAATTGGGCCCCGTGTACATGAGGTCATTTAAACTTTTATTTGTTGATGTTTTTGCTGAAGCATTGTAAACAACTCTCAATGCAGTCGTTGCACTTTCTTCGCGCAATACGCAATGATGCGGTAGGAAACATTCCAGTGTCTGGTTGCGAGGTGAAGGTTTCATGTGACCTAAGTTTTTGTATTCGGCAATGAATGATTTATATGCGTTGAATAAAGAATTGTTTTTATGCAATTTCTTTTCTAAATGAATGAATTGAGCAACAGCCTTATTTTTGGACTGTCCCAATTTCTCCTCAAATTGTGGTATGAGTGGAAGTCTCACTTGGTATTTTCCGTCTGCCAACCGATTTGTTGTTGCTTTGTAGTACTGAATGCATTCTTGATCTTCTGATGATAGTGATTTTTCTTCTGTAACATCTTCCATCTCCCAGAATTGTTCTAATCTATCCAAATCGAATTGCACGACGTTGCATATTAGTTTAGTTTTGATATTTCCACATAATATCCAACCCAGATAAGTTTCTTGAACAAGCGGAAGTGATTCGCTTAATCTGCACATGCCTGTTAACAGAATATTCGAATATACGTCCGCACCCAATAAAATGTCTATGGGTCGGCTGATGTTGTACTCAGGATCTGCTAATTCTAAATTATCCAGGAATGTGCATACTATTTTCGGGAATGAGTATGATGGTAAATGTTTTGTTAGGTTATTCATAATGTAAACATCGATATTAAATTGATAAAGTCTGATTTTTGAGTTTGACATACAGTTCAGGTTCATAATTCCTTTGCAACTGTTTCCTCTTTGCCCTATGCCTGTGATTATGCCGTCACACCTGGATCGCTTCAATCCTAATTGCTGAGCAGCGTTCTCTGTGATGAGAGACATTTGTGAGCCCTGATCAATAAGAGCTCGCAGGATCAGATATGTGCCATCTGCTTTCTGAACCTTTAGCAGTGCAGTTGAAAGCAAAGTTTCTTGAATCATATTATTATTTTGTTGTGTCACGTGCGTGTTGCCTTGATTTGCACGTTCCTGATTATAACGGATGTTGTTTTGCTCTGTAGAAGGTGTCGAATTACCTCCATGTTTTGATAATTCCTTTGAATACGATTCGTGAAGCAATGTGTTGTGAAATTCATTGCATTCGAGGCAACGCTTTTTTGATAAGCATTCTTTTCCTTTATGATCATATAAGCAGTTTTGGCAATAATTCAAGTTAGCAACACATTGTTTTTTCTTCATCGGGGAAAATTCAGCAAATTGTTTGCATAAAAATATAGCGTGGGCATCATTGCAGACTGGACAATTTGGCCGATTGTTTTGCAATTTCCTGTAACTTGGTGATTGCGAAATAGCCTTGTTGCTTGAATATGACTGCTTGAAATGATAATGTTTTGATTCTGATGGTTTATTGGTGTTCGAAGAAAAGGGTTTTTGATGATTGATCTCCTGTTTTCTTCTACTTGCTTCCATGCTCGTGAACTTCCCCTCTAGATAGGCTAGAAATTCATTCAACTTGAGTAATTCTCGAGGTTGTTTGATAGCTGCGTTGTATTCGCTGAATGTGTCCGAATCCAATTTCTGACACAGGATGTGCACGATCAACGGATCCCACGACGTCACATCTACGCCGAGAGTCTGTATGGCGTTCATCGTTTCAAGTGCAGTATCATGGATTCGTTTGATATGATTAATCGATGCTTGCTGTGAAATGGGCATATTTAATAAAATGTTAATATGCGATGTAAATATCATCCTTTTGTTGTCATAACGATGGCTCAAGATGTCCCAACTTATGATGTAGTTGTCTGAGCTGATCGGGAGATGCTGTATGAGACGCTCTGCTTCTCCTTTTACTTTAGATTTGAGGAACTGCATCTTCTGAGCTCCAGATAATGATGGGTTGCTATGAACTGCTTCCGTGAAGAGATCCTTAAAAGATGTCCACTGATGGTAAGTACCGCTGAATGTAGGTATTTCTATTTTTGGCGTAGTATGCTCTCTATGTGAAATGGACGACATCTTCTTATTGATTGCTTTGATTGCAGCGTTGCATGTGCTTTCATATTTGAGGTACATACGATGATACTCTTGATTTCGGTCTCCCAGCTCACTGTCTAAGTCCCAGTGCTGAGTGTCAATCTTCGCCCAGCGAGACCTTACCATGCTCAACAGATGATCGAATTCCCATTTCTCTGTTACAGTGTCCATGTCGATACTTGAAACAGTATGTTCAAAAGCCTTGAAGTTGGTCATCTGTTTCCTCAACATCTCATCGGTCTTGCTGTTTGACCCCTGAGACTTTAAAGATTGACCTGAATGTTGTTGTACGGTGCTTGAAGTAGCTAGAGGAGTAGCAGGCTTTAGAAGCGGTGTTGATGGTCTTTCCTCTGTTGGCGGATGATTCTGAATAACTGCTCTGATTTTCTCATATCTCTCCTTCACAGTGTCAAATTGCTTCGAAGTGAAGTAAGTATGCGATCTGGCATATTCGATGCTACACAATCTTATATGATTAGTTTGATACTCTTGCCAGCATGCATCCAAATTCTCTAACCTTCGGCGTATGTAGTCCGAGGTTTTGCGTTCGGAGCCATCCTTTTTGAAGTTGGTGTAAACTTGCTCTATCTGATTGAGTAGCTGCTGTTGTTGGGCGAGAACGTCCTCCATTGAAGACATGTTGTTGATAGAAATGATAGTAAATGAAACGATCTTACTTGATTGTCCAAGCGGGAGCTGTGTTGCTCACGAAATACGGATCCCTGTTGATCCCTGCTGATTGCTGTTGCTGCTGCTGTGTACTGCACTATTGCTGGCAGTACAAACACCCTCACTGCTAGTTCGTTTGACGTCACTAGTGAAACACTTTACAGTACTTGGTTGCTACACTGTAATGTACACACGCGACATCCGGCTCGAAGGACCAAAAATGTACGGGTAAGGTACATTTAAATGATAAACTGATTAAATTGATAATTATGTATTGATTTAAACACCCACAAAACTGATATATGATCGACCCGCGGCGAATGAGTCAACCCAACAACGATGCTATGCAACTACTACTTTTTACTCTACTGTGCGATTTTATTCATTCGCTGCGCGTCGATGTCAGCATAAAAATTATACTATTGATATGTACGGGTTTGCTCGTACAATTTAAAAGATGTTATTTTGACATTACAAGCAGACACTTCAACTGTATTTATTTATTTGAAGTTTTACTAACCATGATGAAAATACAAACAGCTGCCCTTCAAACCAGATCGCACAACACCCTTGGCGCAAAAAAGGAATGATGTGTATACCTACCTTATTTATCGGAAAAGGCCCATCACGACTACAATACCTATAGGATAAGGTATCGTATTTAAGATCATTCTAACAACTGCAATATCGTTGGACTATTGTACGAAATTGTCTTGTCTTACTCATTTCTTGGAATATGTATTTATAAGACCGGTATCCCCAACCTCTGTAGCACTAACACGAAACTCCTCCGATACCTGTAGTTGACAGTTTCGTTTCGCCCCAAACTTTTCTTTGTTAACCCGCTGTGGCAAAGTTGTGTCGTTAGTTCGTCCCGAGATACTCCGATATTGGCCCTGCCTGGCCCACCGTGGCCCAGCCTGCCTTATGTACTTCAACTTATGTAAATGTGAAGTTAGTGGTTAGTCTTTTAGATGGTTTTATGTGAAAATATTTCAGAAGGTAACTTATGACACTTTCGTTACTTACTTTAGAAGTGATCTTAACAAGATATCTTCTTCTTTCTTTCTTTTCTCTCTTTTTTTTTTAAACTTTGCCCCACACTGACACTGACACTGACATTAAACAAGTAATAAAAGACATTATTTTAATCCAAGATGCACTTGATAGACGGGAAACGGAATGGTCGTGAAGATACCAAAAGTTATATTTCCCATCCTATAAGTTTGAGCACCATCACGATTTTTCTAGAAATATATGACTGCTATTTCTCCCCATATCATCATCATCATTTCAGCCGAAAGACGTCCACTGCTGAACCTAGAGCACCTCCAACCGTCACCACACTGATCGGTTCTCCCAATATAAGAATCATTTATTTTTCAGTAGGCTTTTCAGTGGCCCAAAGAATTGCGAAGCTTAAGTGGCAGTGGGCCGGGCACATTGCTCGCAGAACGAATGGCCGATGTTCATTAAGCCGACCGGTGACCTGGTTAAGGTTGCGGGAAGGCGCTGCGAGACGCACGGGATCGGTCAATGTGGCGACGCCTGTGGGAGGCCTATGTCCAGCAGTGGACGTCTTTCGGTTGAAATGATGATGAAGATGATGAGGGTTGATTAAAGTTTTACGTTATTATACTATGCAGATGAATGGTCTCGTCCTACAAACCTCAGATAATGTAGCCGTAACGATTGTCAAATAACTTCAGAAGACAGCTGGGACCAACAGCATAAACTGCTTCCCAAGCCACAGATGACGAGTCTCGGTAAGTTATGGACGGATACCGCTATACAGCTCGACCTCAACAAGCGTTACTTTATATCGAATATCGATATTACTTTAATTAATAGTCCTGTCAACGTGTACAAGCTATTATCAGGTAAGACATTACCTAATATTATTACAGATGCATTAAATGCAGTAATGCGCCTGAAATGGGTATTCAGTAAGCTGGAAAGCGATCGCACGTTGAATTCAGATTCCCTATTAACATTAACAAGCATTGCAAATGCCTAAGGGTGGGGTCACAGTGTAAGGCTTTTGTAAAACAGGAATTGGGTAACACCAGGATGGGGCTGAAATGACTGAGAAAAATGAAAATACTGATGTATTTTGATAATAATGTGAATCATATTTAGGTGACGTTAATTTCTAATTGGATATAACAACTTTTGTCATTAATAGAGTCCCTACTAAATAGATAGATTACTGACGGATTAGCTACGTTAACTCAGTCCGTCAATTATCTGTCGATCTGAAATACTTAGGTAACTGTTGCAGTGATTGCTAGGGCGCTTGCATAGATGAGATTTAACAGAATAAGGAAGGTAACATTTTGACACATCCGCCTTGAGTATAAAAAAGCAAAGGTAGTGTGTGTCTTGCGTTGCTGCTGAAATAGACCGTTTTGGGGCAACCGTGAGTGAGGCCACATTAGGTAACATTTTTATTTTTTTGTTTCTCCTGAACTATTGTTAAACTTTTCGGATAGGCACATGCAAACTATTCGGATAGGCACATGCATTTATCAAATACAAACGAATCTTACAAATAGATGCCGCTATCTATATTTCAAAAGATATCACTTTCAAACTAAAAATACTAGCTGATTTCTCGCTATCACTGAGACGCAACCCTTGTACTGGTCATAGCTGAGACGAGCGCAGCGTATAGCGTATAACTGAATTATATAATTGTACCGATGTCCGGCTCCGCAACTACACGTACTAGCTAGCTCATAGACTATCTAGTTATTGTATACGTCCATAATATTGTTTGTCTTCCTTTGAATACTGTTGCACGTTTTGTTTGAGATTATAATAGTTGATTTGGGCTTTATAAATTATCAGCTTTTAAGGTCCCCACTGTTGGAAGATAGGCATTTGGATATTTATTATCTGATTGGCCAATATCTAGGTTTCAAATCAAGTACATTTTGTGGATTATCAGAAAGTCTCCTTCAAACCACACGGGAATATGGTCATCCCAGACTGACTATCCTTCGATTTCTGAATTAAGAATTTGCTGTTCAGCATTTTTCAAACTGAACTAACTTTAGACTGAAAATTGTCAAAATTTGGCATTTAAGTAAGCTTTGAAACGTTCTTTCAATCCAAAAAAGAGCCCATCACGGTTTGTTCCCAAAAATCGTATAAAAATGTAAATAAACATAAATAATCCCAAACAAAAAATCTAATAATCACCACTCAGCCTGTACCCTTATCCCCAATTTGCGTCCGCACATATCATAATTATCCGATATAATGCGACAAAAATAAAATTAAACTTGTACTCGTCGAGCTAATAGGGCATTACAGACCTATATTATTTGGCTGCGTTACTTTATTAAGCCGGTGACGTATTCAGAAAGTAAATTAACCAATTTGTACGTATAATTGTTTCATTTGGGATTTTATTATTAAAAATATTCTGTTATTTGGCTGTTTGTTTTGCGTAATCTGACATGGGAAATGTGTAGGGAATTAACCGGTGTTTTATTATATTCAATGTTTTATGTAACGGATGTTTGCCTGTATTTCATTTTAGCAAATACATTATTTATCTCTTTAATTAGAGCATTGCCCTATCATCTAAGTATGTGTAAGTTTATAATTCAGTAAAAGTGTAAACTAATTGCATACCTAATAAAGTAGGTAAAGGTATCGGCCTTCTTAGCACTTTGGTCAGCAGTTTCTTACATTTGGACTATTTTGGAATTCCAATTGAACAAAAAATAAAATAGCATAAAGGTAATTTATCGTACAATTTTCACACAACTTTTACAGTAAATATAACTAGCTTTTCTGAAATTGCCCTCCAGCGGCTTACACAGAATTTTTTCTTTTTTCAGGATAAGAAGAATTTTTTAACAAAAAAAACAAACCGACTTCCAAAAAAAAACACTGCATTTCGAAAAATAACTTTCTTTTCCGAAGTCGGTGTCTTTGGTACCTATTGTTTTCCGTGTTTTGACACCGACTTCGGAAAAGAGAGTTATTTTTTCGAAATGCAGTGTTTTTTTTGGAAGTCGGTTGGTTTTTTCGTCAATATCTCTTTTTAGTTTTGATAGGTACTTCCAATTGCCATAAAAATCATATATAGCCAAATTACACCGCTCCAAGAACCACGGAAGTATGTGCCACCATACATTACCCACACTGACCGTCTTATACGCGAACTCACCGGCGGAAGTGCGGAGTAACGTGCTTACATAAATTGTCACTGCGCATGATTTAACTAGTGTTAGCACCTAGCGCTCTCTACATTTTTATTTCTTCGCCCATTATCCTAGAGTCGGGTACAGTCGGGTAGAAAATTCAAAAATTTCTTAAGCATAACAAAACAAGAAGTTGATGCGGCCGAAACGTCGGGCGAAATGGGTA
Organism: Orthosia gothica; assembly: GCA_949775005.1. Taxonomy (NCBI): domain Eukaryota; kingdom Metazoa; phylum Arthropoda; class Insecta; order Lepidoptera; family Noctuidae; genus Orthosia; species Orthosia gothica. The sequence goes on along the minus strand of OX459046.1, from coordinate 2,756,062 downwards.
AATAAACAATCGAAATCATCGCGTTAATTTTTTTTTTTTTTTTTTTCTTTTTTTTTTTTTTTTTTAAAAAAAACGTTGCCCCACACTAGGAATTTCTTCCTGTATCGTGGGTGCGTTTACAAACATATAAACTCACATACACAACACCCAGAGCCGGAACAACTATCTGTAGGTCATACAAATATTTGTTCCGTGCGGGAATCGAACCCGCGACACGCAGCGCAGCAGTCAATCGCTCAACCACTGCGCCAACCGTGCGCCCAAAATTCCCTTGATATATTGTTTTTCAATTATGAAACGTGAAAGTTTTAAAGTTAATATAACAAGTTATAATTGGAGCCTCTTTTTAGGCAAAAGAATGCCTGTATTTAGAAACTCCATTGTTAATAACTGCAATTATCTATTGTTTTGAATTTTAAGTATTTTTCTGTTTTGCGTTGACTTGTTTTTTGCTTTGCAAAGTGGTGAAGCCCATTGATGGTGCAGATCAATGGTGCTTATGGTACAACGGGGTGCAGGTCAAAGGTACATACGGAAAAAGTATAGTGAAGTAGTTGTATTTGATATTAATGGTGCAAACGAAACTAATGAGTCCGCTCTGCACCATTGATAGTGCAGATCAATGGCGCCTACGGTACAACACGGTTTTGTCAAAATGGTACATCAGACATTTCGAAAGATACAGAAGAATGCAATGCACAAGGTGGGTAGACGAATTAAAGCTTACAACCGGTCTAAATTGAATGGTTTATACCATGACCATGTTCAATCTGCTCATCTTGTCTTGTGTGTAGTGTATGTACGCTCCATGTATTTTACATGGAGCGACTGTCTACCTGACCTCCACGTACGTAACTGGGTAACACGTTACCCTTTGATAAGACTGATATTAGATATTCTGGCTTCTGACTATACGTAACGAATGTCGAAGATCTTTAAGTGACAGCCGAGATCAACGGTCTAAAGTGCTATGTGGAATGGATGGTTACCTTTCCACAGACCGCCGAGGTTGGTTGGAGCGTTGCTTAAGGTATATATATTCCCCAAGGTTAACGAAGTAGCGACCGTGGGCTCGCTCAGAGCCAGAATATCAATATTAAACCTCCTTTTGGACAGTTTTATTTCAGTTATGAAGAAATTCTGGCCATAATTTTTTCTGTGTAAAGATATTTTTAAACATCCAAATCGTTTTGGAGGAGTTTCCAAAAGTTTAGAATAAATATCGTGTTGTTCATTATTTTTTTAAAGCAAATCTATTAGTTACACGAAAAAACTATGTTTCATATCATCATCATCATTATTTCAGCCGAAAGACGTCCACTGCTGGACATAGGCCTCCCCCAGGCGTCGCCACATTGACCGATCCCGTGCGTCTCGCATCCAGCGCCTTCCCGCAACCTTAACCAGGTCATCGGTCCACCTAGTGGGAGGCCTTCCAACGTATCGTCTTCCAGTTCGCGGTCGCCACTCCAGAACTTTTCGGCCCCATCGGCCATCCGTTCTGCGAGCAATGTGCCCTGCCCACTGCCACTTAAGTTTGGCAATTCTTCGGGCTATGTCGGTAACTTTGGTTCTCCTGCGGATATCATCATTTCTGACGTGATCACGCAAGGAAATTCCGAGCATAGCCCTCTCCATTGCCCTTTGGGTGACTTTAAGCTTTCTGATAAGGCCCATTGTGAGCGACCACGTCTCGGTCCCATAGGTGATCACTGGCAACACACACTGGTCATAGACTTTTGTCTTGAGACACTGCGGTAAATTGGACGAGAAGATACCACGCAACTTCCCGAACGCCGCCCAGCCGAGTCGGATTCGACGGTTGACCTCTTTCTCGAAGTTGGACCTCCCCAACTGGACGGTTTGTCCCAGGTAAACATAATCGTCTACAATTTCAAGTGTAGAGTCTCCGATCTTGATAGGAGTGGGTGTTACATGGGCGTTCACCATGACCTTGGTTTTGTCCATGTTCATTTTAAGACCCACTCTTTCGGAAGCTCTACTAAGGTCATCGAGCATTTTACTTTTGGGGGTATGTGGAACAGGGTGAAAAGTCCCAAAAACCTCCATAGAAAAGGGAGGATCCTCCGACCAGACGGGTGTTGTGTCTGGTCCGGGCAACTGCCCAACGGTTGTTGTCGGACTGTTGTATGTCTTCTAATCGCGCCGAAAACTTTACTTGCGCGATGCAGGATTTGTGTGACGTCATGTCATTAGTTCGTAAGTGGCGGCGTCGGTGCCGCTACATCACTCCCCTCCGGAGACCGGAGGTCGATAGCTGGTTAGGTTGAGTCGTCCGTACATCTTGTGATGTGTGCCTGGCCAGTGGAAGTTTGGTTCCAGTGAGTCGGAACCGGAAGTCGCAGAGTTCGCGGTGAGTCGGAACTGTATGCGGTTGTGCCCCAATGAGTCGGGGTGATGATATCCCAGTGAGTCGGGATAGAGTTACTGGCTCCAGTGGGTCGGAGCGGTGATGATGTCCCAGTGAGTCGGGACAGTGGTGCTGGCTCCAGTAGGTCGGAGCGGTGATGAAAGAAGCTGAGGGTGCTGACCAGGAATGCGCGTCCGCTGCATGCTGGTGGTCAGGATACCCCCGTAGTAGGTACTGGCTGGCTGTGTGACTCGCTGCTGGAAAGCTTGAGGAAGTGATGATGACGTCACGATGAAGTAGCTCTGCACGAAGGCTGCACTGATGTTCATGTTCGAGGGTCACCAGTTTGGGGGTATGTGGAACAGGGTGAAAAGTCCCACAAACCTCCATAGAAAAGGGAGGATCCTCCGACCAGACGGGTGTTGTGTCTGGTCCGGGCAACTGCCCAACGGTTGTTGTCGGACTGTTGTATGTCTTCTAATCGCGCCGAAAACTTTACTTGCGCGATGCAGGATTTGTGTGACGTCATGTCATTAGTTCGTAAGTGGCGGCGTCGGTGCCGCTACATACTGAGGCTCTCCATGGTCTCAGCCATGATCACTATGTCGTCGGCAAACCGAAGGTGAGTGATGTACTCGCCATTAACGTTGATGCCAAGCCCCTTCCAGTCCAGAACCTTGAAGACGTCCTCCAGCGCAGCAGTGAACAGTTTCGGAGAAATTACGTCTCCCTGTCTTACGCCGCGCTGGAGAAGGATTGGTTTCGAGGTCTGATCCTGAAGACGGACTGACATGGTGGCGTTTTTGTACAGACACTTCAACACCTCAATGTACCGGTAGTCGATCTGACACCGTTGGAGAGACTGCAGTACAGCCCAAGTCTCGATCGAATCGAAGGCTTTCTCGTAGTCCACAAACGCTAAACAGAGAGGCAAGTTATACTCTTCGGTCTTCTGTATAACCTGCCGCAGCGTATGTATGTGGTCTACGGTGCTAAAGCCTTTTCGGAATCCGGCTTGTTCGGGAGGCTGGAAATCGTCAAACCTGCGCGCGAGACGATTCGTGATGACTCTTGAAAACAACTTGTAAACATGGCTAAGAAGCGAGATGGGCCTATAGTTCTTCAGCCGGGCATTGTCGCCCTTCTTGAAGAAGAGTACCACCACACCCCTGCACCATGCCTGTGGCGTTTTGCCCTCGAGTATGACGGAATCAAAAAGCTTCTGAAGGGCCTTGAGGACCGGTTTTCCACCCGCCTTCAGGAGTTCAGCCGTGATTCCGTCATCACCCGGCGCCTTGTTGTTTTTAAGCTGTTTCAGAGCCATCCTAATCTCGTACAGGCTGACGTCCGGGATATCTTCGGTATAGTGTCGGGTCAATCTAGCTCTTGGGTCGTTTGCTAGATTCGCAACGGGTTTACTGGTTGACGTGTACAACTGCCCATAGAAACTCTCGATCTCCCTCAGAAGCTCCGGTTTGGCGGATACAATCCTGCCATCATCGGTCTTCAGTTTCGTGAGCTGGCTCTGCCCAATAGACAGATCCCTTGAAAACACCTTGGAGCCTTTATTTCGCTCAATCGCGTCTTTAATACGCTCGGTATTAAAGCGGCGGAGGTCTCTTTTCAAGGATTTAGAGATCTGTCTATTGATCCGCCGGTATTTGCACGCCTCATCTGAAGACTACAGGATCATCTCACGCCTCTCCTTCATAAGCTTGAGGGTATGATCAGAGAGCTTTTTGTTTCTATCTGTACGACGGGTCTTGAAAAACTTAGACCCGACCGTATGGACAGCTTCCACGAACCCGTCGCTGTATTCGTCCACGGAGCTCCCCAGGCACTCAAAACAATTCTGGAGTTCGAGCTGAAAGCTCTCGGGGTTTTGGACCTGGACCTGTGCTGGACGGAGCGTGGACTTCATCAATCGAGACCTTTCAAGCTTAATATTAATGTTCAATGTGCCTCTTACCATGCGGTGATCGCTCCCGGTTTTTACCGAATTGATCACACAGACATCATTGAACATTTGCTTCTTGGTTGACATGATGAAGTCGATCTCATTTTTTGTTGCACCATCGGGGCTCTGCCAGGTCCACTTCCTGTGTTCACGCTTTTTGAAGAAGGAGTTCATCATATAGAGGCCCTCCTTCTCCATAAAACTGGCCAGTAGGTGACCCCGGTGGTTCCGTCGTCCAACTCCAAATTGCCCCACTTGCAGCTCATCCTCGTCTCGTTTGCCCAGTTTCGCGTTGAAGTCCCCCATGACAACGGTGAAGTGAGTTTTGAAACCATGCATGGCTCTGGAGATATCCTCATACATGGTCTCTACCTCGTCGTCGGGGTGTGCCGAGGTTGGGGCGTAGACCTGTATGACCTTCAGCGAATATCTAGAGGATATTCTGAGTATAAGGTACGCCACCCTGGTCGACACACTCTCGATCTTCACCACGTTGTTCACAAGGGACCTGTGAACGATAAACCCGACACCACCTTGGGACTGCCGGTCACCCTCTCGGAAATAGAGCAGGTTACCGGATTTGAGGATTATCGAGTCCTCACCCTCTCTTCGGACTTCAGATAACCCTATAATGCTCCATCGCAACCTGCTCAATTCCTCTTCGAGCTCGGTGATCTTCTCGTCGGTCCGAAGTGTGCGCGTGTTGTACGTTGCCAGGTCCAGTCGTCGGTGATTGTTGGGGTAGCCGGATCTCGTCCGGAGATTCTTAGCACCCCTTGCCATGCCGTAACCTCGACCGCTACCGTAGTCGAGGGTAGGCGGGCTGCCGGGCACTAGGGGCCATTTTTTATTTGTGCTATTCATAGGGGGGGTTTTGCCATAATCGCCACGCTTGGCAGGCGGATTGGCGATCGCAGTATGGTTGTTATAGGAGCACAGAGAACGCTGCTGCCCATTCTCTGGTTTGTCCCTTAGTCGCCTTTTACGACACCCACGGGAAGACATGGGATGGTGAAATTCTTAACGTCCGGCACCATACGGAACTATACTATATGTTTCATATATAATAAATGAAATATATTTTTTTCAAACCTTTTTACCTAGCCGTTACTAAGGAGTATGATTTCGAAAGTAACCGTTTTACGGCTCTTAAGCGGTTGAAGGCCCTTAACCTTGAAGATCTACTCGTGTGGCTATTATCCACGAGTCACGTGTCACGCGAGTTCCTCTCCTCCAAAAAGATCTAGCTAAGAAAGGAACTTCTACTTTACTATACTAACGTATCGACCCTCAAAATATCTCCGTACGAACCACCGCTGTGCTCTGCAGTACATTTACATACAGTTGCCATATATCGCGTCGCTCGGACATACATTAGGGGCAGTATAATTTGACGATAAGTAACGCTGTCCCGAACATAATCTACCGTCGAATCTGAATAACTACCCGAGAGTTTCGGTAACCACCGATTTATGTAACGTGTTTGTTTTCTTTGTGATGTTATTATGGGGAATTTTTCGTGGATATCTTGGATTTCAAGCGGTTTTAGATTTGTTTGTCTACTTTTGGGGAACTTTTTTGTGAACCGCAATGTATTCTTGAATATCATGTGGCGCTGTTATTAACTTAGTAGATCTTTGATAGTTGCTACGGGTAGTCAGAAGACAGAAATTCTAGCACTAGTCTTGTCAAGGGGTATTTACTGGGTAACTGAGAAGTCGCTGCATGTAAAATGTTGGTATTCAGCTTCACCCGGTCAGACTGGAATCCGACCAAAACTTAGATAGGAAAATACTAGGCAGATACAAAGAACGCTGATCTACTTATATACCTATCAGAAAATGTTTTTTTTTTTTTTAGAAAAATAATAAAACGACAACCCTGTACTTAACGCTAACTACACTGAACGCGTACCATCCCTATCCAATATTGAACAGTAAAAAACAAAATTATTACATTTTTTCATTAAATACCCAAATCTGTATGGAAACAGTAAGTACACGTCTTAATTAACCAAAAACAAATCTTTTGAAGCAATAAAGTTGATTCATTAAACAATTTTAATTTACAGTAATTCATCGCTGCCGGTCGAGGTCGCCAGCGCAAGTTACAAGCGGTAGCGATTTTCATACGTGAACATTTTTTGTCAATAAACTGCGAAGAACTGTGCATGAGTGAAGTGTTAGGAAAGTTTTCTTGGTAACTTCATCGTCGACGACATCATCGCTTACCATCAGATGAGATAGTGGTCAAGCGCGAGCCTATCAATAACAATAATAAAAAAAAACTGAACAAAACACATTTTGCAAGCTTTCCTAATAATAATTTTAAATGTGCGAATGTTTAATAAAAATATTGAAAAAAAAAACAAAATGGGGTATAATTTTATTTTATCCTAGACTGCTTTCTATATCTGTAGCAGTATTGGAACCCTATTATTGCGCTTATGTGCTTCGACAGGATACTGACCCCAAGATAATTGGAATAAAGGCTAGGCCGATGATAACGATATGGAAGGAAGTGTAATTTATGATTTTCGTACCATTCTACGGTTTTGATTTCGTTGCTTTTGTTGCGGAATGCAAGAATCGTTTCTCCGGGCGTCGTTGATCTTCATCACCACGATGCTGTTCTGGTGGATATCTCTGTTAATGCCGGCTTTCAGGGACAGATGTATATCACTTGTATAATTCTGTCTCTAACGCACAATTGTTATTACCGTGCTCTAAGAGCTCATGGTTAGGCCTCAGCAATTGCAGTGGTTGAGAATTGTGTGGCAGGCTTGTGGCAATACATACAAACTTATAGAAGTCACTGTTTGTTTTGGTAAACTGCTTCCTGCTTCTACCTTGTGCCACAACAAACACTGGCCGTTACATCATTGGAATATTAATTTTTGCCCTGGAAGCTTTCCATGATGAATTTTATTATCGGCACAGTCCCCCCTGAATCCAAATTGGACCATTAGTTTCAAATTGATAACACACTCGGACGGCCAACGATCATTTTTGTTACTTCACGAAGATTTTCTTTGATTTACTTCGAATACGTTTTTCATTTAAAAAGGGAAATGTAAAAACTGGCTTTAGAGTATTATGATATTAATGTACTGATATTAATATTTATGGTGATCTGAAAGCTTCTGCGAAATATTAAGTTAGTATTCTGCGAAATATTAAGTTAGTAATCTATTCATAAATGTTTATTAATAGGTACATATAAAGAACTTTAACTAAAAAAATGTACAACACACACACACACATATGTAAAACTGGAAACGGATGATGTAGCTAAAATAAACTAGATAAGTGACGGTGTGACTGCTAATCTAATTTCTACAACCAATTTACCGAATAATAAGATACACCTTAGTAAGACTGGTTGACATACTGTAGGGTTCCTGACTGACCCGGTATGACTGCAAAGAAATACAAAGACAGCAGTGTCCAATGGCGTCACTTGTTTTCTGAGGTACGGAGGGATCTCGATCCTCATGGTCACCTATTCACGGACGGACCTCGTCAAGCGTTGTTTAGATACTACCGTTCGTCTTCTAGTACCGGAAAATTCTAGTCATTGGTCCTTCAAGTGACTTCCAATACTTTTAAAACCCCTCTATATAAAGTCAAATGGCACATCTTTGAACTAATCAACCGTTATGTAAAGGCTACATAGCTGACGGTATCAATTATCGCGGTACGTTTAGCTAAATTATGAACCATTACGGTTGGTAATTGGGAACCCGGCGGCATCGGATTATGTTACTAGTGTACTATATACATATCGTTCTTAGGGGTGGGACACACTTTTGACCTTGTTGAGTGATTTGCATGAATTACTCCTATTATGGCCGAATTGCAGTGACCTATATCCGAAAACATTCAATCGATTGCGTACCTAGGTAAGCCGCTGTAAATACAATTTGGAAAAATGAGGTTTTATAGATCCGTCTGATACCCAATGTAAGTGCGGTGCAGAATATGATACACACGACCCCATACAACTGCACTCGAGGACCTGATGAACGCCACTGACGCTTCCATTAACGTGGCCTCCTATTGGCCACCTATTGGGCCCAATATATTTAAATAGCTTTTCATCAACTCTAAAAAAAGAAGATGGACGAAAAGAGAAGTTTAGGCTTATAACATCACGCTAGGGGAATTGTTTCAAGAAAAGAGAGGCATATGCCAGCTGTGGGCGAAGTCAGACTGTGGATCAAAAATCAGTTTTTTTCTTTTTAATACTTAAACACTATTCAATTTTAAAGTTATCATCAGAGAACCGTTCAATATTAATTGTGGTAACAATAACCAGGGCCGGCTTGGAGATTAACCCTCAGTTTCCCAGCTCAAAATTATCGGAGAATTAATGTGACAAATTGTCAAGCACGCGTTATCTGCTGTGATTGGCTGTTGAAAATTCATTTAACCAATCACAGCAGATGACGCGTGCTTGACAATTTGTCACATTAATTCTCCGATAATTTTGAGCTGGGAAACTGGCGGTTAGTGTTCAAAACTGTTTTTGTACTTTTACATAAATACTTTCGCAGAGAGAGCCCGGAATTATGAGTTTGTGTCTGTGATGGTAATGGCCAGGTTTGGGATCCTGCCACTTATGACAAAATAAAAGAATAGCAAAACGTCTGTGTATCCTGCTTCCAATTTATCTGCCCTATAACTCATGGTTTATGAATAAATACCTACTTATTTTTCGGATCAGCGCAGATACATAAAACTTGATCCACCAACCAGCAATTGAGTACGCAGCCTTACCACAGAGCTATAGCGCATTATTTATAGAGCAGCACTAATAGATACGCATCACGCATTATTGCCTGCTCGCTGTAGAACATGATACACACATTACCGTGATAGACTTGTTATTACTATTCGATTATAGTGAAAAATTACGAAACACAGACCTGGTTAATTTTGATATCGCTTAAATTTTGACAATTGCTGAACCAGACGCTAGAAGTACGAGCTCTTCATCTTCCCTTTACCTCAGTGCAGAAGAAGATACCTCAGAGCTAATCATCATGTCGTCCCCTCCAGCACCAGCAGCCGGCTCCACGAAGGCAGTCAAATGGTCAGTGGTTGACAACTACCTGAAAGTTGATGCTGATACCTCTAACTCCATCAGCCAGAGTGTTAAGGAATTCGCTGATAAGGAGTCATACCAAAAGATCGCAATAGATGCCATCAAAGGGAAGGTATCAGAGGACATCTTCAAGAGTCTCTCCTCGTTTTCAAAGGCAGTCGCTTATGATGAGTTTAATCCCCAAACAATCATAATCGAGTTGGCTTCGAAGGCAGCAGCAGATCAGCGGGATGATTCTGGAAGCTTTGAATTCGAAGCTGATGGGATCAAATATCTCCTGCCGAAGAAGTGTTCTCTAGCTCAAGACATACAGATGCTTGTGACGTTATTCCTCGTGAGGGGTAACAACTTGTTTAAAATATTGAAAACTGTCAGCAAGGAGGCTAAAGTTGCCATTAGCCATAAAATAGCTGCTTACTCCATCAAAAGCGATGATGACGCAGATGCAGCGGCTAGAAGGAGGAAAGAGAGAGTAAACCTGGCGTCGAAGGACATTACTCTCAGTCGTGGTGCAGCCAGCTTGCCCCATATTACATTAGCAGTGGCTAAACAGATCAAGATTCCTGACAAAGCCAATTGCATAGTCATACAGAATCAGGCAAACATTAACAATGGTGGGAAGGCCAAGTGTTGGTCATAGGCCCCTGGCTTGATAATAAACTGCCGCACGGATCGATCTTCAAGGTTAAGCAACACTTGCCGAGGTTGATCCGTAGATGGGTGACCATCCATAATGCACCAAGTAATGAGTAACCGAGTACTAGAATGCAAAATTAGAGTAATATCCTAGTCAGTCCTCCAATAAGGAGAACTGACGACCTGGTGACGGTCGTGGCAATCCACAGATGTGGGAGAACCAGTCATTGCGGCCAAACCTGTGGCAGACATAATGATAGCAGTGGGCGTAGAAGACGCTCAGAAGAAACTTTTATCATCATCATCTTCCTGCCCTTATCCCATGTTACTTGGAGTCGGCGCAACACGTTTTCTTCTTCCATACCGTCACGCTATTACTGACTCCCTTTTCTTTCATATCACTCCTCACACAGTCCATCCATCTTTTGGGCTGTCCTTTCCCTCTCCATCCATCCACATTTATATTCATAACTCTTTTTGTATCATGCGTTTCATCCCTCCTCATCACATTACCATACTAGGACGAACGGTTTCCTTTCAAGTTTTGTGTCACCTGGCACCACTTTCAAATTGCCTTTAATATAATCATTTTTCACTTTATCTATTCTCGTCACTCCGCACGTTGATTATTTGTAATAATAATTGCGCCACGCAGAATCCATGACAGTCTGATGAATCGTATAAAGATTGGGACTAGTCAAGCTTTACTGATTCAGCGCATTTCTGATGGCTAGTGAATTGCAGGAGTTGCTGGGAGTACAGACCGAGAAAGGGTCACTGCAGTATGTGTTTAAGAATTACAACAGTGTGTTGCAATGTTTCAATCGTTACCCCAAGTAAGTGAACAATAAATAAACTATGTGTCCTTTAACCCGTCAGTTGGAACACCTGTGACCACGGTCTGCGTACAATGTTAAGTAAATTAAATTCCCAATACAACTGCGAGTAAAGAGATGCCAGTGGTCAATTGATTTACCGGCTCCCCTTTAGATTGTTTTATTGTCTGGTATACAAGCTTGATTTTCTCGAAGTAGGCATGGAGAGCTGTCTATGTTTTTATGTAAGTATATTTAGCCTGTTACCGCCGAAAGGGTAACTTAATGTAGTCTAGGTACACTCATAGAATACCCATGTTGCTGCTGTAGAAAAATGCTTGGGGTTTCGTGAACTGAGTTTAGCACCATTATATCAACTCCCCAAGAACTCGGCTTCAAGTTGCATCTATCGGCTTAGTTTGGGCTACAATACTCCAGTTCTCTTTTTATGTGTCCCGAGGAGGCAACGACTCTATTCAGTGGCTTATACTCCAAGGTAGAGTGGAAAGAATGAAGTCGCCCATGCGATGTATCAGTAGACAGCCCATTGCAGGATTGCACTAGAGTCATAGTCGACAATAGAGAGGGATGGCGTCGCATCGCGAGGCGAATTTTGGCGGCCCGAAGACTCACTGCAACATGATGACCGCGACCGCTCTGCCAAGACCTTACCGATATAGAAGAACAGTGAAACTATTACTGCGAAGTTCTTGAGGAAGAAACTCAATACGATTAAATACAATTCAGTACTCAGCCCATTACACCTGCAGCCTAATGCGCAAGTGAATTCGGTAAGGCAAACGGTTTGACCGCCATCGATCGACCAATCACATGAGAGATGAAAAACGCAATGTGGATTTGCCTCTATGTGATTGGTCGATTGATGACGGTCAAACTCTGCCTTGCCGAATTCACTTGTGCATTAAGGCTGCTAGTAATCTTCCATCACGGGCCGTGGCATGAAATAACAGAAAGAAAGAAAAAATTAGTCGCATTGGAGATCTAGAGACAAGAAAAAAAAAAAAGAGAAATAGACAAACAAAAATTGAAAAGTATCAAACTAATATCTTAAGTAAAGTTGTATTATGTGGTAAAAAGCACATCAGACACTATATTAACTTTTCAAGAGAATACATACTTACATCTTCAAGTAAACCTTAAAATATTCTCCTTGAGTACATTGAATCGTCTAGTAATCCAGACTAGACTAGGTACTTAATAATTAACCTGGCTGCTAGGTTTATCATGTTTAAAACATAGCTTTAGTGCCTAGATTTTCTAGTTGAAAACTTAAGTATAGTGTTAATACTTTAAAAAGAGAATTTGATAGTAACTTGTAAGTAGGCGCTTGAATAAAACCATAAAATACAGAAAAAAAAATAAGAAGTTAGTAAATATTATATTGCGAAATGACGTGTACAAACTTTATCCACAGATTATTTTTATAGTATGGTTCTTCTTTTTGTCGCATAATAAATATAACCTAAGCAACGCCTGACCTAAAGCTTTTAACCATCTACAAGCCGCATCTTGTGCTTTGATTGCTAAGGATAAAATCGTAGGCACTTAAACTCAAACAAAATTTTATTCCCCCATCTTTTGGTGCTCATCGTTTCGTGCCAATCGTTTTATAACGTAGAACATTAAGAAACAAGAAAACCTTATCAAATCAAAACTATCCAATCTCAGATTCAATCAATAATTGAAATCAATAAGTCTGAGCATAACTGATAAAAACATATTAAGAGGATTGCATGTTCAGCGACGCTTAGTAATTTAAAAACGTAGCGTCCTTTAGATTGCGGGCCGGTACCGTCAGCAAATATATACGACTTACTATCGGCTACTCACCGCCGTGGATTTGTCAGCCAGCAGCCGGCGAGCGTTGCGACGTGCTCGTTGGTGTAGCGTCGGCAAAAAAGGCGGACGCAAATTGCAATATTGTTTTAATTGATTTTTTGCGCAGTTTCTTAATTGAGGGCTCGTGGAAACGTGGAAATTAGAACGTTTGTGAGCTTAGGTTAGAAAAGGTTTACAAGTTAGCCAAAACCAAATTCGATAACTAGCTATAATTATTTTAATACTATGATGTCCGTGCAAATTGAGTGCCAATAATGATGATTAATTAGATTCGTTTTCGTTCGAGTTATGATTGATTGAAAATAGAGACCTGTGCCCACCAGTGGTCAACATCAGGTTGTCGATAGTGATGCCAAGACAGCGTACAAAATTGAATTAAGCAATTTAATATATTATTTTCTCTCTTCTGCTAACCGTACAACCGGTAGCCGATCCCCTCGCTCAGGAAATTGAGTGAATGTTTTCCAATTTAATCGCATCTGCTCTGATACGTCCCTGGGACAGTCTCTCTGTTTCCCAAACACACCCTACGTGTCCCGACTCCAGCAACACGACTTTTTGGACTTAATAACTTTACCGGTTTAAAGTATATCCATCCCACTTCTGAAGCTATCCCACTTCTGAAGCGAGCTTTTCGTTTTTGCTGCTCAATTTTTGTTTTTCCGTTTGTTAATGCCGATTGGAAAACTTGGGACTGGAGTTTATTCGACGTTGAGAAGTCCAATGGTGAGATTATCACGCTTGGCAGACGGTTTGGTGATCGGCATCTGTTTTGATTGGACGGAGGATTAGCGCACATTCTCTTTAATTATGTTCAGTTTTGCATTGGACTCCGTATTAATCTTACTATAATATATTATAAATGCGAAAGTTTGGATGAATGTATGTATGTCTGTTACTCAATCACTCCAGAATTGCTGAACGGTCTGGATGGAATTTTGCACAGAGGTAGACTATAGTGTGGAATAGCACAAACGCTATATTTATCCCGGTATAATATTCCTTTGGGATGATAAAACACTTAAAGTGGGCGAACCCGCTGACAGAAGCTAGTTGTACTAATATTTTGAATGTGTTATTGTATTTAAAACTTCCTATTCTAATTTAAATGAATTATCTAATAATTACAGCAAAAATAAAGTGCAACTCACCTCACCAATTCAAGTTGACGGGTACAATGCAATGCTCCACAGGGTATGTTCTAAGAGGCTTATCCAAACTAATATTAGTGATGCAAAAGCGTTAGTACATTAAGTTAACGTTTTCACGCCTACTGAATCAATATTGATGAACTTTGGTATAGCGATAGATTGAACTTTAGAGAAGGATATTTGGGAGAACACTTCTTTTCCCTTTTGATATTTCTAGATATAATTATCAGAAAAACAAGCTACTTGTTTAGAAACTCAAACCTGCTACCCACTTGGGAAAAAGGTCTTCAAACCTGGTGGATTACCGACAAATTTTCCAATTAGCGTAGTCGCTACAGCGCCTAAACAATACCTTAATTGAGTAATTTTCACATTAAACTTCAAAAACATAACCAGCACAAAGCTATAATCGGAAAACAGTTTTCCAACTAAAATAAACCTTTTTCATAATCAGATAACATATAGAATAACCAGGATATTTGTATAGCGAGCCATATATGTACAGTCACCACGTTTACCTACTACTGTCCATGGAAGCCAAAAAGCTGTAACTCAAATAAATTGAGTTTCTATAATAAAGAAATGGCATTTTATAAAATAAAAAAAATCCCGACTACTTAGTGACATTTTAAACTAACCTCTGTTTGCCGCTTTTCTGGTGTAAAAAGAAAAGAAAGAAACATATTTATTTGTGAACCGCACAGAGCACAAAAATTAAACAATAATAAAAAATAAAACCCCATGCGTGACCAAAATGGCTCCTTTCTCAGCAGTATTAGTAGTAGTGGTGTACTATGTTGATGAAAAGTATCTTAAATCCTTCTCCAGGTCCTAGGCTATGATACATTTCGTAAAGTCAAAGTCAAATGTATTTATTTCAACTGGGCCATAAAGCAGCCCTTTTGAACGTTAATAATTATTTTCCTACAAGTAATAAAAATTTATTCTACCGTGCATTCGGTAAAGTAGCTTGTTATGGAGAAGAACGCATAAGAAACTTCATAAATATCGCATTTATATTATAAGAATGGATATAGTTTTATTTTCAAATGTTCCAATAAAGTTACAAGTTTTTTAACTAGCCAACTGAAAAACTGAATTTTCGAATATTGTGAGGTAGCACTTGTTCGTTTCCGAAGAGAGTATATTTTTCAGTCAATTTATAAGTTTACACTGGACACATCGTCGTGTGTTCACTTGTGAAGTTCAATTTATTATTTATAGTTGAGCTACGTCACGCTAACTTTTTACACTTAGTTTTGTTACTTATTTGCAGCGTGTAAACAAAATTATTAAACCACTACGTACGTATTTAATTGTTTCAAGCAAACAACCGTGTTCGCGCTATTAAAATTGTAAAGTGGTATAAGTATTATTTAGAAAGGCAAAATGGACTGAATATCACATACATAAACTCAAGCCACCAGCTACGATCCTCTAGGATCGTTTAAGAACTTTTTAGTCACTTTGTGTGAAGCACATGATCTATTTTTACATATCTCAAGGTTATTAGGTAAGTCTTATTGAAATGTTCACCAAACTTAACAAACATATTCGAATAGAACTAAGACCATTAAACCATAGAATTAGACCATTTTTAATGCGACTGCCATAAAAACGTTAAGTTCTCTAGCGACTAGTAATAAAAGCTTGCACGTATATACGTATGTGCGAGGTTTTAATGCAAACGTATATAAAACGCGTTGAATTTACAGCGACATGTTGCCACAAATGTACAAACGATGGAAAAAATAAAAATGTTACCG
The DNA here is from genome assembly GCA_949775005.1 of Orthosia gothica. Classification (NCBI taxonomy): domain Eukaryota; kingdom Metazoa; phylum Arthropoda; class Insecta; order Lepidoptera; family Noctuidae; genus Orthosia; species Orthosia gothica. The sequence goes on along the minus strand of OX459046.1, from coordinate 2,740,400 downwards.
CACACTGCTTGTCTGTGTTGCCAGCTTCGATTTACCCGGCAACTAGGGAGTTTTTATTTTACAGCAAGGCCAAAAGGAAGGCTAGTGATTTTGCAGTCTATTTTGTTTTGTGTTACATAGTAACTGAGTTGTGGATATTAGATAGGCAGTAGCAGCATGTAAAATACTGGTACATTCTTCAGTATTCGGTTTTAATGAATTAGGGTCAGCTTCCAGTAGTTACAAAAATGATTTTTGCAGATTATAGGTGACCCGTTTTGTGTTCGCCTGTGTAAATTGTATCCATCGTTTTTTTTTTTCTAGGAATCATTAAAACAATTTAGAGGCGAATCCATAGATTTCTTAAGAGGTCTATAGACGAACTATTTCAGTGAACTTGTACTATAAAAAATTATTTTCTCATCGTGTTCTATAACATTGTGTTCTAATGTAGTATCGATCTTTATCTAAGATTTTCATTATTTTCACTTCATTGTAGAAAACGCATATGAACTAAATTAATATATATAAATATTTTATGTAAGTTACTACCACTGATATTATACCTTACTACTGGTTTTCTACTCCTGTCACTTGTACTCTAAATGCTGTTAATCTGGAACTTAGCAACGAGCAGTCCCTAAGTTCTGTTAACGAGTATAAAAAAAAACTGAAATATAAATTAACAATGTACCTGCTATGTTATCTATCCACCACCCTATTTTTTTTTTTTTTTTTTTAGCGTGGAGAAATGCTCATGCATACTGCGCTACCACGGGGAGATAGCGCAGTTATGTTTGACTCTAACCCACTAAAACTCCACGGTGTCCTCCTGTGCCGCTTATGGCGGGAACACGGGTACGCGTTAGCACTCACCGCGAACCCGCCGCGGCTGTCCGTCACCGGAACCTCCTCTGGGGAGTACCCCCCATCTACGGCGCACCAGAACACACTGTGCGCCGTGACCACCCTAGGGACCAAACCAGCGCATGGGTGCCAGACGACCCCGTGAGGCACCCTTGGTCCCCTTGTGACGGGTCAGGGTCAATGGCCCCGCCACCTACTATTTTTCGGCCGCAGGGGATAGGGAGAGCGGCCAACGCGATACCGGCACTCCTCCTCCTCTGCGGCCCCACCAGACGGTGGCGACCCCGTCTAGGCCGCAGAAGGTAGGGAGAGCGGCGCACCGCAATACCGGCACTCCTCTCCCACTGCGGCCTCCAACCCTCAGCCGCAATATCGTATGGGTATGGGAGATCGCGGCCCGCCTCAGTTGCGATGTCGCCTAGGCAGCACCGCAACCTACATGTTGGCCGCTAGGTCGTCGGCTTATCGGCAAAAGCCCTGACGAGCGGCCCCTCCTCGGGTTCCTCTTCGCTTCACCGTGGGTGACCAAGCCACGGTTACTGAGCCCCCCCGCATCGACAAAGCGGGAACCCACCGGGGGGGATCTATCCACCACCCTTGGTTAACTGGTAGAGAATGCCCAATGCATTAAGTCTGTCATTGTACCTTTGCGCATGAAGTTTTAAATAAATAAATAAACGAATCTATCTAACCTCATACTATTCCACTGCAGGGGAAAAGGCCTCTATCACCTCTGGTCCTATTTACAGAATCCTATTTACTCATAAAAATAACACATATAATAAAAAACAATAATTTAAGTTCATTTTTCAGAGAGAATTTTACTTTGGCGTGGCAACCCAGCCGTTTCAACCACGTTCGTTCAAATGAGTAATGCGGCGCGTGGTCTGCTTTTGAATTGATTCCCAGTGTTAATACCACACCTTTTGCTGTATACCTACGTATATGTACCTATTTGCTGCGCTATAGGCATAGGCAGGCGGCTTGTATTGTTTTAGGAATAAGGTAATTAAATTATATTTTCGACATATGTTGACATAACATCTCTAAAAAGTATCCAGAAAGTGAACTCTACCGGAGACTATTCACAACTGTCCGGTAAGAAGCGAGATTTTAAATTTGGAATCTCCTACTGTCCAGTAAGTAAGTATGTAATTTACTTACTGGACACTTGGTCATCCTTCATCCCTTTTTTTTTTTATGGCTTCGCACGGTTTAGGTCATCCTCTTTAGATCTGCTTAGAAAAAAAAAACATAGTACCAGACACAGATTAGAGTTTAGCCATTATAACATGGTTAGAGGGAGGCTCCAAATATATATCTATCTCTTTTTGGTATGACATTTTATGAGATACATAATATATTTTGGAGCCTTAAACATCCATTTTATTGTCTGTGACACTTTTTTTTTTTTTTTTTTTATGGGTCTGTGACACATAACTCGACGCAGAAAAAGTATGCACGTTGCGTTTTGTACTTAGTAATGTTGTAGAAGTATAGTGTGGGATTTTATGTTTGTATTTAGTCATTTCAGTTTATAAATCATGTTGGATTAAAGAGTCCGTTAATCAAGATGTACAACAAACAAATATAAATGCCCCCGGTAAATCGATCACAATATCTATCAGTAATTGCCCTAATATGAATGTAACCTTCAATATTAATTAAACGAATTTGTTGTTAAACTTTCTTTCATTTTTGAGAAAAGCATTATACAAACCTCAACCAGTAAGAAAGCCATCCTGGCCTCGTATATAACCGGACCTCACCTGCGGTTCGGTCCGGTTAACTCATACTCGGCCAGGAAGGCTTACTTACTGGATTCTGCTGTAATGTACTAATGTTTTAAAAATATTTTTTTAACATCAATCTTTTATTGGATTCAAACTAGATAAGGCCGATATTTCCAAGCTGACTACTCTGAGAAGATATACTGAAAAGAAGACAGAGGTCAGAGTCTCTTTGAAAGTCCATACAATTAATATAATGGTCAGATATTATGAGAACCATATAATTTTATCTTAGGTAGTCTGCTGATAGCACCAGACAGATTTGAGTGCACGTGTCCATACATTGCAAGCATTTTGTGTCAGTTATCGTGTAGTTGAACTCTGAAATATAAATCAGGAGTAAGGTTTCTAACTAATAATTTCAGCGGGTTGGTAAATACCTATTTATACCAAAATTGCAGCCTATTTTATCAAACGCCAAACACTTTGCACAGTACTTCACAAATCCCATCAGTTCTCTATTGGCAGATGATCTGATTCACCGTAAAATGCTCTTACCGAGAATCCCTTTCAGTAAATATTTATTAAATAATTTTGCATTAGCCTGACTTAGTTCGCGGTGGAGCACCGTAATCCTCTTACGTCTACGGTGTACCGCCGTAGAGTAGCAGTAAATTGTGCAGATACGACAGAAATCGGTCAGGTTGCTAAGATTCAAAGGTAGGTTCAACCATCATCATTATTTCAGCCGAAAGACGTCTCACTGCTGGACATAGATCGCCCCCAAGTGAAGCGGCATCCAGCAGCCTTAACCAGGTCATCGATCCACCTAAAGGAGGAAGGCCTTTCAACGCTGCGTCTTCCGGTACGCTGTCGCCACTCCACAACTTTTCGGCCCCATCAACCATTCGTTCTGCGAGCAAGATTTACAATATTGAAATATTAGATACTATTCTTCTTTTTCGTCATTCCCTTACTGCTTGCTACATGCTGCCTCCAACAGCCTTCTTTATTGCGTCTGTCCATCTTGCCGATGGTATACCTTGACCACGTTTTCGTTCGACCCTGCCTTGTATTCGTATCATGGAACTTTTCAGACTATGCTTGGGTAAGCGCAAGTTCGGTCATGCATGGAGTACTGCTCTCACCTCTGGGACGGATCTGCCAAATATCAGCTTGATGCACTTGAGTCGATTGACAAACGGGCCAAGAGGCTTATCGGTAACGATGCACTGGTCGCCTCAAAGCTCCAGAGCCTTGAACATCGACGCCGGGTGGCCAGTCTGTCGGTTTTTTATCGGTTACATTTCGGGGAGTGTGCGATGGAACTGCACAATTTGATTCCACCTAGCCCTTTCCATCACCGGACAACAAGACGTACGGCAATGCGCCACCGGTACATGGTGGACATCCCACCCATACGTACAAAGCGTTTTGCGAATACTTTCATTGTACGCACAGCTAAGGAGTGGAATTCCCTGCCGGAGTCTTTGTTTCCTGATAGCTACAACCTTCGGGTCTTTAAGTTAAGAGTGAATAGGTTACTTCTAGGCAAGCGTGCTTCACCGTCGACCACATCATCACTTACCATCAGGCGAGATAGTGGTCAAACGCGAGCCTATAGATAAATAAAATAAATAAAATAAAATAAATATCATTTCATAGAATGTACCATGCCTAATATTTTTATATTTTCTATTCCTTTGCAAGAAATTCTTAAGGGGCACTAACGTTTATCAAGAAAACAGGCTGTAGCTTACCTTCTCTTGTTGACTCTTGCCCCTATTCCGATTGACTTGGTGTCGGCGCGAAATTTCAACGCCTCCTTACTTCTGTATTAGTTTTCAATTTCTTCACGTATTTTTACGTCGGTCTCACATAACTACTACTAATACGATCGTTAAGGGGTTATTTTAAACAAAATCTTCTAATGTTTGTATGTCGTTTTGTGGCAAATAAATATCAATTTTTTCTTTCCTCATTTATATGTATTTTTCCAACAAGAATGATGTAACCAAATACTTTTTAATAAAAGTTTTGGAGTGTCCGTGGAGTTTCTTGCAAGTTTTGCTCCATAGATACCTACTGACGATTGCGAATGTGCAATTAGCTTCATCGTTTGCTTGTCAATTCAATTGAAATAAATGAATTTGACTTTTGAGTCATCCAAGAACAGTCCTGTCTGTTAGTAACAAACTGGTCTATGGAGGGGTTTACCAACAATGTGCAAGTTTGGTGCCGCGCAGTACACGAACCGGCTACATATTGACATAATCAGCTGCACTTTCATATTTATATAAGATCTATGTAAAGTTTAATATTGTATCAACAGTAGAGCTTCTGGTTGCCTACTGTGCCAAGTTTTAAATTTTACTGGCTGAATATTTTTTCGTAACATTACGGATGTATCCCCCAAAGGGTAAGGCAGGGTTGCGGATATAAAACAGCCCCCACAATTTCAGTTATGAAATTGAAAATGAAATAAAGTGGATTATATGTAGATATCACAGAAATCTTAATAATTATTAAGATTTCTGTGGTAGATATATTTGCCAAAAAAGATACGTATAAAATACACACACACACAAGTCGCATGTTACCTACATAGAAACGAGCTGCTGCTCGTAAATTCCAGAAAGAAACCCAATGATACTTTCCCCGACTTGGGCATGAAACTCCATATGCTCAGCAGTAGATTGCAAATATGCGAGGAGTTTGGAACGTAAAGCAGAAGCTTCACAATCTGCTTGCTAAACAACTATCGCCACTTGTTATTTCCATATTCTTCAACCTGATTACACTTATAGGTACTTAAACAAAAAATAAAATTCCTTTTACTTGTTAATCTTACATACAGAAGTGGAATGCAACATGAAATAAGTATATTAATCATGGCAGCGACACAAACATGGGCCAAAAGTTTCAGACTATGTTTTATGAATAAAAACGCTGTTTTATATTTTGCGTGCTAATTATTGGACTGAAAAAAATGTTAAAAGTTTTTTCCTTTCTGAATTACCAGGACTTGGCCTCACCTTTTAAATGTAACATTATTTCAACAGTAAATTGGTGTATCTGTTTATCCGCCTATCACAGCCACTGCTTTTCTAATATTTTTTCTTTAACTACCATAATATTTTTTTTTGTTGTCTTCTGATTCAGTAAAAAACTTACTAACAAAAAATTAAACCGACTTCCATAGTCGGTTTAATTTTTTGTTTGTAAGTTTTTTTTAGTTTAGTTAACTTTCTTTTCGGAAATCAGTGTCTTTGGTTTCTACCTATTTTTTTTGTTTTTGACAAGTTTTTTTTGTTCATTTTATTTTTATTTTATTACCATAAATGATGAAATTCGCATTATTAAGGATAACTCCAAAACTACTCGTCAGACCATGACCAAATTTAAATGGGACCATGAGAAGCTCCAACTTTCAAATAAAAAAACTGTCGTATTGAGAACCTCCTCCTCTTTGAAGTCGGTTAAAAATTAAGACCTGTCTTCCATACAGCCGATCATTCCTCTCTAAAGATACAAACCCTCAGAAGCAGCTTAAACCTATTCCTATCCCAGTTTCAATCTTGAGCAGGCTCAAAATCCTAAAACAAGACTGTCACATGAAGACATTCACGTAAACACACGACCAAAAATACAGACATTGACGCATATAAGTGGTATATTACATTCTACACGCTGGAGTTATTAATGTTGCAAGTTGAAGCACTAAATCAGATGCAAGAGCAAAAAATGGAGCTCTTTGAAGTGTTTGCGAATTTGATGTATGTTCGGAGGTGTGGCGCGGGAGTAGGTAGTGCGACAGAGGCAGATAGTATCCAGTTGGCAACGCGTCATAAAGCTAATCCGTGACGAAAAATAACAAAGTTTTCTGTACTTACTGTTCTGGTAAGACCTACCCTTGGGAATAAAATCATAAATTTAAATGTGTTTCTCTAAAGGTGTATTATCAAAAACGATATCAGACACTGATATAAGTCAATCATCCTATGCTTGCTGAGAGCTTAGAAATGATAGAATGGTAGAATGTAACTTTGCCTCTCTGGTTAGTCAGCTCCAATGCAGGTTTGGTGATATTTTGACCATGGTACGAGCTATTTTTAAATAATTTTTGGAAGTAGTCCATACATATATATATAGTTAGTATAGTATAGTTAGTTTATATGGTTTGTGATTGAATCATGCAAAAACGGCAGAATGGATTTGAAATTTTGCTAACATATAGTTCATAATCTCAATTCACATAGAACTTTTTATCCGGGTAGTAGGTATCCTTGGGCAGATAAAATACTTTTGGCATAGTAAAAGCTGTGGGCCGAAGCTACTAGAGAATAAACGCGATCTATGAAGTTCGGTCTCTGTCAATTATTTACTCACGTCAAAACGAAAGTATTTCGTAATTTTTGTTCCAAAATTTTTTTTGGTATCTTGCACTCCGAAAATAAGAGTAAATGACATTATTGTTGCATGTTTTTTGGATGCTTCATTTTCTTTGCAAGATTATTTTGGATGCCTTAATTTTCTTACCTGGTAAAGATTATGCTGTTGAGAGTCTTCCACTCTGTTTTGCTGAGTGCCCAGTCTTTTGAGAGGCGAAAAAGAGATGTACCCAAAATAAACTTTGCGTGTGCAGAAATAGAACTTATTTCCAAGTCGCAATTATTTTTTTCAGTGTTAAAACAAAACTATGATGACGTGATACCCTACAAAGGAAAAAAAAAACCAGGCGAGGTGGCCAACATAGACATTATCCCACTGCTGCGCAAAGTCCTCTCGCAATTATCTACGCCTGTGTCTACCGCTCGCACAGTGGAGATCAGGAGACAACCAGGCTCACAGAGTCAAAGTCAAAGTCAAAGTCAAATGTGTTTATTTCAAGTAGGCCATTATGTGGCACTTTTGAACGTTAAAATTTACATTTAATAAAAATTTATTCTACCGTGCATTCGGAAATGTAGGTTGTTATGGAGAAGAACGCACAAGAAACTCCATACTTACTCTTTTAAAGAAAAGTTTTACACAATATTTATATAGGTACATACATTAATAAATTCGTATACGTGAGGACGATGTACCCAGCACTACTATACTACATATAGGTATGAGAGAATTACAAGCATTAACAGGTAAATTCCTTTACTTGATAAATAGGAACATGGTCCTCACGTACTTACAAATAGTGCAAACATAGGTACATTACCTAATTAAACAACAACAGAACAGTGTGCGAGTCAATTTTTTTAAACAAAAAAAGAAGAAAAAATAAAAATAAAGCGTTACTATAATTATGAATATAATACAAATTAACCATTTTGATTTTGTCCACACCAAAGATAGGCCTATGGAGCAGGACCAGCATGTTTCCAAGCATTCTTATCTTGAATATAATCATCTAATTTGTAATATGCTTGTTTACAAAGTGTGCTTTTAACTATTGTTTTAAATTTTCTTTCATTTAACTTTAATATCTCACAAGGTATTTTGTTATAGAATTTAACACAGTACCCCATGAAAGATGTGTGTACTTTAGCTAATCTATATGATGGTTGATCTAACTTATCTTTATTTCTGATATTACAATTGTGTCTATCACTAACTTTACTAAAGAGATTTAAATTTTTCCTTACATACATAATATTTTCATAAATGAATTGGCAAGAAACTGTCATAATATTAATCTTTTTAAATAGCTCCCTAAGAGATTCTCGGTGACTTAACTTATATATGGCTCTGACAGCTCTCTTTTGCAATATAAATATTGATTCAATGTCAGCCGCCCGACCCCACAGTAAAATACCGTATGACATAATGCTGTGAAAGTAACTAAAATAGACCAAACGCGCGGTTTCTACATCCGTTAACTGTCTTATCTTTCTAACAGCATAAGCGGCTGAACTCAGCCGTCCTGCCAGAGATGTTATGTGAGGCCCCCATTGTAATTTGTCATCTAGAGTGATTCCTAGGAAAACTGTTTGATTTACATAGTCCAGCTTTTCTCCATTCAATATGATGTCACATTCGCTACTTCTAACATTCGGCAATGTGAATCTAATACATTTGGTTTTTTTTTCATTTAGTACCAAATTGTTTGCCGTGAACCAAGTTTGGACCTGATGAATAGACTTATTCACATCATCAAGATTTTGTGATCGTCGCTCTATTTTAAATATCAAAGATGTGTCATCAGCAAATAACACGATCTTCGGTTGATTTTGTAATAATTGGGGCAAATCGTTAATGTAAACTAAAAAGAGGAATGGACCCAATATAGAGCCTTGAGGAACGCCCATTGTCATTTCAGACCCTAGTGAGTTTACGCCGTTTACCTGAACTTTAAGTTGTCTGGCTTTCAAATATGATCTAAGTAATTCAAGGGCCGTATGCCTAATCCCATAGTGCTCGAGTTTTAACAATAGTGTCTCATGGTTAACGCAATCGAACGCTTTCGAGAGGTCGCAAAAGATTCCAATGGCGTCTTGTGCTTCTTCCCAGGCGTTAAAGATGTTCTTTATTAGGGTGACGCCAGCGTCAGTTGTGCAACGCCCTTTGGTGAAACCGTATTGTTGATCATGAAAGATGGAATGTTTGTTAAAATGACGCAACAATTGGTTGAGCATTAACTTTTCGAAGACTTTACTGAGAACCGGCAGAATTGAAACTGGCCTATAATTATTGGCTTCCTTGCTATCCCCGGATTTAAACAATGGAACTACTTTACTGTGTTTCATGAGGTCCGGAAAAATTCCTTGATCGACACTCGTGTTAAAAATGAAAGCTAAATAGGGTGCAATAGTTTCAATGATTGATTTACATACTTTTACAGATAATCCCCAAAGATCTTCTGTTGATTTAATTTTTAGATCTTTAAAAGCTTTTAAAATAGCCTGGGGGTTTGTATGTTGAAACTTAAACTCCGAAGGGCACGCATTTACATTCTTTCTAAGTAAGTCAGCAGAGAGCACGGGTGAGGAGTTTAAAGCTGCTGTAGTTTTAAAAGGAATATTAACAAAAAAGTTTTCAAATTCCTGAGCAACCTCTACATCTGAATGTATGGGACCATGTGCAGTCGCTAAATTAATTTCAGTATTACGCTGTTTTTTTCTACCTGTTTCATTATTTATTATTTTCCAGGTAGTTTTTATTTTATCGTCTGCTGATTTTATTTTATTGCTTATATACAGCGCTTTAGCTATTTTGCATGCATTTTTAAAAGTTTTTGAATAATTCGCAACATATTTATCAAAGCTTGCATTATACATATGTTGCTTTAGGCCATAAAGTTCATATAGCTTTTCCCTGCTTTTACGAATGCCTGGAGTCGCCCAATCGCTAAATACGAACTTGGTGTAGATACTTTTCGCTTTCAGTGGAAAAATCTTATTAAATTGCGTGTTTAGTACTTTAGAAAATTCGGCATAGAACTCATTTGGGTCCACTATATTATTAAAATTTTGAACACATAACTTACTATTCACGGTATTATTAAATTTTTCTAAATTTTTACAAGTAATTTGTCTAAATTTTATTTGTATTTTTTGTAAAGGTATGTAGGTACTAAACGTTATTGTTTGTCCACTGTGATCAGATGTTAACTTATTTACAATTTCTTTATCAAAGTAATCACAATTACAAAAAACATTATCTATACAAGTCGCAGAAGAACCTGTCACTCTGGTTGGTTCCATAAAAACATTTTCCAGATTAAATGATTTAAAAAGACCCAACAACCTGATACTGTTAGTGTTATTCTCTAATAAATTAATGTTAAAATCGCCACATATGACAATTGATTTGCTACTAGTACTAACTTTTTTTAACACATCTTCCATTACAGAGTCAAACACAGATAGATTCTGGTAACTTGGAGGTCTGTAGACGCACACTACAATATGCTTATCAAGCTCAACACAAGACAATTCAATGGTGTGTTCAACCGACAATCTAACAATGTCTTTTCTTTCTTTAGATTTAATAGAGTTTTTAATAAGTATTAATGATCCGCCATGTATCATTTGTTGTCTGCTGAAATGGCTAACTACACAATAATTTTCATAATTAACGGACTTTACTTCATGATCTTTTAACCAATGTTCAGTTAGACAAATAATATCAAACTTGGTTTTTTCTAAAAATAATTCAATTTCTAATAATTTGGAAGAGCAACCCTGAATGTTCTGATTTAATAATTTTAAAGAGTGTTGCTCTCCTCTCAGCTTTGTACCACTAAATGGATTGCCAGAAGATACCTTTTTACTATGTTCTAATAATAACTGATTATTTACAGGGGTAACTTCTGTTGTCTTATGGACTAGTTTAAATCTATGTTGCTAGTTAAACTAGGCAACACAGGCTCATCAATTAATATAAAATTTGATAGATTTCCTATCAATTTATTTAAAGAATATGCTATCAACATAGCTACCTTACGTCTACATTTGTATGACAGAGAGAAAGCTCTCTGAGTTACTCTAAGTCCACTAATAAATATATTAGTGTCAAAAAACAATAATTTGTCGTTATGACAAGTCAACATTTGCAAAATGTTATTTAATTTAAAAATACGATTGTTCTCCTGTTCTGAGAAACTATCAGAGTATGGAAAAGCACATACCATCACATTTCTTAAATTTAATCCTAACAAGGTGTCAATACCGCCCACTATGTCCTTTTTGGTAATACCAGTACTATTACCTAACAACAAAACCATTGTAGAATAATTATCCATATTCGAATTCATAATTTTTTTAATCATTTGCTTGAAACTAATATTATGGTAGCAATGATTTGTAGAACTGTAGCTAAGGTAATTATTTAATATTTTTCCAAAGCCAGAACCTATTTCGTCACTAAACATTATTGTTTTATATTCCTGTGAATTGGGTACACAGATTTTTTCTGGAAGTGCCAACAATGGTGGAGACAAGTCACCTTGCAGCGGGGTGGGTGGTGTATGGTTGGCACAGCTGCATGAGGCACTAATCAGAGACTCATACCTCTCTGCATTGTACTTCACCAAGTCCAACAATTCCCCGGCCTCAAACAAGCGCTCACTCAATTGCTGTTGTGAACTTTCATATTTCTCAAAAATATCCTTCAGTAAACACTCCTTATATAGTAAGTCATTTTGGAGGCACTGAGTATCTACATCATACTTTTCCCTACATTTATCTAGTTCTCCCATACAGGTATTTAATCTGCTTGTTATGTTAACACGATCCTTTCTTAAAGAAATATTTAATTTTAAGAGATTTTGTTTTTTCATCGTTCTCCGTGACCGTTTTATAATTTTTTTTATTTTAATATATTTTTTTAATTTATTGTGACTCATGACAATAGGACATAATGGTATAGTGTCTTCACCAGTCAAATCTATTATAAAATCAGACTCACACACTGGTTCTGACTGAAAACTGCCAACTAACTCATTATATAAACTATTAGTTTTTTTACACTGCTCGCTGACCTTAGCAGACTCAGCGATAGATAGGGCCTTATGGGCATTACACAATTCTTGTTCAAGTTCTAAAACACGGTTCAAAGTTAGTTCATATGTGTCACTGCACTTTTGATAATTTGCCGCTTGATGCTGAAGTACCTGGTGTTGTTCGGCTAAGTCCTGGTGCTGACTATGTAGCTCAGCCAGTTCACTTTTGAGGAATGTGTTCTTATGGACCACATTTTCGACTTCCACCTCACTGTCTGCAATTTCTTGGAGCAGTTTTATATTTAATGCTTTGGAGTCTTGCAGCTCCTTCAAGGAAGCTCTCAATTTTACTTCCAGCTCTTTGATTGCAGTGCTGCGGGTCATCATTTTCCTTAATTACCTGAAATATGTGGAATTTAAACTAAATAACAGTGCAGTAGTTTTCTAATATTTAAATAATTTTATATTTTTAGGTAGGAGGTATATGAGAAAAAGAAAAACTGACTAAAGAAAAGTTTACAAGTTAATAGAATTAAGAAAATATAATGATTACAGATAGATATGGTTAATAGGACTTAAATGTGAAAGTTAAATTGATAAAAACAAAAGAAAGAACTATTGAAAACACTGCTTTGATCTTGTTAAAATTTAGGCTACAATTTTACTTTATTTCTGTACTAGATTTTTACACTTTCTAGGTAGAATTTTAATAGAAATCCAACAGATTATTATTTATTTTGTGCAGTCAATTTATGTTGTAGTGTTTATTGTCTGGGCTAATGTTATTGTCGTCGATTTTGCTTCCACAAATAGTCAAGCAAAAGGAGACATAAACCGTGCCAGTGTGTGATGGACGTAGCTCAGATAACTGAGCAATATTCTGTGATGTCGTGTAGTCTGCAGATACACTTAATTAGGACAAGAATACTCCCCGGGAATGATGATTTTTCCTTCCGTTTCAAATCCGTCACCGTTGATGCGACCAGTTGACAGCTCAGCTTATGTTTCCTTGTTTTTCAACAGTTGCCCAACAAAAAACCACAACAATGATTGCCAATTGAGCTCAATATTGAGTTTTGTCTATTTAATATTAATTAATCCTAGTTAAAACACTTTAAACTATTTTTTTTAAATTAAATCTACACAGTCGTTTTTTTGACGACTCAGTGAGTCGAGTACCTCGAGTACCTCGAGTACCTCGAGTACCTCAGTGAGGCGGCTGATGCGGCACAGCAGCGGTACCCTTCCGCCCAATTAGTGTTACTGGGGGACTTTAATGCCCACCACCAGGAGTGGCTCTTCCCATACCAGTGCACTGACCATGCTGGACGGGAGATGCGTAAGCTTGCGCTTGCGCTTAACCTTACCCAGCTGGTCCAGGGGGCAACGAGGGTGCCGGATGTTGATTCGCACACGGCCAATTTCTTGGACCTTCTGCTGACAACAGAGCCAGACCGATACTCTGTGTCGATAACTTCACCTTTGGGTAGTTCCGACCATTGTCTGGTGAAGTCTGTGTCCGTCTACTCCCCGCCCGATCCCAGCCCAAGAGGCACGCGGCGGGTTTGGCGGTACAGGTCAGCAGATTGGGATGGCATGCGATCTTTCTTCGCATGTTATCCTTGGCAGCCTACTTGCTTTTCTTCGGATGATCCTACGGCGTGCGCGGACAACGTGACGGATGTGTTGCGTCAGGGAATGGAGTACTACATTCCGTTTTCTGACGTAACAATGACCAATGTTGACCGGCCATGGTTTGGCGCTGAATGTCATCGCGCCGACGCGCTTAAACATGAGGCGTACCTGGCATGGGTTGACGCTCGTTCGCGCAAAGCGAGTGACGTGGGTCAAAGGAAGAAAGCCTATAACAGGGCTGCCAAGTCCTGCAAGAAGGTGTTGAGAAGGGCTCGGTTCGACCACATTGGCCGAATAGGGGCCAAACTTGCTTCTTACCCAGCAGGTAGTAAAGCGTTTTGGTCCCTGGCTAAGTCGGTCGAGTCCAACTTCAGCCGTCCCTCACTACCACCACTGCTGAAACCCGACGGGTCGCTGGCCCACTCTGCTGAGGAGAAGGCAAATTTATTTGCCTCTCTTTTTGCGGAATCTCACGTCTGAACCCTGGTGACGCGCGGCCCCCTTCTTATCCTGATGGATGCGAGACGAGTATGTCGGACATTCGTATCCATCAAAAGGACGTCCGTAAGGTACTGCGCAACCTCGACGTGAACAAGGCTAGTGGCCCGGACGGAATACCAGCAATAGTTCTCAGAACCTGTGCGCCTGAACTGTCTCCGATCTTGACACGCCTATTCCGCCTTTCGTATGAGACTGGAAAAGTGCCGAATGCTTGGAAGCTAGCTAACGTACAGCCCGTGCCCAAGAAGGGTAGTCGAGCTGACCCGGCCAACTACAGACCCATCTCTGTAACGTCCATACTCTGTAAGAGTATGGAGCGTGTACTTAACACAAAGCTCCTGGCATACCTAGAATCTAACGATATCCTTAGTGACCGCCAATACGGCTTCCGCCGAAATCGGTCTACTGGGGATCTTCTAGCGTATGCCATTCACATCTGGAGTGAGGCCATCGAGAGACACGGGGAAGCGCTTGCCGTCTCCCTCGACATCTCGAAGGCTTTTGATAGGGTCTGGCACGAAAGCCTTATTGGTAAGCTTCCTTCATTCGGTTTGCCCGGTGGTCTGTGTGATTGGATTGCAGACTTCCTGAGAGATCGGTCCATTCGAGTGGTTATCGACGGCTGCTCGTCGGACCAATTGGATATCAATGCCGGGGTCCCTCAGGGGTCGGTACTCTCAGCAACTTTATTCTTGCTGCATATTAACGATCTGCTTAAACCCGGCACCTTTGGGTATGCAGACGACAGCACTGTTGCTGAGAGATACTTGTCCAACGCTCGTGCTACCGGGCCTCAGATCCGGTCTCTCCGGGAGGCCATGGTGGAGCGCTTGAACCTGTCCTTGCAGGCAGTCTCCGAATGGGGCGATGCCAATCTGGTCAGGTTTAATGCCGCTAAAACCCAGGCGTGTCTTTTTTCCGCTAAAAAGAGCCAATTTTACCCAGATCCAACTTTCCGAGATGCGACCGTGCCAATAACTGACCATCTTGAGCTTCTTGGCGTTACGTTGACATCTACTCTCAATTTTGGCCCTTACATTGAGGCAAAGGCTCAGCTGGCTGCCAAAAAGCTGGGGATCCTTGCAAAGGTTAGACGGTACTTCACCCCGGAACAGCTCCTCAACTTGTATCAAGCGCAAGTTCGGTCATGCATGGAGTACTGTTCTCATCTCTGGGACGGATCAGCCAAATACCAGCTTGACGCACTAGAGTCGATCGAAAAGCGAGCCAAGAGGCTCATCGGCGATGAGGCGCTGGTCAAGTCAAAGCTCCAGAGTCTTGAACATCGTCGCCGAGTTGCCAGCCTGTCGGTTTTTTATCGGTTACATTTCGGGGAGTGTGCGATGGAATTGCACGATATAATTCCACCTAGCCCGTTCCATCATCGGACTACCAGACGTACGGCGATGCGCCATCGATACATGGTAGACATCCCACCCATACGCACAAAACGTTTTGGGAACACTTTTATTATGCGTACAGCTAAGGAGTGGAATTCCCTGCCGGAGTCTGTGTTTCCCGATAGCTACAATCTAGGGGTCTTTAAGTCAAGAGTGAATAGGTTATTTCTAGGCAAGCGTGTTTTACCGTCGACCACATCATCGCTTACCATCAGGTGAGATTGTGGTCAAGCGCGAGCCTATAGGTTATAAAAAAAAAAAAAAAAAAAATGAATTCCTGATATTTATGTAGACTGTAGACTACAGGTCGTCTGCTGCGACGCCTTCTGTTGGTGTCAAGGTTCTACATAGTGACTAACGGCACACAGTCTGTTGATTGGTCCATTCTTATAAACCAAAATCTAAATGATAGGAGCTAAAATTTTAATTTTTCACATGCATTAAATAATATAAGTCACAATTTTAACTTTATCATCATTATCCTTAAAAAGTTTAATGTTTTATAATTATCATATCGAACATCAACAATCTTAATTAAAAATCTAAATAAACAGAAACCATTAATCAAACAATATAATATACGATGATATCACACAATTATATTATATAAATACAAGAGAACTCCCAAGCCTCCGATCATATTTGATGGTTTCCAAGAATGCCAAAAAACCTTATTTTATTCGGACTTATTTTTCGCATTTACTGGACACAACTGACCGTGAAATAAGCCCGTATTCTCAGAAACAACTTTGATTATATTATCCTCCTTAAACGGAGCCGTCAAGGATAAGTTTTGACTAGCAATTTTGCTCGATTTTGCCCGTGTAGGTAGGTATGTCATGCTTGAAGGAATTTTCAGTGAATAAGATGTTTTAAAACTAATTGATTCTGTGAATTCGTAGTTCAGCATTTTTTTCAATTTGTGTGTATTTTAATGACTCATTAAGATCGCGGAAAATTGATCACAAATGAAACAGACTGCTAAATTGACAGTGATAAAGATGTCATGGTGCATATCTAAGGGATCCATAGCATATCTAATACCTTTAAACGAGCAATTCTTGTATATATGTACAAATATATACATAATCTGAATCTCGGAAACGGCTCCAACCATTTTCATAAAATTTTGTATGCAGGGGGTTTCAGGGGCGATAAATCAATCTAGCTTGGTTGAATTTTTAGAAAACGTCGTTTTCTCTTTTATCACCTAAGCAGAGCTCGATCGCCCAGGTACTAAAGTTAATGCTAACCAGTGAACGGTTTGATGATCGCCTTTATTTCGCTTATAAATAACCATTTTTATAATTTATATTTTTTCTATAATGAGTGTTATTGTTGAGTAAAAAGATTAATACTCCTTGTAATTAGTATTTTTGGACCCCACATATAGAATTATTAGTATTAGAATTTCTGTAGAATAATTAGCTCATCGCGGCAGACCCAGGTGAAGATGGCGGGACGAGCTTGACACCTACAGAAATGAATGATCTACACCTACCCAAAACCAGCAGAAATAGAAAGAAGAAAGAGAGGCTTTCGTTTTGCAGGCTGAAAACAAATAATTTGCATATGGTGGGTCTGGTTGGCATATTGTTTATTATACATTAATCACAGAGTAATCTCCACCGTCCTCACATAGCTGTAGATATAAGTGAGACTACCAGGAGCACATAATCAAGAGGAACATGTTCATTGCTCATGTTCTCAGTGCAATTATAAGCTCATAATGATGATCTAATGACTCATTTCACGGATGCACCTGTTCTAATATACTGCTCATCGATCATTCTTTATGCAAACCTGTCGCCCTGGTACCGACAGCATGATACATTTGATTTTTGTAACACTTTTTTTTCAAAGATTATGTGTATTGGCATTATGTGTATGATTATTTTGACATGATGGACTTCTTTCTTACTTTCAATGCTATGTGATAGCCTCATTAGTCTAGTGGTTATAAACGCGACTGTGATGAGCCAGGTTCTGGGTTCGAACCCCAGGGTAGTGTTTCTGGGGTTTACCAATATTAATATCTCAGTATCAGCCCAAAATATTGATCTATCTATCTATAGCCGCACATAGCTGATAGATGTCTAGATATCATAGCTATGATGGCCTAATTTGGTCTAGTGGGCATAAATGCGACTATTGATTGAGGTTCTAGATTCGATCCTCAGGTTGGGCAGTGATATTATACCTAGTGGTTTATCAGTAGCAGCCCAAAATATTTACATCAAATTATTACAAATGGTTAGAGCTGTCTTGTGGAATTACAACTTACTGCGATAATCTTATAAATATATATTTCGATTGATACATAATATCACGCGGTACAGGTGCACCTAATAGTACATTTGTTTCAATTTCATGAACGTTAATCTTTTTCACATTTTTCTAAAATCAATAACACAACTAAAGCAGCAACGAAGCAGTTCCAATGCGCAATATAATTATGGAATAGAAACGCTGAAATACAATAAAAATAGAAGCAAGACTGTTTGGCTGACCGCACTGCACTAATTACTGCACCTCGCTGCGTTTTGGTGCAAGCTATGAGCGCAAGCGGGCAGGGGCTGTTTTAGGGGAAAACAGTCAGAGAGATTAATCTCTTTGCATGCAAATTGGAGATATGGGTTGGTCAATAAAGCTTGAAAGCTATTTGTGGTCAGCTGGAACAGGGTGTAAAGTCCCACAAACCTCCATAGCAAAAGGGAGGATCCTCCGACCAGACGGGTGTTGTGTCTGGTCCGGGCAACCGCCCGACGGTTATTGTCGGACTGTTGTGTGTGTTCAAATCGCGCCAAAACTTTGCTTGCGCGAAGCAAGATTTTTGTGACGTCATATCATTATTTCGTAAGTGGTGGCGTTGGTGCCGCTACAGCGACAAGAAAGAAAATAAATTTGCCGTGTTATAAAGTTAAAACTACGAAACGATGCATCGTATTTCAAAGGAGCTTCATCCTCATCAACATCCACATGAAAAAGCCCACGCTCCGGTGACAGCCTCATCCAGGTTTTATTTACGATGGTAATAAGGTCGATTGTTCACCGCCAGACGACCAAAAACTTCTTGTGATCCATGAAACAAAGGAAGACTTTCATATTATTTTTAAAGACGACTCCAAACTCCCTAATTTAACAATCAAAGAAAGGAAAATACAACTTTACGAATACATAATCATTATTATTGAATTAAATAAATGATTATGCATGAAGTAGTTTTTTCTGTATCAAATCGCTTCAGCCTGTACCGTAACCTACAACATCTCAAAAATCCATGAGTCACAAAATTCTCCGTTATCAAAAAGGGCCTTTGTTAAACATTGCCAACTAAAATGTGGTGCAACGAACTTGGTGCATGCTTTGTGTTGCCATGTCAAATATTTGCACAGCTGTTTATCCGATGTGCCATAGACAATGAGGGTCTGATGCGCTAATTGTTCTTCAGGGTTTAATGAACTTCGTCAGCCTTTTGTTTTATTTTTTTCAGGTGATTTGTGGAAAGTGCAACAATAATCTATATCTATACTAATATTACATACACATCATACATCATCAGCCGATTAATGTTTCCACTGCTGGGACATAATCAAGCCTCCTCTCTGTGAGAGTGTATGGGCCGTAATCCAATCAATCCAGTGCGGGTTGGTGGATGTCACATGTCTTCGAATTTTTGGTTCTAGGGCATGTCGGTTTCCTCACGATGTTTTCCTTCACCGTTTTGAGAGCAGTGGTGATGAAATAATTTACACAAAGTAAAGCGTCTGCCTGGGCTCGAACCCACGACCTACAACTTGTAAGTCGCGGCCGATACCAATGAGCCACCACTGCTCCACTATACTAATATTATAAAGAGGAAAGATTTGTATTTTATATTTTTGTATGTAAAAACTACTGGACCGATTTCAAAAATTCTTTCACCGTTGGGAAGCTACACTATCCCCGGGTGACAGAGGCTACTTTTTATCCCAGTATTCCCACGGGAACGAGAAATACGCGGGTGAAACCGCGAGGCGCCCGCTAGTTATCTATAACTAGGGTCAAACAATGTGGCTTTTTGTTTCTGTGTGGGTGAAGGTTGAGTTCTTCTAAACAACACAATGGATTATGATGCGGTTTTCCCTATAGTTCATAAAAATTTATTCAGGTAGGTGTATGTGTTTTAAATATCAATACTGAATATAGGTATAGTGTAGAAATCACGATTTTGTGACATTTCTTTACATGAGGGGATCGAATCTGGCATAAAAAAATAAAATAAAATCAAGACAATATCATCTTAGCGACAATACATATAAAAATGCAGGGAAAATAACACCCTGTTTTTTAATTAAGGATTATTTTTCAAACTCTATTTTAGTCTGAAAATTTGCCATACCTTGGAATTTATGCAGGATTTGAAGCATCCTTAACTCCGAATACTCTTAGACTAAGATTAGAATACAAAAATATTATAAAAAATTAGTAAATTGTTCCTCTGTACATTCTACCCGATGCAGAGGCGGGTCGCTAGGTAATTACATGATTATCAATTAATCTAAATACCATCGGGTCGATTCATAACTATTTATCTAAATACTGACCAAACCAAATACAGACTACAAAATGTAAACAAGTATTTAATCAAATAGACAGAATTATCAATAAATTATTTACATAGCCAGCTTCCATCCAATATCGACGCCTGTATATTGGTCGCATAACATACATCAATTTCAGCGAACATAATATTTTCATGGTTCGCTCCTAAATCACGGTATACCAAGTTATTTTCAGGCAAAATGTATTTTATAGCTTATTTAGAATATTCCTTTATGCCATAAAATTTGCAGACGACCAGCCGAGACTGCCTACGTTCGGTATTGGTATACATTATGTATATATCTTGTGTGATTTGCTTGTAGGATACACATGATAAGATAGATTATTGTTGCTTTTAGGTTCGTTGTGGAATAATTTACTTCAAAACTTGACTGTCGAGGTTAATCTGAGTTTGTGAAAGTCAGGTGATAGATGTGTGTTCAATCGGCCCCATAGCGTTAAACCGTAGGTAGATATTGATTTACATATAATATGACTTTCGTAATAGGTAGGAATAAAAGTAATTACCAACTCGACACGAGAGACTGGACACACGTTTGTCCAGTTGATGAAACTCAAAATGAGTAGCACTTGTTATTTCATCATCTGGACATGCCAAGATTTTTACGCGTGTCCAGATAGTGAAAAATTAATACAATCACATAAAAATCGCGTAAAAACATACAGGTTGAAAAAATTAAAACAGATCTATCGTTATTTCATCATCACATTAATATGTAAATAATGAGCTGCCATCTATATCTGTCTGTATGATTGTCACGCTGAGCGGAGAGGTGAGTCACCGCGACAGTGAGTAACTAACTGATGTATGTATCGCCACCAAACTGTCTATTTTAATCTCTGGACGGCTAACCGTGCGGACTTTTGAACTTTGCAATATTTTGTTTATATTATAGGTACAGTCATTCTGTACGTGTTTTTGTAAACATTCAATAATAATAATATATATTACCTCTATGCCAATTCGAAATAACACGCGTCCTTAGAATGGTAGTGATCTAATTAAGTGCTTATAATTGCTTGTGTTGCTTTAAACAGATTTTAAAGCATATTCTAAAAGCCTGTGTAGAAAAACGAGCCCGAATTATGAATAAGAAAGGGCCTATACATCGGTCATCTTAGTGCTCAGTTAACATTTTATTGAAGACTTTGCTTATGCTAATGCTCATTGCCCACGAATTGCATTTTATTTTATTAGGTCAGCGGTCAGCTGCAGGTGAATTGTGTCCTGTATCTTGCCTCATATGCAACGTTTATTTACTTTCTGCTGTTCTTCTCTGATTTATTTTATTATATTCGGGATCCAAGATAGTCAAATTGTTTCACCAGGACTCATCGAACGTCATTACCTCGTCGGTTTTCTGGTGGTTGCCAATTAATTCTTGCTTTTATAGGCTCAAAATCTCATTTTCTCAGCGATAGAATTTCTACTTTTATAGAGTTTTACCTGTATCGGTGTGTATGTAATCAAAGCATGCAAGTTAAATTTGCCCGACTTCGCGATGTTCGATTGAGCTATATTTGTTTCTCGTGACAATACAATTTTTAACATCAAAACTTGTTTAAAAAAATATAAATGCTTGATTGCATTATCATCATCAGCCAATGTCCCCATTGCTGGGTCACAGGCCTTCTCCCATAGAGGGAGTGAGCTATAATCCACCACGCGGGTACAGTGCGGATTGGTAGATAAGATATCACATGTCTTTGAATTTTTGGTTCTAGAACATGCCGGTTTCCTCACGATGTTTTGAGAGCAGTGAAGATGAAATAATTTACACGACGTAAAGCACATGCTCGGGTTCAAACGACCTACGTCGTAACCACTGGGCCACCACTGCTTACCAATGCTTGTTTTACTTAAAGATTTTTATTAACCTTATCTTTGCAGCCAAATCCTGTAACTATTCCATAACTTAGTAAAGGATGACTAACCGCACGTGTTCAGGAAGGCCTTGGTCCATCTAAATAATGTGTACCATACTTGTGACTCAATGTTACAGTCAGTTCGCTTTTTAAATTCATCACCTAACTGTTTGGTGTTTAACTAGCTATAATATTTTTTATGTTATTTTTTTGCGCGTGATTCATCGGTTCACGGACAGTTTAGTAACGTGATTTGAATTGATTTAAAGTGTTTAGTATTCAGTTTATGGGTAGAGGCTGACAGAACTATAGATTGACTAGGGATTTCATATTTTATTTCAGTGAAACTTTTTTGCTGAAGTCTTATATTTATATTTATATATACTTTATTGTACACCAAGATAAAACAATACAAAAATAAACATTAAAACTAAAACAAATATACAACAGGCGGCCTTATCGCGCTCTGCGATCTCTTCCGGGCAACCTTGAATGGATAGAGATAGCCTGGACACGATATGGGGTTGCACTTGGTGCCAATCTGTGAAGTCTTGTGGTTCGATAGCCATAACTCTTATTTTTAAGAGGACTCTTCATCATCATCACGATCATCTTTAGCTACGCCAGAAAACGTCTACTGCTAAGTACCTATAGGCCTCAATAAAGCCCTTCGACTGTTCCTGCGAATATGTAGCTTCTAAGGTCCAAGGCAGCATACACCTTCGACCACTTTGTTGCTGGTAACAGAATTAACATTGAATGATTTAATTTATCCGTTAAAGTCTAACTTGCCACGATCTGTAAATTACATGAAAAGTCAAGAAAAGAGTGGGTAACATTCCAAGTCTATAAAACTAAACAATAATGATGGCATTATAAAAGTTTTGTAAAAATATGGTACCTTGTTCTTTCAATATGTCGGTATGGGCGTGAATTGGCAGTACGGGTGCTTGCGGTAGTTGGCTCAAGGCGATTGCGATACTTGCATATTGTTTGCTTTACATTGCTTTCCTAGACCTTTGTTATCAAACTGACTTTGTGAGGATTGTAGCAGGTAGTGTTCTGTCGTTGCCGCCTGTCACCATAGGAAAAATGGGACAGTTTTTACTCAAATGGTATGTTAAAGAAATACACGCTTCTTAATGATGGGTTCCTACATTTTTTTTTTTAATGATATATCAGTCAATTTATCGTGACCACGACCACTCTGTCGAGAACAAAGCGAAGAAGAAGAAAATAATGAGTAAAAGTTTTTTTTTATTAAATGTTGGAAGGGGAGTCTTTAAGTCAAGATTTAATAGGTTACTTCTAGACAAGCGTGCTCCATCTTCGATCACAATTATAATCGCTTAAAATTAGGTGCAACGGCAGTCAAACGCGAGCCTATCAATAATAATTAAAAAATGTAGGCAAAATATTTTACTAGCTTCTACCAGCGGCTTCGCCCGCGTGAAAAGTGTTTTCTTATCCTAAAAGAACATTATACCGGGATAAAAAGTAGCCTATGTGTTATTTCAGACTTTAATCTATCGCTGTGCCAAATTTTATCCAGATCTGTACTGCCCTTCTTGCGTGATTGAGTAACAAACAAACATCCATACATCCAAACGTTCGTATTTATAGTATTAGAAAGATAAGATTAAAGGTGGCTTTAGCATTTACTTAAAAATATTTAGATAATAAACTATATCAAACACACAGTCTAACCATTAATCAATACTCAAGTATTATTAAACAACAAAATATTAAACCCCAAAATACAACTAACAACATAAAAGGAATAATTTTGTGAAATTATGTTCAAAGCAACAGCAATATTACTACCTAAATGGAAATGATTCAAAACAGCAATATTTCACAGTAATTAATTAGTTTATTGAGCAAAGCACTCACAAACAAACATTGGGGAATTGTAATAGGTACATTTTTGCAGAATAAATGTTTATATTTGCGATGAATTAATTGAAATTCGAAATGTTTGTGGACTTCCGTTTATGTATGGTATAACTACAGTACAGTAGGTTAGGTAGGTAGTTGGTAGAGGAGCTCGTGGCTAAATATTTTCAACCACACGGGTCACTCTTAGCCAATTCCCACACTGCACCCGCATTACGCAGCGTAGCGCGGGAGTGCGGGTTCTTAAGTTGCTTGAAAGTCTCTTTGCATTGAAAACACGCGTAGTGCAACACACAGAAAAAGCATTCACGCGCATTGTCGATACTTCATCGCCACGCACCCCGCAGCGTATAGTGGGGCGGTGTGTGAATCGCCTTAGGGATAGCAACGCTTGGCGATTTCGTTCCGTGGATGGATGACTATCCAGTACACACCGATACTCCTCCCTGCCTCGAAAAGCACGATAAGCTGTAAGGTCTCTACTGTCGTTGCAGATTTTGACAGTCGTTACGGTAGCCAGAAGCAAATCTTGGCTAACGGTATCGAGTTACCCAGTTACTGGGTTGTAGTGTTCAGATACACAGTCGCTCCAGGTCAAATACGGGAACTCATTTGAATCCGCGGATAGACTGGAAACCGACCCCAACGTATTTGAGCAAATTCGTGATAGATTGATTTTCTCTACAAATGAAAACTCGGAAAAAAAGTTGTAGCAAGATGAAAAAAAAAAAAGAAGAATAAGGTGTGATATAGACACAACAGTCATATGAGAAGCGACAACGCTTTCTAATAGAAGTAGAAAAAATAAAATAAACAAACCAATATAGAGAAAAAAAACAATAAAGGGATAAATAAATAAACAACGATGTATGAATGTGTGTGAAGCAAAAGAAGTATGGAAGGATCGTAGCAGGTGGCGTTCTGTAGTTTCTGCCTACCCCATGGAAAAAAGGCGTGAGTTTATGTATGTATATAAAAACTATAAAGAATGATATGTAAATTCAAATTCAAATTAAATTTATTGCTTCCATAATGTACACACAGGTGGTAAATATAAGTTACAGAGACAATTATGGACCCTGTCGGGCACAGCAACATTCTAGATACAGTCAGTGTCTAGGAGAGAGGAATAGCGCTCAATATTATTACAAATAAAAATATTTTCCTTATCTATTAACATTTTAGTTATCTATTCCATTTGTACTTTCAGAACACAACATAGACAGTGAAAATTACCTCTTTTTTAGAGAAACACATAGGTACCATAAGCGCAGTATTATATTTGACAAAATACGGAAAATTTACAGTATTTTTCAGCTTTAAGAAAATTTAGCTCAACAGAGCAATGTATTAAAACCATTTGAAAATGACCACCCAGCGGAATAGAACAGTACAACTTTGAATGTGGACTGGCCAACTAAACAATTCTCCAGTGACCAGATCCGTTGGCAGCCTTGCCAAGCTTGCAACTTTTTGCCAAACTACCCTCCAGATGCATCCAGGAAAATTATCCCCAATCAAAAGTTAACTTTATTCATACGACTTAAGGTTGGGGGCAGTTGAACTTAGTTAGAAAATTAAGATGGTTTTCGAGTTATATACAAAAGTGGACAGTGTTAATAGTAAGTGTCCTTCGAATTGTTATTATATACTTTTTGTTTTGGAGCCAAATGGAGGGTAGTCTACATTTGGTTTTTCAATTCGGGGTAACCTTGCTTTTGTTTTACAAAATTTTGGACGTAGAGTTTTTGTTAATTTTAGCCACTTCGAATTGTTATTATATACTTTTTGTTTTGGAGCCAAATGGAGGGTAGTCTACATTTGGTTTTTCAATTCGGGGTAACCTTGCTTTTGTTTTACAAAATTTTGGACGTAGAGTTTTTGTTAATTTTAGCCAATGGGATACTTGCGAGAATTTTTAAAACGAGAATCTCTAAAATGATGGTATTACGAGTTTGCACAAAATGTAATAAGACAAGAATTTATTAATATTCTAATAATAATTTAAAAATAATGCATTAATATTCAAACAATAATTTAATAATAATTCAATAATAATTTAATAATATTTTTTATAATAATTGTTTTTTTTAAGTATTTTAATTACTGTATTCCTTCCCTTTTCTCGTTCTTTACCAAAGGTCATTATTTGTAAATTAATTGATTTAAAATCGATGATTTTTGGGGGGGACCTGGTAATCTGTGTGACAGGATTTCCTAGTGCAGATACCAGTCTCCCACAAAGGATTAAATAATGTTGCACTTTTATGTAATAGTTTGTAAGACACCTTTGTGGAAGAGAAATAAATACTTATGTTATGTTATGTTATGTTCAATAATTTGTTTTTTAAAACAAAATACCTATAGTAAATTTCGGTAAAATCGAATATTTCTGGTAACTAAGTAATTTTCTATTACAGGATAGAAATATTATACATTGTTAATTGGACAAGGCTGCTAAACTTCAAAACCACTGGAACTCGTGAACAGTCGCCAAGGCAATGAAGCTCGGCGAGCTCCGGAGAAATATCCATCAACAAAATTATTCATACATAGATACGTAACTTTGCGATCTCAATACTAAAACTTGTTACGCACAGATGCATACCTATAGGACCGCTTTGTTGAGGAAAGTGTTTTTGGTATGACACCGGTTATTTTTAACCACATTCCTAATTCCATAAAAGAGAAACCAGTAACAACTTTTTTTGTTGTAACCACCTGTTGTTGTGTTTTTTGTTGTTGTTGTTGAATCTATTCTATTCAGAGAATAATAAATGAGATGCAAGAAAAACACATAATTTCGAATTCTTTGCATAACAGGGACGATACAGAACAGAACGAGACCTATAGTTACAAAGATTCGTTTGCAACTGAGATAAGTCCAGTTTCCAAGCACCACGGATTAAAGAAAGGAAACACGTTTACCAATATTAATGGATATTATTTATCTTCTAAGCGAATTTGCTGATGGGTCGAAGCGATTTGATTTTTAGCATACCGATGCGCGATTTTCACTAAGCGAAATCGCAAGTACGTTCACATGGACACAATGCGACGCAAAGCGACCGATTTGCACTAGAAATTTTCTTAGAAAATACGTGCGCGATATTGCCAATCGACACAATTTAAATTGCGTCGCACTATGAGTAAGGTTTCTAAAACTAACCAGCACCAAATACTTCGTCATATCATTGAGATAAATTGAACAAACAACAGGCATTAAATCCCTATCAACTTCAATTTCAATTCAAGTATCCCATATATAAACGGCCCCATAAAACTACCTACCCAAACAGTCTCGCAGTATCAAAGATCGGTCTTCTAAAGCCATCGCGGGGTTATTCAGCCAATCCCTTTTTCTCTTAGACCACAATTCTACCTAAATTTCTTTTGAACACCGTCCATACATCAACTTACTTCCACCTCGTAATCTGAACTAACCTCTGAAACCTTTATAGTGTACGATTCGAGTCCGCTACGATTTGTTAATGACGATCGTGTTTTTTTCTTATACAGGAAGGCTCGAGCTTTAACCACTATCTTACCTGATGGTAAGCTGATGTGGTCGATGGTGAAGCATTCTTGCCTAGAAGTAACCTATTCACACTGGACTTAAAGACCCCTAGGTTGTAGCTATCAGGTAACATAGTCTCCGGCAGGGAATTCAACTCGAACTGTACGCATAATTAAAGTATTACCAAAACGTTTAGTGCGTATGGGTGCGATGTCCACCGATGATGAAATGTGCTAGGTGGAATTAGGTCATGCAATTCTAGTGTCTCATATTAGCCGGTCCCGTGCGTCTCGCATCCAGCGGATTCCTTCATCCTTATTTATTTAAAATAGCACAGCCACATTCTACAACAGAAAAATCCAACAATGACAGATCCAATGCACATAACAATAACAAGTACGGCGTAGGTACATACATCATGATTACATTGTCACCCCTAATTAACTAGTCACAATTCAATTTTAAAATATATAATAAAAAATGCAGGTTAAAAATCAGTATAGTAATATAATTTGGATAAAATAAAATTACAATATTTTAATTAAATGCTTTTAAGTTAAATGTAAATAATTAATAACATTCTTAGTTCAGTTACTGAATAATAATTAAGTTTAAAATAAGTAGATATTATGTTTTATCTTAAAAGTTTCAAGACTAAGGCATGAGCCTTATAGGCCGTTAAAGTAATACCCATATTCAATTACACTTGATGACAACTAAAGAAAAGCTTTAATAAAACTGCTTTGTATGGATCTTCAAGAATTTTCCGAGTGTTGAAAATCTAACATCGCAATAATATTTAGGCGTTCCTTTTTTAGTGAAATGCATTAGTCTATCTTTGACTTCAATGCAATTATTAAAGTGCACGGACGAACTGTGCACTTGGAGCTGTCAATGTCACTTTGACGTTTGACTATCGCTATTGGCGGTCGAGAAGAACGCAGGGCGCCGCGCGGGTAGGTGGGAGTAGGGTCACTTGACGTACGATGTGCAAAGTTATTTTACCGTGTAGTAACGATACGATTCCCAAAGATCGTATTCACTAACGAACTTCACTTGTGGGTAACTTAGCTTCGCCAGCCACGCCCATCAATCTATGCTTTCCACAACGAAGTACAGACTCCGTACGTTACTGCACATATTTCCTGTTAATACATTCCATTCCAGACCTTATCATGAAGAAAATAGAGATGATGTAAACCGCAGAGTTATCCCAGTTAAGGCGGATCGCGGGTTGAAATTGATTGTGGAAGTCTTTATAGTGCTTAATGAAAGAATTGAAACAGATAAAATGGAGTCGGACTGGACTTGGGTGGCTCCATTTTAGTTAGCGTTGCAATTTTTGGATTCCATTTGGCTGTTTTTGCGTATTTTCTCGTGCCAATGCGAGGTTGTTAATGATAAGTGTCGAAGTGAAAAGTGCAGTCGATTGTAACTTTTTAAGTGTTTTGATTTAGAGAGGAAATGGAGAGCTTAGCTGGGCCATGCAATAAATCTTAGTCAAGAGCTCATAAATTAATTATGAATTGTTTAATACAAGTATTTAATGTTTAAAATGGCTTGTGATGACTTTTTCTTCGCAGGACGCTTCACAATTCTTATTCGAATTCCTAATTTAAACATTTGTCATAATAAATAAACTCACGCCTTTTTCCTATGGGGTAGGCAGATTTTACAGATGCTTTAACATTGCCAGACTCAACATTCATAATCACAACACAAAACTTCGTAGCATTTTCCTTCGAACTACGAAACTACTAATCACTTTCACTAATCAAGTGCAAACGGGCCAGCTTGTTCAGCAACCAGTTAGTTTACAAGACGAGTCGTACAAATCAGCTGGTTCTAAGCTGTCGTCAGCGGAATCAAATGGCTACGGTGAATTTCAATACAGAGGTCATGTTGTGGAGAAATATACAGAAAGTAAAAGAGTTTTAAAGCTGTTTTTTTGCGAGATATGTGATTGTCAGACGGCACTCGACGCTCAATAATAACTGGTGCATTAGTCGATCTTCGAGGTTAATGCCAAGATCAGTCCGTGGATAACCGATAACCGTCCATTACAGACCGAGAGTCCTTATCTCTGTAAGCACACCAAGTCGATGGTCCCGGCTGCCTTTTGTACATTATTGGCATTCATTACGGGAAGCCAGACACCAGTCTTGTCAAGGGTTATAGTGTTACCCAGTTACGTGTAAGGTAGTGGAAGTCAGATAGGCTGCCGCGCCTTTCAAATAGCCTGGCATAGAAATTGGTCAATTCTAGGAAGACCTCAAGAGCTGTTTCAACTTCGACTTCTGCTTCTCCGCTCTACGTCCCCCATTTGGTATTCCCGTCACGCGCGCCTCACGTAGGTCGATATGACAGCTCCAGTCTCCAAAATTGAATTGATTTTTATCAAGCGTCGAGCAAACGCAACGATTTTTTGGCTGATTCCCCTTTTTTATTATTTGTCCTAGAAGGGTAATCTTTATTGAGGTGTGAAAGGAATACTGATATTATTGTAGATGTTTATTTGTTTTTACAGTGACACGTTTACGTATTCGAATGTGAATTGATCTACTTATGGAGATGTCCCCTTTTTGTGCTTTCCAGATGCTGACGCCTCAAAGTAACGATCTGTGACTTATTGCTTTTCAAAATGGAAAGGCGCTTTGTGAAGGAAATAAGAACTCTTGGCTAATAACAGCGGAACTACGGATCGATCGACAAGGTTAAGCAACGCATGGTGATATATGAGTGAGCATCCTTTATATTATTGAGGCTTCTTTCTTTTTCGTGTGAAGGTGTGGCCACCTCTGGGTCAGAGTTAATTAAGCCGCCTCTGGGAACCCCACAGGCCTCTGACTTGGCTATTTTAGACTTACATTAACTATATAAGTCCAGGTTTCCTCAAGATGTTTTCCTTCACCTTTGCCTGTGATGTTCAAGATAACCTTAGAAAGTACATATGAATTTGAAAAAGTCACGTTGGTTCTTGCCCGGATTTGAACGCACGACCTCAAGCACGAGAGGCGAGGTCTTAGCCATTGTGCCACCACGACACTCCACGACGGAAAGCACGTTAAGCCGTTGTTAGTTTTTGCTGAAATTTGTAGATCGGTAACAGTCGTTACAGTAATCAGAACCCAGAAAATCTGACACCAATCAATCTGCCTTGCCTTTTCCCAACTTCATTGGGG
Source organism: Orthosia gothica (assembly GCA_949775005.1). NCBI lineage: Eukaryota > Metazoa > Arthropoda > Insecta > Lepidoptera > Noctuidae > Orthosia > Orthosia gothica. The sequence goes on along the minus strand of OX459046.1, from coordinate 2,709,786 downwards.
TCGACTTCCAGTCTAACCGGATTCAGCTAAGTACCAGAGTTTTAAATGGAGCGACTGCCTATCTGACCTCCACAACCCAGTAACTGGGTAACACGATACCTCTTGGGTAGACTGGTGTCAGATCTAAGGCTTCTGACTACCCGTAACGACTGTCAAAGATCTTCAAATGACAACCGGGACCAACGGCTTAACGTGCTTTCCGAGGCACGGAGGAAACTCGGTATATTGAAATGGTCACCCATCTACGGACCGACCTCGTCAAGCGTTGCTTAACGAGCCACGAGCTCCTCCAGAAAATCTGACACCAGTCTTATTTATTAATCACAAAATCCGCAGCTCTTAAAAATACCTTAACACACTTATTGTACTACTATTACCAAGAAGCCAAGAAGAGTATCGTGATACCCAGTTAGTGGGTTGTGGAGGACATAGAGGCAGTCACTCCATGTATAATACCGGTATTCAGATATGTCAGCCTGGATTGCAAGCCGACCCTGATATAAGCTGCAAAATAGCTAGGCAGATTAAAAGTGTTGTGTAGCTTTCATGTTTTAGCAACATTAAATTAATAGTTTATAGACTGAACAGGTGGATAATGGAGTAATTTTGCGACGCAAATTATGGACTAATCACGAACTATTTCCTTGCGTTGTGGAGGCACAGTCACGTTAGAAAAATACGTTTCCTATTCACATTGCTTTTGTTAAAAGCATTATATGCGACGGCTTTCAGGGACAGTAAATGAAACATTGTCAGTACACAGGTGTAAGCAGATGCGTAATATCAGCCAATAAAGATTACATTGCTAGGACACAGGCCATCTCTCTGTGAGAAAGAGTGAGCTGTATGTAATCCACCACTACGCAGGGCCAGGCCCAGTGCGGTAAATCATCATAAAGCTCGAAAAGTGTGACTTTTATCAATACAGATGCAATATAAAAATAATTATCAATCTAGGGGTCTTTAAGTCAAGAGTGAATAGGTTTTTTCTAGGCAAGCGTGCTTCACCGTCGACCACATCATGGCTTACCATCAGGTGAGATTGTTGCCAAGCGCAAGCCTATAAACGAAAAAAAAAAAGCTGAAAGACGACCACTGCTGAACATAGGCCTCCTCCAGGCGTCGCCACATTGATCAATCTCGTGCGTCTGGCTTCCAGCGCATTCCCCCAGGACATCGGTCCACCTAGTGGAAGGCCTTTCAAAGCATCGTCTTCCGGTTCGCTAGATATATATATCGTAAACTTAACTGTAGTAAATTAATGTTAGGTTCAAGTTTCAACCATTGCAAATAGCACAAACCATGAAATCTGTTTCAAACACTGTTTACGCTGCGAAGCCTTTCAAACTACGAAACCCGATCCCAATCAGCTACCTTACAAATACAATTTCATATTACAAACACCCGCAATTCAAAGTCAAGAAGCAGCATAATTTAGTAACAGAATGTTCTAAAATGTAACAATTGTAATTCAAAATGATTAAGTCCTGTCACGTTTTGGAACAAGTGAGTTCGCAAGTTCGTCTGAGCCGTGCCTTATCTCGAACTTCAAACTCTGATTGGTTGTTGCGCATTTGAAAGTATGATAATAATGGCGTGTTCAGATCAAGTAAGTTTGGTAAAGAGGCTGGTGATGAATCATTTGAGATTGTTGGATAGCTTTTGAATCATTAAGGGCCTGTGAATTTGGGACAAAAGTTTTGCTTTAATGCAACAATCGAGAGACTTTAGTAAGTAAGATTTGAGTCTAGTAAGAATTTATTTAGGTTTGCTCAAACATAGTGGAATTTACGAGTAGATTATTCAGATTTTTTTTATTGCCGAGTAATGCTCAATATTTGAGAGTATTTTCAATTTTGTGTAAGAAATTAACAATACCTATCTGATTGATAAAATAAAGAAGCTTCATCTTTTCGTGTGAGGATGTGGCTACCTCTAGTGACAGAGTTAATTAACCGCCTCTGGAAACCCCACAGGCCCTTGACTTGGCTATTTCATACTTAAATTAAATATATAAGTCCAGGTTGCCTCACGATATTTTCCTTCACCGTTGCCTGTGATTTCCAAGTTAAACTTAGAAAGTAAGTCACATTAGTACTTGCCCGGATTTGAACCCACGAAGTCTTAGTCATACAGAACCTAGCTTGCTTGCTTATTTGTAGTCGGTCCAGCATAATATCGTACAGAAAACCTGGACTTTCCCAAATTGAAATCACCAACGCGCAGTGAGCCTACCTGGTAAATGTCAGTGTTCGTCTCTACTAGTATCCTGTAGTGACACAACAGTATAATCAGCTTACACTACTGGGAATCAGGACTCTTCTCCGGAAACGTTTCTCTTTTGCGAACAGTAGCGATTAAATGATTTACAGTTTGAACCCACGACTTACTCGTCGGTCACGGCCGATTCCACTGCTCCGTAATACAACAACGGACCAAAATTATTTAAATATTTACTAAATTATCGACCCAAATATGTAAAAATATAAAGGTAAGCGTGTCTCAAATGGTCCATTAAACGAGTTTCACGATAATTGTTCGGCGCGGACAATTTTCTTATAAACGCTGTGTTCTAATCACGCTATCGCAAAAACAGGGTGACCCGCATGTAGCTTAGGGCTGCCGCGACGTGTGACTGCTTTATGGGTTAAGTTGTTTCTAATATAATAGGAAAAATAAGATCAGTGCCCATGCAACGCTTCTTTGTGCGTTTCGTACCTATGTGTGAAATATATTCGTGGTCAGCCTAAATATGGCAAGGCTGAAGTTGAAGTCTGAAGATCTAAGGTTCATGTTCAAGAAGGTCTTTGACCAGGTTGTTATTTGGATAAGTATTTTCACCGCAGTCTGTGTTTTCAAAGTATATTTGATTAGAATTTTACTATGACTATACTTAAAACAAGATTTAAAGTCATGTTTATGCGCTCTTCCTGAAATTATTTATTGTAGGAGAACTAAAAAGTGCAATAACCATGTTGCTGCTTTGATCTGGTAAATCCGTTTCATCTGAAATCTGCCGCGTGATGCCTACAACTTTCCTTTGTGACCAAAAAGGAGAAGTATCTGCGCTTGAACGGTGGGCGACATTACGCTGTTTGATTTTCAGCTTTTCAAGTTTAAGGTAAGAAAGATATTACCAGCATCCTTCTTCAGCACCAAATTTACGGAGCGTCTATACTCTTATTTTCATCTCTGCCTCTGTAAAAACAGTCATTAAAGATGCTTTTCCATCACTAAGAACAAAAGAGAAGACAATTTAATAGGTGGCCTGTATATCTTCTAATGTGGGGATTGTTTAGGTTTTAAAGTATTTTTTCAATAGTTTTTTTTTTCATCCCAGATAAAGTATGATATAACTCACTAACACAATCTACTTCACAGCTATCCGCAATCAAATCAAAGACAATATCGATATGATTTCCAGTCCAGCGAAACAATAACTTTTCAATTTCCTGTTTATCACTATATCATTATTGCGCTTCCTTTAAATACAAAAAAAAATATTATTACGACGCGAGACATCCCTACCCCGGTACGGTGACAAGCTAACGGCTTCGCAGCTCGGCTATGCGTACGCGCAAGATTCTGGCGCGGTGGACAGAGTACATTAACGGGTTATTATAACAATAAAGGACTGTATTTATAAACACTTTCTAATGACAAGCAGATTTTTAATTCAAATTTTCTGCACTGGATCACAGTAAAATCAAATACTGAATTTGTCAGATTCTTAATTCAAATTTTCTGCACTGGACCACAGTAAAATCAAATATTGAATTTGTCATTACATTTTGACGATGATGTGCTCGACGATTAAGCACGTTTGCCTAGAAAAAACTTATGCTGCTCTCTGCATGCTGTCTCCTATTATTGAAGAAGTACACGATTAGAAAACCTTTTTTTACCTTGATTTCCTGAATTTACCTGAAGGTTGGACCACAGTTAAATCAAATACTGAATTTGTCATTACATTTTGACGATGATGTGCTCGACGATTAAACACGATTGCCTAGAAAAATGTTATGGTGCTCTCTGCATGCTGTCTCCTATCATTGAAGAAGTACACGATTAAAAAACCTTTTTTTCCTGAATTTACCTGAAGGTATCCGCTTATATTGGAGACCTCTAATCAATCTGCCAATCGTCTACACTCGAAGTTGTAGACAATTATGTCCAGTTAGGTCTAACTTCGAGAAAGAGGTCAACCATCGAATCCGACTTGGCTGGGCAGCCTCCCGCTTCCGCGACAAACTCCGCTCGCGCTTCGGAGCAGAGTTTTTATTTAATTCGATTGGTTGGCTCCACTCCTCTTTTCTCCGCTCTGCGCAAAGTGGACAGGCAGCCTTAACGCGTTTTCTAAAGCACGGAAGAAACTCGCCATGAAAAGATGCTCACCCATCCACGTATTGACCTCGGCAAGAGTTGCGTAACCTTTAAAATAGACCCGTGTGACTGTTATTATTTAGCCACGAGCTCCTCCATCATTGTTACAGTAAACACCTTGTAAAATAAATAAATAACTAAAACAAAAAAATAAACCCAGCAATGTAAAGCATCCAACTTAAAGACAACTTCGGCGCCGGCGCAGACGGCGTAATGATCGGTGGCGCCACCTAGCGGCGGATAACGGAGCGCCTTGATTGGTTAATATATGTTTACACCTTTATTACAGCTATAATTTCTACTCGATCTGCTTGCCATTGCGCAACAGTGGGCTTAATTTGTGCCTCTGATTGATCTTGGGTGCTTGGAATATGTGCAAGATAGATATGACATGGTGACTATAAGTCAGGAGGGAATAGGTTACTTCTAGGCAAACGTGTTCTAACGTTGACCGCATCATCGCTTACCATCAGGTGACGAGGTGAGATCAGGTGAGAGTGGTCTAAAAGCGAACCTATCAATAATAATAAAGATTTGTTAATGTTATGCACAGCAAGTACAGCTCTTTGTGATGGAGGCCCATCCGTGGAAGTTCTGCTATCTCCATATCTACTTCAGCAGTCCAACAGCGTTGCTGTTTTCCGGTTATAAGGTAATGGATATCGGTGTAATTAGAAGCACAGGAGTCATTTCAGGTCTGCTTTTAGTATATAAACGGTGGAAAACACCAAATATTAAATCGGAAGAAACGTAGCATGGGGACCCCCTAGGGAGATAGATCGGATGATCTTAAAAAGCAGCTACGAAAGACTAAATTTTAATGCGGAAGGCGGAGGGTTGAGTGTGTGGCACAGCCTTTGTCCACTAATGGACTATGATAGGCCAAGGATTCCATAACTGTCTAGTTGTAGACTGCAACCTAGGGTATCTTGCTGGCATTGAATATACATATGTTTGTACCTACATAGAATAGGCTATATAAATATGGCAATTTCAGTCAGCCATTTACACATCAAAAGCAATATGATTTAGGTTATCAAGTTGAAACAAAGGCAAGTTCTTCACACAATAAGCTCAATAAACTGTCACAACAAACTCATGCGCAGCTTTTACAACATTGCGCAGTTTGCCAAACAGCACTATTTTCACCGAACCACAATGGAACATAACAGGCACACTGTCTTCACTTCAACAAAAACGTATAAAATATTCCGGGTTTTATTATGAAAAACAATGTAAGGTTTAAACCTGTCATCAGCTCATACATTCTCATTAAAGTATTTACGAATAATCGGCACGATGATGCGATGGTCCGCGTACAACAATGTCGTTCCTTATTTCAGACAGGAGTTTTAATTTATTGTCTCTGTTTCAAGTTTACTAAGTCTTTCTGTGTTTCAAATGTCGGTTTTCTGATTCGCGGATTATCACTTAAAGCGTTGGTTCCCAACCTGTGGTCCAGTAATCCCAAGAGCTATTAAAAAAAATAGCACTAGCAACTTTAACACCTATTAATTACCATCTATACCCTATTTTGCGCTAGCAAACATTACAACTCATAAATAACATTGCTGCAAACTGATTTTAAATTTCTATAAAAAAATATATGTTTTCTACTTCATTTTGAAAACCAGATATGCTACAATTTTGAATGTATATATTTATTTATTTTTGATTAAAACAGTTTCTTTTATTCCCCCCAAATCAAAAAAAGGTTGGTAAACACTGACTTAGGATTGGGTGAGTCAAGCTTTTTAATTTGCTGTGTGTACGAAGACAGTTTTATAATACTACCGTTTCTGTATGACTTAAAAAAGGTGGTGAAGTGTGTCTGGCTTGTTAGTTTATTGCGAGAACTGCTTTCCGAGACAACGGCTTTCATCGTCATAATTAAAACGTTTTTCTGCTAAACATAAGATTTTAATAAGTGTTAAAATAAATGCTCAGTAAGTATTGCTATAATGATCACAAAATTTAGAAGATTTCAGCCTGGTGATTTGTTCTCGAATAATCATCAAAGACGTCCACTGCTGACCATAGGCCTCTCCCATGCGTCTCCATATCGATCAGTCAAGTGCTTATCGCATCCAGCGCACTGCCGCGTCCTTAACCAGGTCTTCGGTCAACCATGTGGGGCGCCTTCCAATGCTTAGTCTTCCAGTACGCGGTCGCCACTCCAAAACCTTTTGGTTGCTAGATAATTATTAGAATAGCAAGTATTGGCAATGCTGCACTACCTTTGCCCATAATAAAGGTAGATAGACCAATGAAAATAAACACCTGAAACTCTGCCTACATCAAATAAACAGGAGCTACATTACCATATCAATACACGAACAAGCTCAATGATTCACGCAAGCCCCACAACTACAAGTACAGTCAGTATAAAAAAAACCAGCCGCAAAAAATCTAAACCGCAGGAAGCGGTCAGCGACGTAGACCGTCGAATTTATTTGCGAACGGTACTTGTCGCAGAGTATTATGTTACGAGGAAGTTAACGCTATTGAGATAAGGGTATCGGCAGTATATCCACGCTACTCAAACACGTTAAGAAATGCCACAGACTAGGTACTTAATTGTCCAAGATCCCAGAGCCCCCAGACGTAACTTATTTCGTTATTTGCACCTATTACCGAAATAATTAAAGCAAATGTCAACCGAGGTAACATCTGCTCTCAGACTATTATTTATTTACTGATTAAGCGTTAACATATTACTGAACAATATTCTGTAAATCTAACATAAAAATCAGAACACAGACCTTTAGGCAAGTGAGTAATGTTTTTAAGTATCTTTAGTATCTGCAGCCTTATTGCGTAATGAATTCGGCAAGGCAACGGGCAAAGAGTATACAAAATCGACCAATCATACAGACGGAAATCCACATCACATCTTTAATCTCGCATGTGATTGGTCCATTTTTCATACTCTTTGGCCTTTGCCTTGCTGAATTCATTACGCAATAAGGCTACTAGACCCTGTAAATTGGCTATCGACAGCCGCCAACCTATCAGGTACACGTCCGTTCAAAGAACATACTAAAACTATTCTATTCCACACATTTTGTGCAGGAGAAAATAAGTAACGTCCCTCAGACGTTACTTATTTTCTCCTCCTCTGGGATCTTAGTCTATAAGATTTTGCAGCGTCACAAGTTACCTTCCTGTGGAAACTTTGAAATTGAATGTGACATTTGAAAGGGGTATTTTTGACGCTATGGAAATGCCGTGTCGTGGTAATTGATTAAGAGTAATGTAACGGAAGGAGATATTAATATTAATAGCTACAAAAATATGACATTACAATCTGTCCTTTCTCTTTCTAATAAGAAATTAATTGCTTACATTATTCGATCTATCGATCTGCCTAGCCTTTTCCAACTTTGTTAGGGTCGGAGAATCACAAGATGCACTTAAATACAAGTATTTTAAATGGAAGGAATTCTCTCTAGCCTTCACAACCCAGTAACTGTGCATCATGATACATCTAGACAAGAATGGTTGGTTGATTTCGAATTTTCGGCTATCAGCCGGTACCAATGGCTTAGCGTAATTTCTAAACCACGGACGAGTCTCTGAATGTAATATATATAACCCACCTACAGATCGACATCGGCAAGCGTTGCTTACCTAGAAGGTGGACCCACATTTTTATTACTTATCACTTAGCCACAAGCTTCTCACATTATATGGAAACGGCAGAAAGGGCCTAGAAGGTTATACATGAATCTTATTGGTGATGTTCTTCAGAAGGAAAGGTGCGCAGCATTCATAATTCGACGTGCGTGTATGTTAGATGTATATACGTAAATGAAGCAAAAGAAGTAGGTATGTTAGGATTGTCGGCGGTTTCTGCCTGCCTCCATACGAAATGTAGAGGTGAGATGAGTTTATGTATGTATCGTGGTCACATCTTATAATTGATCACTTTATAAAACAAAAATGAAATTATTGTATTTCGTCTTTGTATTGAGCTAAATAATAATGGCCGCAAGGGTCGATCTTCAAGGTTAAGCAACGCTTGCCGAGGTGTGTTGTGAGGTTGTGTTACCCAGTTACTGGGTTGTGCCGGTCAGATAGGCAGTCGCTCCATGTAACATACTGGTACTCAACTAAGTTCGGTTAGACTGGAAGCCAACTCCAACCTAGTTGGCAAAAGGCTAAGGCAGATGGACGGATTGATTGTATCTGGTCATAACATAATTATGTATTACTAGCTGCACATGGTGAGATAGAGGGTTTTTTATTTTATTATTGTTTAAGTGTATGCTTAATTCTCGTGTCTCCTGTGCGGGTCACAAATAAATATTTTTCTTTATTTCTTTTCTTTTCTTTCTAGCTTCGCCTGCGTGAAAGTCGTAATTTATCCTGAGGGAACATATTCCCGGGTAAAAAGTACCCTATAAGCTATTCCAGACTATAATCTATCTCTGTACCAAATTTCATCCAGATCCGTCTAGTTGTTTGAGCATGATGAAGTAACAAACAAACAAACACACACACAGAAACTTTCGCCTATATAATATTAGTGTGATCAAATTGCCTACATAATTAGTACCAAAAATATAGACACAATGCAAACTCCGTACTCAAACATCCTATTACTCATTCCTCGTCAAAAGCTCACAGTTTTATTTACACAGTGACATCACAATGGTTCTTTGCGAGTTTTTACTCGTCTAGACAGTACTTTTGGCTCAAAATTAATGAATCCCTACCCATGAAAGGTGTCTGGGTTATTTTGCAATGTTTTCATAAGCATATTTCATTTGGAAAGTGATAAATCGTCAGAGGTGTTCGGATGGAGTCGAGTCAAATGAAATTATTATTATTTTCTGTCAAGAACATTTTTTAGTTTTAAATGTGGAACGAATAAATCTTGAAATGGTAAAGGTTAAGCTTCTGCGTCACAGAAGTCAGGTTATTACAGAAATTATTACTAAGTTAGGTGTCAGATTTAGATCAATCAGTATAAAAATCAAGTAAGTTTAAATGTGATGTGTGTGTGTGTGTGTGATGTGTTTATGTATGTTAGTATTTTCCATTGGGCAAAATGTTTCAATAGGTGGAAACTTAAATTTTATCTGAAAAATAAGAAGAGCGATTGTTTGTAATAATATTTTATATTCAAAAGCTGTCAAATTGCGTTAAATTACACCTAATTAAAGGCAATCTTTGATGAAATGTTCAATTTTTATTTGTATACCAAAACCTGTTACAAAACTTTTCTAATAATATATAATTGTTCGGTCAATTGTTACACATTCATAATTGACACTAATGTCAACAAAATCATGTAAACCCACCCACCAGTCAAAATTATGATTCATAACAATTAATACATTAAACCATATTACTGAAGCAATATCTGTTATTGAAACTTCACATCATAATTTGTACCCAAATTAATCCGAAATCCATAATGAAACTGAATGAAATCCCCGTTGAAACTGAACTGAGTTTACCCTTAACAGTTATTTAATTCAATTTGGTCTCATCCATCAAACTATCTGTCAAACAGTAATTCCCAAAGCAATACCTTAATAAAATAAGGAGTTCATTAAAACAAAAGTTCATCTCTGAATTAATGACTAAAATTATTGTACCTTTGGGTCTCATTGTAAATTCCGATATACCAGACCCCTTTTAAGTACGGAAGCGAACGCAAGTCCTGTCCTTTATCCTTTCAACCCACACGCAATTTTCAACCTTAATTTTATAGTACATTGGTTAAAATATCCTGTACATTTTTGCCATGGGGTTCCAACCTGCGTTCATGTCATACATTTGCCATAAATGCCAATGCTATAAACTACGTTTTGATGGGGAAGCGTTCCCCATAAACTTGAGTAGGGTATTAATATGAAATTACATAATTATATTAAGAATGGTGATATTTAGTGTGGGATTTAAATTAACCAATTTTAACTATAAGAGGTTATGGTTTAAAGTTTCTGTTGGTGTTTGGGGAATGAATGGAAATTTGGGAAATTGCTTGAAAGTTGTTAGTGTTTTGGGGGTATTATGAAGGGTTATGAAGTCAAAATGATATTTATGTAATTTAAGTAACATCGTAGATCTATAAAAGAAGAAAAACGTTGCGTCCTGTGCTTTCAACTAACCTTTCCTTTAATCTCCTAATTCTTTTCTTTTGATCTTTTGTTTCCTTTAATTAACTTAAATAATAATTTATTTCTACTCCTTCGTGTCGCCGGCACGACAATAATTTAGATTCTTCCAGCCCAAAACTTTGCCATTTCCATGGCAACGTCAGTGGCTGCACATAGTTCACAGTTAATAATCTACCAAAACAAGTGTTTTCCAATGTGGTGTTTGGACAATCTTGCTTTAAGAGAATAGAAAAACCAATATAATATATCGATCTACGCCCATTGATCATATTTACCTACGCATGTTTCACTCCCCATCCAATTTTCCACAATATCAGCATTAAAATATACACACACAGCAATAATGAACAGGTACACAAAGAAACACACTATTACTGTGTACGGTGTATTTGACAGGCTTTGGTCGTCAATATCAAAATGTAAACGCTTTTAAAGTCAGCGAGTGTAAAATTAGCTGCTGTTCAATAGTTGGCCCCGGGCGCGGACGTTTTGTGGATTATTATATGTGGGTGTTTTTCGTGAAATTATGAACTGGTTTTTATGTGAAATGTTTTGTAAATAGCTAATGTTTAAACCAAAATGCTCATTCATAATATATTTTAGTCGGGAATCGGCTGGATGCGAGACGTATAGGACGGGCGATATATAAATGCTCGATGTGGTGACTCTTGGTGGAGGCGCATGTTCAGCAGTGGATATCTTTCGATTGAAATGATGATGATAATAAATCTAAGCGCATCTTCATGTTAAAATATTGGTTAAAGGAAAAGAGATGTATAGCTTTAGTTTTTGGTGTACAATAAAGTATATTCTATTCTATTCTATTCTAAAGGCTAAACTGAAACATTGTTTACACGAAAATCTTGAAACTTCAATCGATTTAAAAATATGAGTAAATCACTAGAAGTACTCTTTTTGGAATACTCTTCCACACTCTATACGGGATAGCGTTTCGTTGGAGGTTTTCAAGAGAAGAATAAAGGAACATTTCCTATCAACATGACGCATAAATATGTATTTAGAAGAAAACCTTGTCGTTTGTCATCATCTCTTCTCCTTCGTTTTCGTCCCCATTCATCAAGTCGTTACGGTGGATCATTTACTGTTCGTGCTGTCCGCCTTTGGAATACTCTACCTCACTCTATACGGGATAGACCTTCGTTAGAGGTTTTCAAGAGAAGAATAAGGTGTCATTTCCTGTCAGCATGACGCAAAGTTTTTGGTTGTATTATGTAATATATGTATTAGTTTATACATTGTGTGTTGTACACGTATTTGTGTAAGTTTATTTAGTATGTAAGAATTTAAAATATTAAGTGTTTTTATAAATTTTGTTGTGCACTTGTATGTACTGTCCTCATATGCAAAAATCTAAATGCAACTGAGGTTTGCTGTAAGAGAACCCAATTATGGGTTAAGCTCGCCTTTGTACATAAGCTGTCCTATTGTATCTGTGTCTTTATGTTTTTTTGTGTACAATAAAGAATAAGAATAAAGATTTTAGTTATGTATTATATTGTATGTATTAGCTTTATACGTATCTGTTTAGTTTACTTATTTTAAATATTAAATGATTTTGAACTTGAAATTTTGTTGTGCACTTGGATGCACTGTCCTTATACGCAAATTTCAACAAATGAGGTTTGCAGTTAGAGAACCTAATTATGGGTAACGCTCGCCTTTGTACATAAGCTGTCAATTGTATTTGTATCTTGATTTTATGTTTTGTGTGCAATAAAAAAGAAGAATAAGTAGGTACTGGTCTGATTACAAAATGTCTATCATTGATAGAATAGATAGGCCATGGAAGCGGCGTCGCGGCAAGGAGCCGGTTTATGATGCAAGGAGAGGTCCGAAAGTTCACAGAATATTTTCCTTGAAAAGAATAGGTTACTTCTAGGCAAGCGCGCTCACTGTTGACCACACATCATCGCTTACCATCAAGCTTGATAGTGGTCAAACGCGAGCCTATAGTTAATACTAATAATAAAAGAGTATATAGTAGTAGTAGTAGTAGTATGTAGTATTTTAAGGAAAAAGTTCCGTACCTTCCTATGTATTTGCAGTAATTGTTGATGTTATCCTCAATCTTGCTAAGCAAAGCATGTGAAATGGTACAGGAAAAGCACCGTAACGATAATAAGCCCCAAAGGTAAGTCAACGCCTGCCTCCTTGACTACAATCACGATACAGTGATATTGAAGCGAGCCACGCGCCGTCAGCTGTGATATTCAAACCTTTTTTAATAAGTCCATCTTTGCTGCCGGTGACATAATTATTCGCTTGACTGTACTCAGTAGCTGAATCTGGGCGATAAATTGTTACATGATTATGTGCGTGGAGTATATTTTTTTATATTTTCGCTGGGAATATACTTTGGCTATTATATAATGTTAATGTATACCTACCTAACGATTAGGGGTTACATAATTTAGTAGAACTGGATACTTCAATATCGGATAACGAATTAAGTCACTCAAATATAGTGAGGCAGGAAACCTGGAAAGGCGTGGTGATGGCAGACAGAATAAGGCAGTGATTGAGTGGTGCTCAAACATTAGCACAAGTGTTGCTCGTCCGATGGCGATGGGAAGTTAACATTATTGATATCATGGGAAAACCTAGATGAGACTGACGCAGGAGCGTAGGGATTGATGCAAGAAAAGAGAAGCGACAAATAGCTCGACTAAGTTTGGCATTGACCTCTGCTGTATAACGAATAAGTGTATACCTACTTAAGTCCAGAAAAATCATGTAAGTAGAGAAACAACAATAATACTTCATTCTCTTCTTATCAACTGTACTAGGAATCATAAGTCAGACATTGAGTTAGATCCTAATATCCTACAAGCACTTAACGAAATAAAACCCAACAAATTCCTCAGAAACACGTCTACAGCAAGCCAACTCGTCGACCACGCGTGCATGACCCTACCCCCAGTAGGCAGAAACTACTCAAACTTACATTACTCAGTATTAATACTGAGGATAATGTTAGCAGAACTATTCCACTTACGGTCCGTGTAGAGATCAATAGCGGGAAATACGTTAAAATCTTACCAGAGTTACTGAACTTCGTATCCTTTGAGACTCGACGTATTGAGTTCAATGGTTGCCTATGTGGAGGGGCGGTTGTGGTACGAGCTTTTGACGAGATTAGACCTGTGAAGGCGATCGGTGATTTGGTATTTGTTACTTGTTTCTGTAATGCTCTTTGGAGAAGACTCATTATCATCTTTTTCTCTTCATCTTCTTTTTGGACTTATTTCCGCCGCGTCCATATGGTCTGTAGAGCGGTCGGCAGGAGCCGCGGAGTTCAGAGGTCTAAAATGTTAATTCAAAAAATTAAAAGAACCCGACTACTTAAGATGCGAACTAAAAAGACGTAAATAAGGATACATCTAGTTTTGGTTAGCCAGCTCGCGAATAAATGTATCCTCCGACTATAGAGCATGATTTTCTTCTTGTTTACGTCTTTTTAGTTCGCTTCTTAAGCAGTTGGGTTTTTTATTTTTTGAATTACCATTCTTTATTATTAAACTGTTTTAAGATGTATCGTAAAAATAAATGTATTCATGAAAAAATCTTAGCTTTAATTTTCATTTTTATGGAGTTTTTATTTGTAGTTTCATGTATGTAAAATCCGAAAATGTACCAGTAAACTGTTTCATATTAATCCAAGTTAACTATTCAGTTTAGGATCATCCTAATCGTCCCTCCGCATACGCACCCAAATTTTACTCAAGCAAATTGTTAAACTAATATATAAATTCGTTGAAAGTCAGTGGTTTCCATTCGCCAACTGAGATTCAATTAAACTCTGTTACTATTAATTTGCTCCGATACCAAGCTGGTGGAATTGCCAATAATTTATTAGGGAGCCCTTTGTAGGCCCAAATGTACGCAAATTTCATCAATAATGTTATTAATGTGAAGCGGTTTAATAATTATTGACTGATCCGCCGCGGTTGTGATGTGATTGTCAGTTTGGATTTGGGGTTGGTTGGCGCCAATGTTTGTGATTAAGAGCAAATGTTGGTGTATTGGTATAGTTGGTTACAGCGTAATAGTATGGGAATTTTATATCGGTTTTTGCTCGCAGTATAAAATTAGCATGTTTCGCGAGTCCTTTCCTAAGGCCTAACGCAAAAATTTTGCCCTAAGACTTAGCGATCGAGCGCAGCTTTGTAGCAGGAGTATTTTCAAAATTGGATCTATTCTTCCACAGATTACCTCCTCAAACAAAACCATGTGATCTCTTTATAATTATCCATACCTACTTCCATACTAATATTATAAACGCGAAAGTAGCTCTGTCTGTCTATCAGTTACCTTTTTACGCTTAAGAGCGGACTCTAGTCAACAGGAATTTGAAAAATAGGTATTTGAAGAAACTATTGCCGTCGCGTCACCTCCAAACTCACCCCGTAAAGTGCGAAAGGGACAACTGCAGCTCAGGCTGATTTTACCTACAAATCTTTGACTAAAAGACGTTTCGTATTCTGCTGTTTTCTTCATGAAAACTGGTCTAATCTAAAAAATTCTTATATCAAAATTTAGAGGAAAAGTATATCTATGCTCCTTTTTTTGTTAAAAACTTATAAATTTTGTCTGAAAGTCTTCTGAACATGGCGGTAAAAACGGGCATTTTTTCGGATTTTTGGATTGTCATATTTCTTTTTGTGATTATGTTTTGGAAAAAAGGAAATGATACAGGTACGTATTAATTAGACCTAGATTTTATGGAAAAAATCATTGCTCTAGAGGCATTATCCACGAAGAAAACAGCAGAATGTGTTTGTATGGAGAAAGTCTCACTAGAGTCCCCTCTTAAACCACTGCACCGATTTAAATGAAATTTGGTATGGAGATAGTTTGAGATCCTGGGAATTCCGAGATAAATACTAACCTATGTCCTTCCACTCCTTAAAGGATGATTCCTTTAAGGAATGGACAGGTGGGTAGAAGTTTGTTTCGTGAACTAATAATTTCCTATAATATTACGGCGCGATAAAAAAAAATGACTGTGATAATATACTGTAGACAGATAGTACCTACTTAGTAATATATTCATTCTCCCTGTAAATACAGTTGTTAACTGGTTACTCAATGATACGGCCCTAGTAGAATTTTACGACACCCAAGAAAAGATACCAGATTCCCACTCCGAACCACATAAACCCAGGGTCATCACCACAGCACTAAAATATAACCACTAAAAACAAATTACAGAAAATATTTTCTGACATTAAACCATAATCTTAAGAGTTCAGTTATAAAACTCATTTTAACGTCTGAAACCATAACTCTCAAGTCTCAACAGTTAAAATTTAACTGTCCAAGTTATCCAACGTTCAGTATATCAAGAGTATGCTAACTGAGACCGTAAACCGTATCACAGTTTAACTTGAAACTGAGAACGTTTTAGTTAACTTTATGGGCCGACAGTATGTTATGAAAGGTACCTATATAATGTACCTAGCTGCAGAAGGAGTTCGTGGCTTATAGAAGCTGAGTTTTTCAAGTGGGCGTGGATGGAAAAGCCAAAACCATGAGGAATAGTGAAAAACACTCGAAGCTGAGCTCTTTCCTTAAGTTTGCCATCAGTCATTACTTCACAGAATTTGACATTTATTAGCGAATCTATCGCATGGTGTAATAATAGAGCACGTGTTTGTTTTTTTCAAAATCATTGTTTGATTCCTGGCAAAAGTCCAATGCAATTTTAGTTTTCATAAAAAACTGTCTCGTGACTCCCTTCAGTGTTTTTGGCTATTCCTGATAGTTTCGAATTTGACCATGCACGGCCACTTGGAAAACTTAATCTGCATGTTACTCACCTTTTAGGTGACAATCAGTATGTAATTGTTATATTGTTTTTAAACTACATAATGAAAATAGGTCTCTGCGCTTAGGTTCACTTGCGCCATAGACTTAAGTCAGAGTTAGTTGCTAACCCAAGGTTAAATTGAAAAAATATCATACATAATTTGTTATTCAACCTTGTGGGCCTAATAAGGGGTGTCGTGATACCCAGAGACTAGGCGTGGAGGTCAGGAAGACAGTCGTTCCGACATATCATAGTTGGAAAAATGGACATTTGATGTAGTTATATTATTATTGCTTTATTGATTATGCTGTTTATATTATATGAATTTTTAAATCATAAATTTTGATATTGTAATTAAGATCTTAATATTGATACTTGAAATACTTGTACTTTGACATTATTATGAATTCTTACACATTGTAGTTTTTTATTTTGACGTTACGATTTATATTTTGACATGATGATTTATATTATTGAATTTATGATTTATGACATTATGATTAATTTTTTGACATTATGTTTTTTTTTTAATATTATGATTTATATTTTCGACATTATGATTTATACATACATACATACATAAACTCAGGCCTTTTCTCCCATGGGGGTAGGCAGAAACTACAGAACGCCACCTGCTACGATCCCTACATACTTCTTTTGCTTCACACACATTCATACATCTTCATCTAGTCATACACACACGCCGGTTATGGGTACTGCGCACTTGGTCTTTCTGAATAACATCACCTATAAGGTCTATGTATGTCTTTCTAGGGCGTCCCCTCCCGGCGTTTCCATTCACGTCTGCCTTGTAAATACTTTTCGTTAGTCGACTTTCATTCATCCTCTCAACATGGCCAAACCATCTTAACATACTCTTTTCAATTTTATTCACTACATCTTCTTTTAAACCACAACGTTGTCTTACTACCTCATTCCTCAATCTATCAGTTAAAGTTACACCACACATACTCCGCAAGGAGCGCATTTCTATAGCATTAATCCTACTTTCATGTCTTTTTTGCCATACCCAGCCTTCACTTCCATACATAAATGTAGGCACCAGCACGCTGTTGTGAACGGCAAGTCGAGCTTCCGGAGACATCGACTTGCTGGTCATAACTGCATGCATAGCACCATTCACTTTATTCCCTGCATTCACTCGTCCTTTCCACATCCTCTTCAATCTTTCCATCCCTTGTGAACATACTGCCCAGATATAAAAACTCGTTCACTTGCTCCACACTCTTATCATTTCTTTTCACTTCACACTTCGATACATATTCTTCTCTTTCAAACACCATTACCTTAGTCTTGTTCACATTTATACTCATCCATTTTAACTTAAAAGCTTCATTCATCACAGTCACCATGTCTTGCAACTGTTCTGCTGACGATGCAAGTAGAACTTGATCATCTGCATAGATAAGGCATTTGACAAGCAACTCATTCATCCTCAATCCGCACTCATGCTCTTTCAAACCTATCAGACAACTATCCATGTACAAGCTGAACAACCACGGTGACGCTACACAGCCCTATCTAACACCCCTTGAAATGGAAAACCAGTTCGTATACGCCCCATTAATCCTAACACAAGCACTGGAATCCCTATATAGAGATTTCAGTGCCCGTACCAAGTGCCAGTCCACACCGTACCCGGATAGCGTCGACCACAGTTCATCCCTCCACACACTGTCATAGGCCTTCTCCAAGTCCACGAAAGCACAGTAGACTTTTTTTGTGCTTAGCCAGATGTTTTTCAGCTATGCTCCTCAAGGAGAAGATCTGATCCATACAGCCCATTCCCTCTCTAAATCCTGCTTGCACGTCCCATAATTGTTCATCCGTCACTTTTACCACTCTATTTATTAAAATTCGCATATAATTTGCCGACAACACTCAAAAGACTAATGCCGCGGTAGTTTTTACACTCCTGCTGTGAGCCTTTTCCCTTATATAGTGGTACGATTACAGCCTTGCACCAGTCATCCGGCACGCGGCCATATCTCCAAGACATATTAAAGATCCGGCACAAAAGGCTTGAAATACCCTGCAGCTTTACCAATCTTCATCCCACTCAGTGCTTTTATAATCTCATCCATTCCTATTTCATTCTTATGCTTTTGCTCTCGTCCGAGTTTGGGTCTTGACAAATTGCCTCTGCCCAGTTACCCACTCCTTACAGACTATCCTGACAATTAAATAAACTTTCAAAATATCCCTTCCAGCGTTCCAAGACCTTACATTCTTCATTCAGTAAGCACCCATCTTCTGCTCTTATTCCATTCATGCTCGATGTTTTTGTCACTCCGCGAGCCAATCTTACCTGTTTCCAGAACAGCTTAACATTGGCCCTGAAGTTATCGGAGAACTTCCTGTTGTATTTTTCTTCCTTTTCATCCTTCTTCATTTTTACCACCTCTTTGACTTTCGCTTTAATTTGCTTATACGTTACTTTCACTCTTGCCAGATCATCCGTCACGTTTGTTGCCTCATTCATTATATTTTGGGCCTTACAGGCTAACACATTATGATTTATATTAATTAAAATTCACTTAACAAAAACTTTCATAAATTTATATAATATTCTTATAATGTACCTAGTTTTCATTTGCAAGTATAGTTAAGGTTCAAAAGTGCAATCACACTACCAAAACAGCATCGGCAACTTTATTTCAGGCAGAAGAAATTCAACCATTCACGGCTAGTAGGTAAAATCATCAATCGAATTCGAGTTTTGGGTGAGTAAGACTGCACATTTGACCTTTGACTTTACCTAGCTTATTATTTAAAATTATTTCACCATATAAGTATGTGTGAAACAATGTTAAATGTAAGATCTCAATGTACCATTTACTGAGAAATAAATACTTACATGACGAAGGCAAATAAGGCGCTTCAAAATTCACTGAAGTTTGGTATTTAAGACCGTCCTTTCCGTCACTCATATCTTTTCGATGTGTCATATTCACGTCCACGTACTGTAAAAGCGGTGTCCAAACTTCCGCCGGGATACACACCGAATGACCGCGTACTCTGCTTACCTCAAAAAGTAAAAGCTCCACGATACAGGTTTGGCGGGTGGCGTGACCTGTGCCAACCAGCTTCTGACTCATATTTATCAATTTTGAATCCACTTTCACTGCTAACAACAAGTATTCTATATACATCAACCAACACTTGGGTAGATCGCGCACTAAAGAAAATTGACGTGCCTATTTATTGTAAACAAGCTTTACACACTTGGCTTCTACCTAATTGTTTATTATATCACATACGGCAGCGGTTCTCAAAGTGTGCTCCGTGGAACACTAGGGCTCCGTGGCCTCTGTAGGGGCTTCACGAAAATACTGGTAATAATTAAAAAATATACCAAAGAAAAATAAGGTCGCAGAGAAAATTTTGTTACTATACGACAGTCACTAAAATTATAATATTTTTTATGCAAGTAAATTGTAAAACAGCGAAATCCTGCGGACTCGCTAGATTTCGCTGTTTCACAATTTACAGGATGTCGAACCTAGACTGATATGAGACTTCAACTCTCTTCTATCAAGCCTGATATAAAACAACGTATGAAAAATAAAAAACAGTTTCATACCTCTCATTAGCTTAGTTAGATATAAGTATGATGATTATTTGATTACTAATAAAGAAATAGTACACATAAGCTTATTTTTATTATTTTAGGCAACAAACGTATTTTAGGGTTTCGCCAAATATTTAAGTTTCCAAAAGGGTTCCGTTGCTAAAAAAGTTTGAGAACCGCTGACATACGGTGTTACCATTTTGTCAACCTATATTGCACCACTGCTGGGCAAAGAGGCTCGCGTTTGACCACTATCTCGCTTGATGGTAAGCTATGATGTGGTCGACGGTGAAGCACCCTTGCCTAGAAGTAACCAAAGGTCCAGGACTCCCCGCCAAACACTCATTCCTCGTCAAAAATGAGTTACTTCTAGGCACAAGCGTGCTACATCTTCGACCACATCGCTTACCTAACTGTAGTCTTATATATATATTTGTAGAACTGATCTTTGAAAGTATAGATTATAATATTTCATCCTGATTCTAATCTTCTTATTTCCCAGAAACTAAACTGGGACATCACATTATCATCACATCATCAGCCTATTAATGTTTCCACTGCTGGGACACAGGCCTCTTCTCTGTGAAAGGGAATGGGCCGTAATCCACCACGCGGGCACAGTTCGGGTTGGTGAATGTCACATGTCTTTGATTTTTGTTTCTACGACATGCCGGTTTCGTCACGATGTTTTCCTTCACCGTTTTGAGAGCAGTGGTGAAGAAATAATTTACACAAAGTAAAGCGCCAGCCTGGGCTCGTATCCACGACCTACAACTTGTAAGTCGCGGCCGATACCACTGGGCCACCACTGCTCACTGGGCCATCACTGCTCAAACTGGAACAGAAGGTAAGTAATCCTGTTTTTTCAATTAATACATTATGATAATGTATGATTTGACGCTGATATAGAATAGTTACTCAAAATGGCCAACCCGCAAAGCGTTTGAAGAGCAACTAAACATTAGAGCCCGAAGCTGTAAACAGTAACAGCAGAGGAGGTACCGGCTACCGGTTCAGAACATCACAGTTCATTCCATTTGGTTCTGACAATCAGCTCTCTGAAGCAGTTCGGAACATTTCGCCAAACCCCCGCCCCGCCATCAACTAATACATATTATGGCGCAAGTTATAGGTGATGAGCGGACGTTAGATCAGCTTATGAATGCCTAGGGTCACCGGTGCGAATATTTTGATTGAATAAATAGGAAGTTCTTAATTCGACTGAGTAGTTTTTTGTACGTCCTTGATATGTGTTTTATTTATTTTTCCACTACCTTGTCTACTATATAAAACATTGCCTAAGAAATTAGTTTCGAAATATGAACATTTAGACAAGATTATAAAACAAAAATTTAAAAAAAATACATAATAACAGTTATGAAACGACTTTTGTATGGAGTTTTGATAGTATTATGTAGCTACAATTTAATAATTACGTTTATAATTTTATTATACGGCCAAGCACGAGTGAACAAATTTGCAATTTAAAGAAAAAAAGGTACCTAACTGAATAGGCTACTTGATGACGCGTGTAAAAACGCTGGCGTGTAAATAGCCCACCATATGCAGAATAATTTTAAATGTTAATTATTTGTAATGGATAGTACATACCTACATAAAAAATGTGGATGACCGCGGTTTTTTACGACAAGAATCAAGAGAACACCAAAGTCAATTTGCAATGTTTATGAAAGCCCACTCACCTTCAGACCGCTTCGAATATCACTTCTGGAAATCCGAAGACGGGAACAGCAGCAGGAGTGGTCTGCCTGAGCATCCAGCAGATCGCCGGCCGGCGGAATTTATCGCAAGTAATCTCAGCGAATTTGGGGCACTCACAACATATCAGCATCACAAATTAATGTCTGAAGATTCCAGTTCATGGTTTAATGTTTATTTTGACACTTGGAGTCTCGGTTTTTAGTAATAAAAAATATTTTTATTTAGCACATATTGAGAAGGAACGATGTCCACATCACACAGACAACGACCGAGCAAAAAAAACTCGACCATCATTCGCGCGTTCAGCGTTAGCCAATGAGAGCTCCTTGTTTCATTGCATTTTTGTTACAATGAAAGACAGCTTACGCCATCTAGCGAGAAATCCATCGATGATCTCTAACAGCCATCCAGCCAATGAGCTCAATACATTACAAATATATCTAGTGCTTCTAATGATTCCTGTCAATAAATGATGAATAGGTAACGATAGCAACTAGGCGAAATATTTAAATTTATAGACAATACGTGAATGGCGAATGTATTAAAAAAAAGGCATTGACGCTTCACCATGCACCCCGCCTTGGAAGGTCGCAAGATCTTTCAAAAAAAATAAAGAAAATAAGCTGTTATATTCTATTTAGAAAGAACTGAGAAGATCAATGAATCCTATGTCTGATCAGGAAATAGAGACCGTAAGCAGCCATTAACAATAAAAATTTAACTTAGATTATATTAAGTATGCGGATAAAAATTAAATTAAGGAAATAAGTAGTGATATTCACGAATTATTAATAAGTTATTGCGTGGGAATAGGGTACAGTTTGACGACAGGGCGTTTGAAGCTACCCGATTTGGTCTTCACCATGGCGACACGAACGATATCGTCGGTACCTTTAAAAACCTCGGTAATAACCCCCAAAGGCCACGACAAAGGAGCTGAATCGTCCTGCCCTACGAGTACGACAGTCCCTATTTCTACCGGTTTATCCGGAGTAGCCCACTTTTGCCTAACTTGCAACGTGTGCAAATACTCTAAACGCCATTTTTTCCAAAAGGATTGGACCATACTGTCTAGTAATTCTTTCCGCTGTGCAAGACAGATGCGCTGATCGGAAAGATCGGCAGCAGGTAGGTATTGCAACGGGGTTGACATCAAAAAATGAGCGGGAGTAATCACCTCAGGATGTGGATCGGAAGATACAACATTCAAAGGACGAGAGTTCAGAATGCATTCAATCTGCGTCAGGACAGTTTGCAGTTCTTCATAAGTAAGAAGCTGACTTCCAATCACCCTGTACATGTGCGTCTTCATACTCTTTATATTCGATTCCCACATTGATCCGAAATGGGGAGCACGTGGCGGAATCATTTTCCACTCAATTCGGCGGGTCGTCAACTCATCCGAGAGTGTAGACTTGAAGCTTGAGTTTTCCAAAAAACTATAAAGCTCATCCAATTGGGCTTTAGCACCAACAAACGTGGTCGAATTGTCCGAGTATAGACAGGATACAGGACCACGACGGGAGATAAAGCGCTTAAAGGCGTCTATAAAGGCGGAGGAAGTTAATGAAGAGACCAGTTCAATATGTAAACTGTGTGTAATTAAGCATACAAACAGGCAAATATACGCTTTCTGGGCGTGCTGACCTCTACGACGTGAAAGAGTTATGCGTATAGGTCCAGCATAATCGAGACCCGTGTGCACAAAGGCTTTCGCTTCTGACACACGATACGCAGGTAGATCTGCCATCATTGGAGTAGGATGCGTTGGATTTACCTTGAAACAAGTATTACACTTCCTGCACTGAGACCTGATGACAGTCCTGGCATCTAAAATCCAAAAACGCTGTCGTAGAATCGACATAAGCAATCCTGGACCAGTATGACAATTCATGACATGGTAATGTCGTATGATAAGATCAACTATATGATCGCGTTTTGGAAGAAGGACTGGGTGCTTGGCATCAAATGGAAGATCGGATTTAGAAAGTCTTCCGCCGACCCGTAAGATATCCTCGGCATCTAAGAAGACAGCCAAGCGTTGAAGTTTCATGGATGGTAACTTCTTATTTTTGATGCATTTGATGTCATCTGCAAAATGAACTGATTGGACAGTGCGGACCATATATCGTTCAGCGGCGGTCAAAGCTTGAACTGAAAGTGGTTTGATATTATCCTTTGTCCTTAAAAATTTCAGGATATATGAGATGATACGCAGCAATTTCTCCCAAGAAGAAATGCGTTGCGCCATCCCACATAATAGCGGTAGTTCTAATTGCGAAGTCACAGTTAACACATTTGTTTTGTGCTCTGGAAGTTCACTACAGTCAGTGGGCGAAAATGGCTTAATAGGCCATTCATCAGGAGCAGCGTGCATCCAGGAGGGGCCGTTCCACCAGAGTTTATTCGTGACAAGCTGCGACGGGAGTGTTCCCCGAGAAAGACAATCACTGGGATTTTCTACTCCAGCTATATGGTAGAAATGTTTCGCGGCCAAATTTTCCTGACACTGAGCGACGCGATTACTCACAAAAATCGACCAACGATGTGGAGAGGAATGTATCCACGATAAGGCTATCGTCGAATCTGAGAACGCGTATATTCCTGCGATGGGAACGCGTGCAGCATAAGTATCGTGGACAATTTTCACTAATTTTGACATAAGCACGGCAGCACATAGCTCAAGACGTGCGAGAGTCGTGACTTTGGTTGGTGATACCTTTGACTTTGCGCAGAGTAAGCGGACCCTGACGCCAGAAGGGTAGGTACAGTGTAAAAAGATCACACAACCCATTCCATTCAAACTAGCATCACAAAAGCCGACAAGATTCACAATGCAGTCAATATTGACACCTACATGGCGTGGAATCCGTAAGGTATCCAGCAAGGGAAATTCTTGCACAAGGGCGGCGAAGCGGATTACGATATGTTCGGGAGCGGGATCGTCCCAGCCACTGTTGCACAACCATAACTCTTTAATGAGCAATTTGGCATAGAGGATGACTGGGGCGACTAAGCCGAGTACGTCGAACAAACGTGCAACTATTGAGAGTATGTTCCTCTTTGTACATTTGTCAGTTATATGAGCGGTGGTGAAGAAGAAATTATCCTCAGAAGGTTCCCAGGAAAGACCTAAGACCTTCGAGGACACATTGCCTTCGTCAAAATCGAGAGATTTGCGGTGCGAGTCAGGAAGACTGGCTAAAAGAGCTGGTGAATTACTGGACCATTTCACCAGATCTAAATCACCTGATCTGAACATATTTATTAGGTCTTGTGACAGCTGCATAGCGGTTTGTTCATTATGTGCAGAATATACCAGATCATCCATATAAAGACTGGTTTCTGCGATTTTCGCAGCATCAGGATAATGTGGGCTCATGTCGGAAGCCAGCTGTCGCACAGTGCGCATAGCTAGATAAGGGCTAGACTTGAGGCCAAATGGTAGGCGGTTGAAAATAAAAGTTCGCACTGATTCGTTCTCGTTGAAACGAAACAAGATGCGTAGGTATTTACGCTGGTCAACTGGTACACCAATGCGTAAGTACATTTGTTTAATGTCAGCGTTCATCGCGACGGGAAACAAACGGAATTGCAACAGCAATAAAAACAGATCAGCCTGCAAATTGGGACCTATGTGTAATACGTCGTTCAAGGACAAGCCCGTATGGGTTTTCGCACTAGCATCTAACACTATGCGCGGCATCGGCTTATCAGGACGCACAACGGCGTGGTGAGGTATATAATAACCTCCGTCAGAAATTCCAGATTCATCGATCGGGCTAAGGTATCCATTGTCGATATATTCTCGAATAACCTGGTTGTAGTTGTCCCTCAAATCAGGTGATTGGCGAAATCTCCTTTCTAATGCCATAAAACGGCGGAAAGCAACAGCGTGGGAATTGCCAAGTTCAGACGGATCCTTGCTGAATGGCAGCGATACCGTATAACGACCGTCATCATCACGTGTCACTGACGTAGTGAAAATATTTTCGCATTCCGTCTCTTCGGGTGATAAAAAACGCTTTATAGGTATTTCTTCCAGTTCCCAAAACTTCTGAACTATGTCGTTCAGCGCGAGCGCGGTAAAAGAAGCGGTAGGTATAGCATCATCACGCGGATAATCTCCCATCAGAATGTAACCAAAGGTGGTTAGAAGTGCAGGTGGGATTCGCGGACCGAAATCAACCCTATTCCCCAGATAGATGTACGGGAAGAGTTGGGCACCTAGTACTGCCTGAATGTCACCTGGAACATTCCAACTAAAATCTGCGAGCGGAAGGTCATGGTAATCCATGTTCCGATTCCATTCGATAAATTGCGACGGCAATTGATCCGTGATACATTCCACGACTAAAGCGTGAATGTTGTATTTATGTTGCGGGTATATGCGGGATTCAATATCCAAATAAACATATCCAATGATTGGACGCGAAGTTGACCCAACACCTTTGACAAATGAATTACTCAAAGGAATTATCGGCAAATTCAAGACGCGGCAACATTCAGTCGTCACCAGATTGTTCATACTTCCGTTATCAATTAAACATCTGATAATAGCCTTCGGACCCGTACTACCTTTAGGACACGCGTAAACTTGAGCGGTTGACAACAATACCGTCGACTTAGGCTTTGATTCAGCCGAAAGAAGCACGGCGGCATTATGCGACGCGAGCGGTTGTGATAATATTTTCGCCGATGCGACTTTCACGCTATTATCGCTGTTATTACCAGAACCGCACGAACAAGATTGCTGCGCGCTCTCTGGAGCTGATGACGGCACGCGACTTGTCGGCGACGCGGGAAGTGTGACCGGTGTACGCGCGAGTTTCGGCGGTTTCATGGGAACATTCACGTAAGCGGTGTGTACATGCATGCTAGTATTTTCATTATTATTTAAAAAATGTAAAAGCGTATGATGTCGTTTTTTACATAACTCACAAACAGATGACGAATTACAGGTCGATGAATTATGCGTCATACTCAAGCAGTTTACGCATCCACGTTTGGATTTAATAAAATCATAACGGGATTTAGGATCGCGTGTATTTTTAAATTTAGCGCAACTATATAGCTGTGTGTGAGCGGTGTCATTGCAGTATGCGCAATGCATTGAAGCGGGTGGACCTGACAAAGAAGCAGGGGTCCCAGGAGCAACCATTGGCACCTCGCCCGCGACAAAGGATTTGTAAGTATGCGTGCGTGTATTACGAGAAGTAGAAGCCGGCGGTTTATTTGTATTATTTGAATTTCGCGGGTTCGAGTTCAAGTAAACGGTCGGATCCGAACGTCCCAAAATCTTAGCTTGATCTTGTACGAAACCGATCAGCTGTTTGGATGTAGGTATTTCAACATCCCTAACGGAAAGTTCAAAAGATTGAGCGGTTTGCGTGTCTATTTTCCTAAGCGCGCAATGCAGTAGGATAAAATCCGTCAGATCAGGAATGCCGAGCTGTTTGAGAGCGGCTATTGACGCAGAAAAGTTCTCGATAAATGAATCGAGACTAGCAGCAGTATGAACACATGCTTTCATATCTAACACATTATTAAGATAGTGTACACCTAAAGCGCGTTTATCCTGGTACCTCTTGACCAAGCTATCCCAAATTATGTTGTAAGTCTCGCCAGTCGGAACAATACCCGCGGTGACGTTCAATGCGTTTTGAGTTAATTTACCTACTAAGTATTGTACGCGTTGTGAATTACTTAGTCGCGTATTATCATGAATATTCGTTTTAAACGACTCATAAAACGCTGGCCAATTTTGTATTTTACCATCGAATTCCTTAATATGAAGAGGCTCCAATTTGAATACAGTCGCACTATCACTTCGCGAAGGCAAAACTGTAGCGTGATTATTCATTTTATTTCTAACGCGTTTCACTCTCGTGTACAAATCATCAAAGGACTCTAAACAAGCATAATCTGGACTCGCGTCAGGGTCTGACGTTAAGTTAATTTGATTAATCTGATCGACAATAGATTCAAACTTATTGCGAAGCTCATCGATAGTTTCTGTCTCAGACATAAAGTTTTCATTTGTCCTTGAACTCTCAAAAGAAGTTATGTTTTTTGACAGGTTATACAAATGGGTTATCCGTTTGAATGACAACTCCTTCTTTTCTCCTAAAATGGCTAACATCGTATCTGTACTTGGTTTCGACATAATTGATAATTAATTATGATGCTAAAAATGTAAACACAAACACTAAACCAAGTTATAACTGTTTATTAATAAATAAGATACCGGTAAACTTGTAGGTAAGTAAGCGGGCGGAACACAATAGCGAAGCGATGGCAGCCGTAACTCAATAAATCAATGTTAAAAATAACTAGTTATATAGTTGTACCAATTATATTTACGTACAAAATATTGCCGAGGAAACACAAAACATTTAGGCTAAAACAATAATTCAGAATAACTATTACCAATAATTACGTAAATAATACTGAATACTTATGTTTTGATTTATTTGCACGATATTTGACCAAAAATACGTAAAATACGATTTGTCAAATAATGCGGTTATATGAACAAGTTCTACCAAATATAATTACGCAGAAACTGTCAATGAACCTAAACGTTATGCATCTACCTACTTTTTATGATAACAATTTTACCAAAAAAAACTACGTAAAATCTATAAATTCACTGGACTATCCGACTCGAAAAGGACCATAATTATGATGACGCGTGTAAAAACGCTGGCGTGTAAATAGCCCACCATATGCAGAATAATTTTAAATGTTAATTATTTGTAATGGATAGTACATACCTACATAAAAAATGTGGATGACCGCGGTTTTTTACGACAAGAATCAAGAGAACACCAAAGTCAATTTGCAATGTTTATGAAAGCCCACTCACCTTCAGACCGCTTCGAATATCACTTCTGGAAATCCGAAGACGGGAACAGCAGCAGGAGTGGTCTGCCTGAGCATCCAGCAGATCGCCGGCCGGCGGAATTTATCGCAAGTAATCTCAGCGAATTTGGGGCACTCACAACATATCAGCATCACAAATTAATGTCTGAAGATTCCAGTTCATGGTTTAATGTTTATTTTGACACTTGGAGTCTCGGTTTTTAGTAATAAAAAATATTTTTATTTAGCACATATTGAGAAGGAACGATGTCCACATCACACAGACAACGACCGAGCAAAAAAAACTCGACCATCATTCGCGCGTTCAGCGTTAGCCAATGAGAGCTCCTTGTTTCATTGCATTTTTGTTACAATGAAAGACAGCTTACGCCATCTAGCGAGAAATCCATCGATGATCTCTAACAGCCATCCAGCCAATGAGCTCAATACATTACAAATATATCTAGTGCTTCTAATGATTCCTGTCAATAAATGATGAATAGGTAACGATAGCAACTAGGCGAAATATTTAAATTTATAGACAATACGTGAATGGCGAATGTATTAAAAAAAAGGCATTGACGCTTCACCACTACTTTTGGTGCCGCTACGCCCGCGTTCTTTCCACCATCCCATTAGGCAGAATGATACTGAACCTGTTACCTCTCGAAAAAGCGCGCGTTGATTGTGTGTATATAGTCTGTGGTTTTTAGTCTGAACGTTTCTAATATATTGTTGTTGGAACTTATTTGCATTTAATTAAGTAAGCTCATCAGGTAAAGGAAAAACAATCATTCGTGCCTCGCTTAAAAAGGCTTTATTTTAACACTCGCATGTATCTTTCGACGTTCGCCATCGGCTCACGTCACTTGTGTTAAAATCTCGACATTTCATGCTCGACACGAAATGTACTATTATTATTACTGCGCTTTTGCGTTTTTTTTGTATTTCACCGTATATATATCAATAATTGAAGAAGTGCTCTCCTCACTAATTCTGATTAGTTGGTAAAGACGTTTAGAGGAGTCAGACAAACCAAAGAAAGGCTTCCTATGGATACAGTTTCACAGAGCAGAAACATTTTATTTTGTTAACGGGTTGTTTAAACCTTCAAAGGGCGCAGGGACTTTTTGGTAAAAGACCAGGAAGTGTGGAATTTTTACCTTACTAAAACTATCCCGGTGATCACCGTCAGCACCGTGACTTAAAATACCACCCCGGAATGTGTCTTTCTGTGCAACACCTGTTCACATATCCCTGGGGGACACAGGAACCAACTTTACAGCTGTTCTGTTAGTTCGACAAAAATGCACTAATTGTTTCAGAATATTTTAAGAAATCAATTAAGTATTCGCAATTCAATATGGTTACTAACGGACGTTGTTTACGATATTCATGTGTCATATTTCTAGAGAGCAAGAGCTAGCGATTCGTTGCTGCTTGTAACTTGCACCACCTACCCAGGGAATCCCTCTCACTAATGGTACTCGGTCGAAAGCGCCCAGTGTTTACTTTTATTGTGGAGATAAATCTGTCTTAACTGTCCCGATAATCGTCGCTAACTGTGGGCTACGTAAATATTGCTGGTATTATTGCTCCATCCTGAATTTATGCTGTTTATGTAAAGGTGGAGTAAATAAACGGCCTGTCCTAGACGATTCCAGTATTGCTTTAAATCTACCAGGTTCATAATCAACATGTGAAGGCCAAATTTTGTTCATAAAAACGTTCAGATTCAAGTTGCAATCTCAACTCGGTACAATCAATGTCTAAACGTTAAGAATGTAAGGGGGGTTTGGCAATATACAAAGACTTTATTGGTAATGTTCTTCAGAAATGTTAGGCGTGTAGAACTGCCACTCAGCTTGCATGTTTGACCAGATGTATGAAAGTAAACGAAACAAAAGAAAATACTGTGTTAGAATCGTAGCAGGTGGTGGGTTGAGTTTCTGTCTACCCTCATATAAAAAGGCGTATACATGTATGTATGATACTGAGGTTGAAATTAGAATGCAAAATACGGTAATCTTCCTTCTGCACTATAATTGTGTAAGTTCAAAGAGTCTGTCTTTGAACTTACACAATTATAGTGACGACGGAGTAGTGGACGGAGGTTCTACGGATTGTTTCCCTTGCTTCATATGTTCAAAAAGCCGTTTACACGACAGTGTTAAACAAGCAATGAATATTATTGAGTTACCAAAAATGAAAGGGAAGAAGTGTGCTCCAGCTGTATGTATGTTCTACGTTGACACAAAAGAGCTTGAGATTATAATCTAGAATGGATATGTCTACGTGTGATTTAGCTAGAGTGATGGCAACATCTCGGCGCTATCTGGCTGGTCGCATTAACTTTGGCACGATATGAGCTGTTTTCTTAATTTTTTGTAATGGTCGGTTTCGAAATTAAGGCTTTCATCTTCATCGCCGCATCGTCATATCGATGATTCCAAATGATGTGGTCGAATTCGGGTTCGCGGTGAGTGCTAACGCATGCCCATGCTCCCGCCATAAGCGCAGGAGGACGCCGTGGAGTTTTAGTGGATTAGAGTCTCATATAAATGTGCTATCTCTCCGTGGTAGCGCAGTATGTATGAGCATTTCTACACGGTAATAAAGGGTTATTTTACTAATAGTTGCCAACACGAAGTTAAATTGTCTATATTGTATGACAAACTGTGAGCCATTGTTTGGGATGAAGCTCCGCAATCGCTTTATTTATGGCTTTGAGGTTGAAAATCTGTCAAGATTAAGCTTATAAATGAAGTTTAACACGTTTTTCATTTAAAATTCTCTATTCAAAAACGAGCCCTTTATCGCTCATAACGTGTTAACACCGCGTTATGTTTTCTCGTTACCATCATATCTCTCAACCTTTGTGTCCACATCTTCAAAGTCATAACACACAACAAAAGCTCCATACAAAGTCAGACTAACAACCCATATAAAAACGCATTTAAAAAACAATCCCACAAAACAATAGACGCGTAATTATCTTGTGC
Organism: Orthosia gothica; assembly: GCA_949775005.1. Classification (NCBI taxonomy): domain Eukaryota; kingdom Metazoa; phylum Arthropoda; class Insecta; order Lepidoptera; family Noctuidae; genus Orthosia; species Orthosia gothica. The sequence goes on along the minus strand of OX459046.1, from coordinate 2,678,262 downwards.
GAACTCGTAAAAACTTTAACATGACGCTATCAAATATTTGCACCTAACTTAACGAGCGGATCCAGGCTATAAAACCTTGTATATCTCACGTATTACGCTATACCTTGCCTGTTTTACTTTGAGAGAGGTTTTGGTCTTACATAGCAAGCGTTCAATGGACGTTGTAAATCATTAGTGATGTATGGATGCTGGAAGGGACTAGTTTTATTACGGCTTCGTTTTATAGTTCGGCCAATAGCCGCGGTGCTACAGGCTCTGGTTGCAAGTTTAGGGAATTAGGTAGAAGGCACGAAGTGAGCGGATTAGAAGAAGTGTACAGTCAGAGTGGAGAAGATTTGCGAGACAAAAAGGAGGAATAAAATTGCAATGCTTTTTATGAACATTTATGTTTCTGTAATAGCATGATAACGATTATCTGGGCATATTCTCTTGAGAGCACTGCATTGTTTCAGGTTAATCAATACAGGCAAATGAGAAATTAATTTCAGGTCGGCAACATATCGGCAGGCTCCTGATATTCCTGTTTCCTCTTCCTTTTATCTTATAATAGTAACGATATAAGGGTCAAGCAGACAGGCGCGACGAGAAAATGCAACACCGATCCCACTTTTCATAAATGAATACATTAATTATAATTATTACCGCATCGTCTTTAAATAATAAGAAGAAACCAATGGGTATTTTGTACTCGTATGTTTTACATGACAGTGATAAGTTATTTAAAGCGTCAAGTAAGAAAATTAACAACTGCCCGTTTTAAACAGTCAGTACGTGAGTCTTTTCATCTTGTTCATTAATTAATCAACGGACGAATCCAATAATTTGGCTAGAATTAAAATATCCAATACCATTTTTCAGTTAAATACGGAAAAGCTGCTTTCTCTTCTTTTTTTAATTTTCTTTTCATTAATTATATTTATTAACGTATGTTTTTAATTAACCAACCAAATGAAAAAATGTATACCATTTTGCCGCGAACGACTATAAAAAAATCCGGTTTTTTTCATGTTTTTGCGATTTTCGTTTTATACAGCTTATCTAATTTTCCCTTAGCTCTCTATACACCCCTCTTTTTCAGTATATATGTCAATAAATACATAAACACACGCTTTTATCCCATGGGGGTAGGCAGAAACTACAGAAGGCCACCTGTTATGATGCTTAGATACATCTTTTGCTTCACTCACGTTCATACATCTTTTCATTTCGCGTAAATTAATTAACCAATGGACAAAACAACACCAATTTTATCGCAAAAATCTTTCAAAAATCAGCGTTTCTTCTTTTCTTGCGATTTCTTTTTTCGCTCACCTAATGGCCCCTAGGCTCTCTGTCCACCCCTAATCCGGTTGTTTTATGACTCGCCTTTTGTAGCCGCCGGCACTGAACTCCGGACCATTTTCATTTATCGTGCGTATTGCATCCGATTCCGTACGTTTATATTCGACGATTTAGTTTAGTGTGTCACGGAGGCGTGCGATTTTTTTTACGAACGATTGTAGGGATTTTATTTGCTTTGTGTGTGGTTTTCTGTCCAATGATTTATTTAACATTTATGATTTATACTGAACACCGACAAGTGTATTTCAGTGTTTATTTATTGTGCGTATCTATCTCTCATTTGTGAAATATAGAATATTATGCAAGATATATGTCTGTCATAAGCATCGGTTTAACACAAGGTTGAGAGTTTTGTTCTAATTTTGGGTATCTACATTTTGTAGGTTTTTCCTTTCATCAACGCCTGCAATCACAGACTACGATTGCCTTTTATCTTATCTGCCCGTAATAAGTAGCTATAGGAAAACAGTTATTATGTCAGTATTCAGAAAGTGGTGATGCTAATGCCTAGGTTATTGCCAAAGGTCTGTAATAAAATGAAGTTTTTGGGTTTATTTTTTCAAAGTTATATTTGGATCTAATGCTAGGAGAAGCCAAATAATAAATAAACAACTAAATAAATAAATTAACAGCTAAATATCTGTCTAGTCTATGCCCAACTATGTTTCCCAAGACTGGTGATAGATTGTTTGGCTTCTCATTTTACTCGTGACGAATGTCAAAGTTTTCGAAGTGTCAAGATTGAGGGTCATCACGTTCTGGCTGTCTAGTTATCTTTGACTGGCTGTAACTAGGTGCGGGTTCTGCTGTGAAGCCCTCAGAATGAACCAGGGTCATTTTTAGGAGTAAATAAAAAATAGAAAATCTTTTACATGAATAGACTGACTAAGCTGTTTGTCTGTAAAAAAATATCTCAGAAAACTAAGTCTGTAAGTTCAAAGTCCTGCACAAGTACCGTCCCTATGTATATGTTAGGCTCATAGATCGAAAACGCTCAATGAGCGAAAGAATAGCTCAGTACGCGTTGTAGCTACTTTGAAACGGCAACAACGCGAATTTCGGGTTGTGGCACTATTAAAACCGGCCACAATGCGTTGTGGCAGTGAAGAAATGCCAGAACGCGTTGCGAGCCTTAGCTCGTCATGGGTGTCATTTTCATGGTTATTAGGTCAGTTCGGTATTAGCGACAAAAACCATGAAAATGACACCCATAACGAAAAGTTGTCAAATTTTCATCGGCGCCATCTTGGATTTTGGTTTTGACCTCATCTATGAGTAACTAAAGTTACAAGTTACATGCATCAGCGTTCCAAGACGGGCACGACCTTCAGAAATGAAAGCAAAGAACAAATAAAAAAAAAAATTATCGGCGCCCGTTCGTTCGTCACGAATTTGGGTTGTCGTGGCATCAGCTAAGACTCAGAACGTGTTCTGGCATTTCGTCACTGCTACAACTGGCTGACTGCTGTGGCTGGTTTAAAAAAGCCACAGCCTGAAATTCGTGTTGTGGCCGTTTGAAAGAAGCCACACAGCGTTCTGAACTATTTTGTGTCCAGTTGAGTGAGCGTTTTCGATCTTTGAGCCTAACAAAATTATAGATCACAGGTTAAATTAATTTGTCTGTCTTTTATTATGTTCTCTAAACAGTAATTAAATCCACGTTCACCGCATGTCGCGCTCGTACCAGACGGTAGGTATTGATCTGTGTTCATTAATTGAGTGACTTAGCTATGACCAGTGTTGGTGACGCAGCCTGATTTGTGATGGTGTATATAGACTCGGACTCATTATTGATAGTGAATATGGACTTATATAAGTGTTTAGGACAGTGCTAGTGAATATGGACTTTTAAGGACAGCTTAGTAATATGTTTTTGATGTATATGTAAGCCACATTATGTTTTGTTAACTTATTGTAGCGAGGCCCCTAATATAAAGAGAAATTAATTCGAAATAGCCAGACGGGCCTCGTTACAATAACGTTTTGTCTATGAATAGTGCCGCGCCCGAATTGTGACTCTTTTGCGCCGATTAGTCGAGTAGCTTCGCTATGATTGGTCGACGCACGATCGACGTGAAGTTGCTCGACACGGCGTAACTTGTAGAGGGGCGCGGCGTTAGGAACGATTGCATAAATAAGGGGCCATTGTTGGCCAAAGCCCCTTTTTCCTGCGAGCAGCGGCGCAAGCAAGACGTGTACAATAAAGAAGAATTATTTCCTCCGTAGTTGACCTGGTTTTATTGGTTGAATCCTCAACAATGCCATGGTCCTTCGAAAGCCGGATTCAAGACTGAAGCCAGAAGAAATACAGTTCCGCCACTGAAGAATTGAAGATTCTTGCAGGTACTGTGAAACGAAACGTGCTGTGCTATCTTTATCAAGATAATTTAAAACACGTGGTCTTTCTCGAGACGATAGTAAACCGCGTGGTCCTTAAGGTCGAAAACGTGTGGTTTCTAGCAGATGGTCAACACGTGGTCCTTTTCGAGACGATCATAAACGTGGTGTTTTTCGAGACGATCACAAACGTGGCCTTTTTCGAGACGATCATAAAACGTGGTCATTTTCGTGAAGACTTCAAGACGCCATAACGTGAATATCCAACGGGAAGACATCAAAGGATACCGTGAAGAATTATCGCTGCGTTCGTCATATCAACATTGGAATTCCACGCCGAATCTACGCTCAAGCACGACATCGGGGTGAAGTACTTAGCGGCAGCAAGGTTGGGCCAAGCGCTACTTGCACCACGAAGAATAAGTACTGTAAGGGGGTAGATAGGGTGATCAGCAGTTAAACATGGAAAATAACTTTGCATTATATATATTTAGTAAGATATTACAATACGCCTGCCTTTGGGCGGCTTCAATCCAATTCTGACACATTGAAAATTAACAAAAAACATCTACAGCTATTCTGTTCGAAATTCATACATCTTTCAAGTAATAAATATTGCCAGTGTTTTAATAGGCAAGAAGGTTGCCTTCTCAAATGGTAAGTCCTTACATGAGCTACGCCCCTACGAATAGGCGCACAGAATCATATGAGGTGCTTCTATTCTAAGTCTTGAAAGGATATATGAATCCTACCTTATCCTAACCCGAACATTTACCTAACAGAGGAATCAAAGTACAATTGAGGTACGACCCTTAAAAGGGGAAGGCTTAATCATGACAAACGAATTACCGGATACTCCGATATGTGCTTTTAACTTCAGCTGACGTGCACATACGCACTAACAAATCAACGCAGTCATGCTTGAACCTCCTTGGCCAAAACCTCTGAAAAAGGTACAAGGCGTCCTCCTAACACTAATAAGAATGATGCGTCAACTCACATCGACCCGGATGGGGTTTAAATTCAAAAATTCAGATATGATACAATATTTCGATCTCGTGCGTTTATCAGGCCAGAGAAGGAAAGGCTGGATCGCATCGAATTTAAATTCTACTCATCAAACTTACACCAGGGCTTAACATCATAAATATATTTACTTTCTTAAACAACAGTCATCAACTGGACCGATGATGTCAACTCGACATCCTTTGCAAAGGCTATGCCCCGTTAGCAAAGTCGGATTCAGTTACAACTATTCCTCATCTACTGTATTTTATCTCTAGGGCCTGGTGGAAGTTTCGCACCTACAAACTTGCTCATTATATAAATAGTCGTTTCTTCGATGCATAGTTAATGTTGCCAGCCTCTTCTTCGCCCAGCAGCATACTACCCATCAGCACATCAACAGCTCATGCAACGGAAAGAAATAATTTTATTATATATATCGATACTATTTGAAAATTTCGACAAGAAAACTATCGATACATTTTTCCTACATTCCCATCTCTATTAACTTCCTTATGTCAAATTCGATAGTTGTCATTTTTTTTTTTTTTTTTATTGACAACGGGCCTTTTCCTATATATAAACCTTAATAATCATAACTTATTCTTATCTATTTGGACCTATATCTTATTCTAATCGATCAATAAAAGGTTTTAATCTATTTACATGTACTATGTCCCTAAAACGCCTACTATTATTTTTTATAATTACATAATTTACATCAGTTAATCTTCTAACTATACGGTATGGGCCTTTATACAACCTACACAGTTTTAGACTTCTATTTGTGGTCCGTCTAGGTGTATAGAGCATCACTAATTGATTCGGTGAAAATATTCTTAATTTAGCTTTTCTATCATACCGCATTTTCTGTTTAAGCTGTGCCTTTTTTATATTATCTATGGCACAACGTGACAAGCTGTTACCTAGCTCATGACGTCCTACATAATCAACTATGTCAATATTGTTGCCATTTACTAGCATGTCGGTTTGGAATAATGGTTCTCTTGCGTATAGCAACATGTGAGGTGAAAATCTAGTGCTTGACTGTTTGCTGGCATTATAAGCAAAACACACTAGTGGAACATAACTACACCAATTTCGCTGATCGTTGGTGATATACATGGATAGCATCTGACACATTGTTCGATTAAATCGCTCAACTAAACCATTTGTTGCAGGGTGGAACGCAGTGGTGAAGCGTGACTTGGCTCCAAAATAATTTACAGTTTCTTTTACCAAACGAGATGTAAAAATTGACCCCCTATCCGACACAATTTCTATAACTCCTCCATAACGACAGAAAATTTCTTCGATTAGGAACTCGCTGATCCTCTGCGCTGTCACTCTAGGAACTGCTCTACAAACTGCATACTTCGTTGCATATTCCAAACTTACAATGATATACCTATTACCTCTCAGCGACTTCCTAAAAGGACCTAACACATCTATCCCAACTTTATCCATCAATCGGTTCACAACAATAGGTTGTAACTGGGCCACCTGATAGTCCTTCTTCCGCTCCTGGCACAACACGCAACTTCTTACATATTTATCTACCACTCTCTCTGCATCCTTGATAAAGTACCTCGCTCTAAACTTAGCCAAAGTTTTCGCCAAACCTAAATGTCCTCCTGACCATGGATCATCATGAAGTTCTTTCAACACCTCCTGTAACAAATTTTTAGGAATAACTACTAGCATTCGATCAACATTCATAATCCTGACTTTCTTACACAAAATGCCATTTATCACACTAAATCCCTTCACTGCATTACTCCCGCTAGCTGCTATCCTATCCAACCAACACCTACAAAACTCATCTCTAAGTTGGTCATCTCTTATCTTGACCACCTCGATCCTATATAACTGCATGCCATCGTCGGGGTCCTCCTCCGTCCTCTTCGGGTCCTCCTCGACTTGCACTAATGGATTCCTACTCAAAAAATCAGCAATAACGTTATCTCTGCCTGAACAATGTACAATATCGAAGTCATACGCCTGGATACACAGCGACCACCTAGCTAACCTTCCATTCATGTCCTTTCTACCTCGTAGCCAGCACAATGCCTTATGATCAGTGATAACCTGGAACTTCAGACCCCAAAGAAAATGTTTAAAATAATTTAACGCCCAGACTAATGCAAGACACTCTTTCTCCGTTGTAGAATATTTCTTCTCTCCATCACTCAACTTCCTAGATGCGTATGCTATAGGGAACAACACCTTGTCACCTTGCATGAGACAGCAGCCAAGGGCTTCCCCACTTGCGTCCACATGCAACCTAGTTGTTAATTTTTTATTACTAGAATAAAAATGCAATATCGGGGGTGATTCCATAATATTTATTATCTTCTGGAAGGCTTCTTCTTCTTTTCTTCCCCATATAAACTTGGCGTTTTTTTTTAATAATCTTGTAAGAGGTAATACTATCTCAGCAAAATTACTAATGAACTTTCTATAGTAAGAAAACAAACCCAATACAGACTTAACCTGTTTTGCATTGGTTGGAGTCTTTAATGTTTTTAATGATTGCAATTTTTTTTTATCAGGCTTAACTCCTTCACCGGAAATCTCATGCCCCAACACTGAAATTTTCTTATATCCGAAGCTGCACTTATTCGGTTTTAGCGTCAGGTTTGCTTTCTTTAATCTACACATGACTTCTTCTAACGATTCCATAAACTCCGTGAAATTATTACCCCACACTAATATATTATCTACGTAACAAATGGCCTTTTTATATTTGATACCAGCTAAGACCTTATCCATTATCCTTTGGAAAACAGCTTGACTCGTCTTTAGCCCAAAAGGTAAAACATTAAACTCATATAGACCGGAAGCAGTAATAAACGCAGTTTTATGCTTATCCTTTTCGCTCAAACGATGCTGCCAGTAGCCTGAATTTAAATCTAAATCCGCAAAGTATCGCGCCCCTGACAAATAAATCATTAAATCTTCTATGATTGGTAATGGGTAACTATCGGTAATTACTTTTTTATTTAATTTCCGATAATCAACACAGAATCTCCAGGACTGATCTGGCTTCTGTACTAATACTACCGGAGAAGCGTACGCACTCCTCGATTCCCGAATAACACCATTCTTAAGCATCTCTTCTATTTGTGTATTTATTATGTCAAGCTGTTTAGGGGATACTCTATAAGGAGGATGATGGACAGGTGTATCATCTACAGTTCTAATAGTAATTTCTTCTATACTACAGCTGCCTAGATCCGAAGCCGTAAAAGCAAAATTCTCACTATAAGATGAAAGAAGATTCTTAAGCGATTCCAATTTACAGAGACTCAAGTTTGGGTTTATATCAAGTTCCCCTTTTAAATTACATTCTTTGGGTACAGTTGATATATAACTCGCATCATCACTATTCACTAATCTCGAAAAATACAAATAGTCATTCTTAGACACCGTATTTATACTTCTTTCTTCCATAGATTCACTATCGCCGTCCAAGACGTTATTAACTTTATTTGTTCCGTCTTGATAGCTCTTACACACCACTGGTTGTGAAATCGACGTAACGTTTTGTTCAGAGAATTTACAAAATTTAGCACAAAACTTGCCTTTAAAGAATACACATTTCTTACTAAAGTCAATGATAGCTTCATTATTATATAGAAAATCTTGGCCAAGTATTAGACTTTGGTTAATGTCTTTTATCACAACAAAGTCATTTGTTAAGACACACGAATCCACAATGAAGTTGATCCTCGTTTTTCCAATAACTTTTAGGTGTGCACCCGAAATGGATTTCACAAAATGTTTCGTCTCATCACCGGTATGTTTCAGACCTAGCAGCAGAACTAATTCTTCCGTAATGCAAGAGATAGAAGCACCCGTGTCAACTAATGCGTTATAAAATTGATTAGCTATACAAATATTAATAAATGGAGTTAGATCACCGTGTTTATTGACTTCGGTTGGGAGCTGCTCTTTCCTGGACACAGTGCGCAACTCCTCATCTATCTTTATTGTCTGTGTCCTGGTTCGTTTGGGTGATCGGTTGGTAGAGGGCTTCTAAATCTAGGGGCAACATGAGAGCGGTTATTTCTGTCCTCGAAGCGCTGCCTTGGGCGTAGATTGTATCTTGGTGTGTGAAAGGTTTCGCCGTCACCCGCTCGATGCGGAGTCACGCTAGATGTGGCCACACCTGGGCTTGGTGATCTCCGTGAGGCAGGGAACCCTTGACTAGATGACGGCGTTTCGAAACGCACGCGCGGAGGTTGCACTGGCAAATTTATGCGCTCATTTTGCACACCTTCTAATATTTCCCTCATTTGTACTATCGTGGCAAGAAGCTCTGCCCTGGAGCCGTACAGTTTCGTGCCTAACTTAAATTTATAATAATTTGTTACCCCTTTCAAGAAAATTCTAATGAATATTTGATCATCGGTTATGCCTGCTTGCTCAGCATAATCCGCCAGTCTATAGAAAAAGGCATTTACTTCCTCTTGTCTATCTTGCCGTGCGTTATAAAATTTCTCAATAAAATTTATCCTCGCTGGGAATTCTTTTTTTAAATTATTACAAATGTCCGAGAACGAGAGATCGTCCTTGTAAACGAACTTATAATAGGCAAGAGCTGGGCCGTCCAAGTATGCGCCCAAAATCAGCCCCAAGTCTTGCGCCTGCCATTTATTTATAGCAGCAATTTGACGGAATTGCATGAGGAAATCCTCAAAACTGGACTTTGTTCCTGTCCCTGTGAATAACGGTTGTGCCATCTTTTCTTAGTTATAAAATACCACTTATCTTTGATAATCCAGGTGCTAGGGTTCTCGCCAACGGTATCTTCGTTCTCCGTAAACTCATATACTCGTAGATGGGGCTTCGCACACTGTTTTCGCCGTGCACACGCGAATTTTATAATTTTTATTTATTTTGGGATTTCGCACCTCCACCAATATGTAAGGGGGTAGATAGGGTGATCAGCAGTTAAACATGGAAAATAACTTTGCATTATATATATTTAGTAAGATATTACAATACGCCTGCCTTTGGGCGGCTTCAATCCAATTCTGACACATTGAAAAAGAAATAAAAATAAAGATGTATGAATTTCGAACAGAATAGCTGTAGATGTTTTTTGTTAATTTTCAATGTGTCAGAATTGGATTGAAGCCGTCCAAAGGCAGGCGTATTGTAATATCTTACTAAATATATATAATGCAAAGTTATTTTCCATGTTTAACTGCTGATCACCCTATCTACCCCCTTACCAATATGTAAGGGGGTAGATAGGGTGAAAGTATTCTGTTCGAAATTCATACATCTTTCAAGTAATAAATATTGCCAGTGTTTTAATAGGCAAGAAGGTTGCCTTCTCAAATGGTAAGTCCTTACAGTACCTACTTACGTCGCGACTTGGAAGCAGGAGGATTTCCTATTGAAGATTCGTCGGGATTTACGCTGGGAAGAGTGAATATTTGAAGAAGTCACACATCTCGAAGCCTGATATGATGACGCGAAGCCGCAAAGGAGATAGCACGAGGTCAACTACCGAGGAAGAAACCAGTGGTGGCGATACGATGGCAACGGGGCCGACTTCGGGCGCCACGTCGGAAACAGTGACCGACAGCACCGCAGCGACCGAACACTCGACTGTGGTCGAGGACGCCGACATCACCGCGGTTGAAAAAGGTAAGAAGAAGCAGCCCAAGACAGTTTCTAAGAATAGTTCCAAAAGGAAGAAAGAATTAGAAGCAAGATTGGAGCTGGAAAAGTTGAAATTAGAAGAAATTAGAATGAAGGCGAAGCTTGCTAATACCAAGCTGGAACTAGCACGCGTCGAAGACGATACGGACCTGAGTGACCAGGAAGGAGAAGAAGAGGCTGAAGTCGAAGCCGCCGCAGCGCAAGCAACTGCGGCATGGGTGTCAACGACAAAGAGTGTGGAACGCAACGAGGGGGAGCCACCAAGTGAGTTGCCCGCCCCAGAGGTCGCGATCGCCACACCGAGTCACACCAACCAGCTGGCTGAAGCAATCCTTCAAGCTGTTAAGTCCGCGTCTGAGAATAAGGCGTCATCATTCATGCAGCGCGCACCGAAGTACGTCAGCGAGCTGCACCAGTTTGAAGGCGACGCCTGCGATTGGATGGCGTTCAAGGCGACTTACGAAGATACCCACGTGCTCTTTTCAGATATAGAGAACATGGGAAGATTGAGAAGAGCGGTCAAGGGCAAAGCAAAAGAAGCGGTGAAATCGTTATTGTTCACCCAGATCGACCCGCAAGAAGTAATGATGACCGCCTTGGAGCGCCGCTTCGGACGCCCCACTTATCTCATTAGAAGCGAGATAGAAAACATCGAGAAGCTTCCTCCGATGTCAGAAGATGCAAGAGAGTTGGTGCGTTATGCCGGGGCAGTGTCGAACACCGTTAGCGTCGTGAGACAAATGAAGCGACAAAGTTACCTGCACTCAAGTGATATTTCAAGCAGAATCATCGAGAAAATGTGTACATTGGTGCGTTTCAAGTGGTACGAGTATCGAGCGAAGAAAGAAGATGAAGATGAGCCCATACTCCTGAGCCTCATGCAGTTCTTCAACAACATGGTGGATCAATTTGAGATGCACGAGTTCGTGGGATCCAGAATGAAGAAAGAAAGCATGAGGTTCCGAATGCGAACCGCGGGCTCTCGTGGCGTGCACACCACTCGAGCTGCTAGGAACCAAGAAAATCACACGTCAGAAGAAGATTCAGAAGGAGAACATGAGTGCAGGACGAAGTCAGCTACGGTGTTTTCCTGCAAAGAAGATAACAGGAAAGAACAAGAAAAAATAACCTGCCCGCAGTGTAAAGGTGAGCACACTCTTCTGAAATGCAAGAAGTTCAGTGAAGCATCAGTTAAAGAAAAGTGGGAGCAAGCCAAGAAGTCTGGGTTGTGCTACAAGTGCCTAGAAGGAAGGCATCGGGGCTTCAGCTGTAAAGCGAAGCCATGTGGCAAGTGTAAGAAGGGTCATCATTTGCTGTTGCATTACGAAGAAGCAACGAAGCCGACGACTCAAGAAACAACCGCTCAGACGATAGCTTCTACGGTCAACGCGGCGCGAACGGTATCAAGAGCGTATCTCAAGATTGTACCTGTGGAGTTAATGGGGCCAGACGGGAACGCCTGCGTTTACGCTCTCATGGACGAAGGCTCTACGGTCACGCTGATAGAAGACTCAATAGTCGAGAAGATCGGGGCACAAGGGCCAGAAGAGGAGCTGCGCATAGAAGGCGTAGGTGGCCACCGCATGGACCAGAAGTCTAAGAAGATTGACGTCAAGATCCGCGGGATATTCGGTCGTAATACCGAGAAGTTATCCGGGTACTCAGTAAAAAACCTGCACTTGACGCCTCAAGAGGTCAACGAAAAAGACTTGGAAGGATGCGAGCACCTGGAAGAGATACAGGATCAGTTAAAGTACCCCAATGCCAAGCCGTCGGTGCTCATTGGTCAAGACAACTGGCACCTCATAGTCTCGCAAGAAGTCAAGCATGGCCACCGCTACAAGCCAGTCGCGTCAAGAACGCAGCTGGGATGGGTGCTACACGGAGTGCGGTCAAGCAGCAGCGCTCCAGTTAGGGTCGTGAATCACCTCGTAACGCAAACCAGCTCCAAGGACGATCATCTGGAAAAGCTAATCAGGGATCATTTCGACATTGAGGCGTTAGGAATCGCCGCCAAGAAACCGTCGAACGACATAGATCAGCGGGCGCTACAAGTCCTGGATGCCACCACGAAGAGGTTGACTGACGGGAGATTCAGCACGGGGCTCATCTGGAAGACAGAAGGCGAGTACCTACCTGAAAGCAAGACGACAGCTGCGCGGCGCTTGAAGGGAATTCAGAAGAGATTTCTGAAAGATAAGGCATTTCAGAAGAAATACGAAGAGCAGATCAACAACTTGATCGTCAGCGAGTATGCAGAGGAAGCTAAGGAAGAACCTACCTCTGGAAGGACTTGGTACTTGCCACACTTCGCAGTCATCCATCCACAGAAGAAGAAGATGAGATTGGTATTCGACGCTGCGGCTAAGTCGAATGGTAGATCACTCAACGACGCGCTGCTAGCCGGACCCGACCTACTTCAATCATTGTTCGGAGTGTTATTGCGTTTTCGTCAAAATGCAGTAGCTGTGGTGGCCGACATAAAAGAAATGTTCCTGCGCGTGAAAATCAACGAGGAAGACAGAGACAGTCTTCGATTCCTATGGCAAGATAAGGAATATAGGATGACGTCCTTGATATTTGGAGCTGCGTGTTCTCCTTGTTCGGCAATATACATCAAGAACAAGAACGCCAGCGAGTTTGAAGAACAGTACCCCGAGGCGGCGAGCGCAATTACGCGCAACCATTACATGGACGACTACTTGGCAAGCTATCCAGACGCGGCGACGGCAACAAGAATAGCAAATGACGTCGATACAGTACACAAGAAAGGAGGTTTCTTCCTAAGAGGCTGGGCGAGCAATCACCCTGAAGTGATAGAAGAGCTCCACTCCGGAGGCAGCACGGGCACGGTTCGCCTGGGTGAACAAAAGGACCAGGTGGAGAAGACCCTTGGGCTGAACTGGAACGTGAAAGAAGATAGTCTATACTTCACGCTGACGCTGAGAAACACTCCAGAAGAGGCCATCGACGGCAAGCGCGCTCCCACAAAGAGGGAAGCGACGAGCGCGGTCATGACAGTGTTTGACCCGCTCGGTTTGGCCGCTCCCATCACGATCCAAGGCAAGATCATGCTGCAGAACCTCTGGCGAAGCGGCGTGGAATGGGACGAGAAGATACCACCCGCCCGAGAGGAAGAATGGTCCAGATGGCTACAAGACCTCAAGAAACTTGTGAATCTGGGTATTCCGCGCTGTCTGGCGAGAGACGTCGACGAGGGGGAGCTCCACACCTTCTGTGACGCTAGCGAGAAGGCGTACGCGTGCGCGGTGTATTGGCACGCGCGGCACACCGACGGTCGAGTAGAAGTGAAGCTCCTGGCGGCGAAGGCAAGAGTGACACCATTGAAACCCACGTCAATCCCGAGGTTGGAGCTGCAAGCGTGTCTCCTGGGCAGTCGCCTCGCTACGAACGCACAGCAAGAAATGGATCTGCGCATCACAGAAAGATGGTTCTGGACAGACTCGAAGACGGCGCTGGCATGGATCAAGTCGGACCCCAGAAGATACAAGCCATTCGTCGCGCATCGACTCGCTGAGATTGAAGAGTTGACTAGACATAGAGAGTGGCGATGGGTGCCTACAAAGCACAATGTCGCGGACGACGCCACGCGAGAAACACCCAAGGACTTCAGCAAGGAACACCGGTGGTTCACGGGGCCGTCATTCCTATATAAAGGCCGAGAAGAGTGGCCGCGGGATGAAAAGGATTCCACCAAGGACACAGGGGAAGAAAAGCCAAACGCCGTTACGTTGAGCGTGAGAAGAATTGCGCCCACCGTCGTCCCAGAGCCAGAGAGGTTCTCGCGATGGACAAGATTGTTGCACGCGGCGGCAAGATTCCTGCAAGCTGTGGATGTTTTCAAGCGAAACATCGTCCACAAAACACACAGTACTAGAAGAATCGCGAATAAGGAACGTGATCCGGCTTGGAAGAAGTCGCAGAAGAAAACCAAGACGCCATCCAACATAAAGAAAAGCAGCAAGACGCCGTTCATCTTGAAAAGAAGTAGCGTAGAATTGAACCTTCGTCAAAAGTCGGCGCTATATGTTGAAAAGGCCGAGCGACTCCTTATCCAACGAGTGCAAGAAGATAGCTACCCAGAAGAGTTAGCTGCCTTAAGAAGACAGAGCGACCAAGTCCACAAACTGAAGAACTTTGCCGTCAAATTTGAAGACGGAATGATAAGGTTATCAACCCGCATCGGCGCGGCCAAGTACCTAACGGCCGCCTACAAGAACCCCATCGTGTTGGACGGACGCCACAGCATTACTCAGCTACTAGTAAAGCATGTACACGAGCGTCTGAACCATGGAAACCACCAGACGGTTATGAATGAGCTGCGGCAAAGATTCTGGATTCCTGAGCTCAGAAACATCGTCAAGGGAACCGCAAGAGACTGCGGGTGGTGCAAGTTAAGGAAGAAAGCACCGCAACTGGCCCCTCAGGGTGACCTACCGCAGGAAAGATTGTCGAGAACAAGCCCTCCCTTTACATGTGTGGGCGTGGACTACTTTGGCCCTCTACTGGTCACCGTGGGACGACGCGTAGAGAAGAGATGGGGCGCACTGTTTACGTGCATGACAACGCGCGCAGTGCATCTTGAGTTGGCCGCATCCCTGACGACCGACTCCATGATATTGGCCCTAAGACGAATGATTGCCAGAAGAGGCACTCCCAAGGTCATCATGAGCGACATTGGCACCAACTTCGTGGGTGCAAGTCGCGAGCTCCAAGAGGCCATTCAAGCGGCCACCAACGAAATCGGCATAGTATGGAGGTTCATTCCCCCAGGAGCCCCACACATGGGTGGATCATGGGAGCGGCTCATGCGCACCGTCAAGACCGCACTGGCAGCGACTCTCCACGAAAGAAGACCGAGGGAGGAGGTCCTGCTCACACTGCTACTGGAGGCAGAACACGTGGTCAACTCACGACCACTATTCTCCGTGAGCACCGACCCCAACGAAGAGGAAGCACTAACCCCTAACCACTTTCTTATCGGCAGGTCCAGCGGAGCCCACATGTTTGGCTCATTCGACGACGCTGAGCTAATTGGTTCCCCATCGTGGAGGACATCCCAGCGCCTGGCCGACCACTTCTGGGCCAGATGGGTGCGAGAGTACCTACCAACTCTCTCGCCCCGGTACTTCCAGGGTCCCCATTATCGGGATCCCATCGTCGGCGACCTCGTCCTGCTGGTGGACCACACCCTGCCACGCTGCTCGTGGCCACGCGGCGTGATCAGCACGACCTACCCCGGGCCAGATGGAAGAACTCGGATCGTCGACGTCCGCACCCCGGCGGGCGTATTGCGGCGGCCAGCATCCCGGCTGGTCGTGATAGTGCCAGCATCGTCACCCCTGCAAGCTGAGGTGCAAGGCACCGAGGGGGAGACTGTTGGTGACGCAGCCTGATTTGTGATGGTGTATATAGACTCGGACTCATTATTGATAGTGAATATGGACTTATATAAGTGTTTAGGACAGTGCTAGTGAATATGGACTTTTAAGGACAGCTTAGTAATATGTTTTTGATGTATATGTAAGCCACATTATGTTTTGTTAACTTATTGTAGCGAGGCCCCTAATATAAAGAGAAATTAATTCGAAATAGCCAGACGGGCCTCGTTACAATAACGTTTTGTCTATGAATAGTGCCGCGCCCGAATTGTGACTCTTTTGCGCCGATTAGTCGAGTAGCTTCGCTATGATTGGTCGACGCACGATCGACGTGAAGTTGCTCGACACGGCGTAACTTGTAGAGGGGCCCGGCGTTAGGAACGATTGCATAAATAAGGGGCCATTGTTGGCCAAAGCCCCTTTTTCCTGCGAGCAGCGGCGCAAGCAAGACGTGTACAATAAAGAAGAATTATTTCCTCCGTAGTTGACCTGGTTTTATTGGTTGAATCCTCAACAACCAGGATGCTGGCTTCGAATCAAATTAATGCTTTACGTTTACATGATTACTGCAAGTGCCTATGTCTCGTCATGTTCTGGTGGGGTAAGCAGAAATAAAGATCTAACTTACTTAGTGGCTAAGACCTCTCGTGCTTGAAGTCGTAGGTTTAAAGCCGGGTAAGGGCTTACTTTTTCAATTCATACATTCTTTCTAAGTTCATCTTGGACATCGTTGACAACGTTGAAATCCGGCCTTATAGTTAGTATTAGTTTGTGCTCCATTAGTGTAATTGCTGCACCAATGGAGCACAAACTTTGACACTGACTTTGACTTTCTATGCGAATAAATAAATAAGTACCATCACGTCTGTGCCTATATTCCCTGAATGTGTTGAGTCCTGATGTTCAGTTGTCCGATGAACGTTCGGCCGTATGTTCGTTTGACCGAAGAATGGTTGGTTGAACGAATGGTTGCCCGAAAAATTGTGATATTCTAGGTAACTCACATTCTATCAACATAAGCGTGGTGATAGCGAATGAAAAAATGACAAAAATGTTATTGGTATTTCAAACGCCATCGACGTTTCACGTGATACGTATATTTTTAATTTAATTTTTAATGAATGGCTTAAAAACAAATATTTTTGTTCTTTAAGTGTTGTGCTTGATTTTGATTTTACTTTAAAAAAATAATTTTAGTTTAATTCCTATTTTAATTTTAAATTCATATTCATATTCTTTATTGTACACAAAATAAACATTTAAAAATACAAAAGGAAAACTTATGTACAAAGGCGAGCTTAACCCTCAGTGCTAAAGAGAAATTTACAAAATTAGGACAGTTAACAAAACGCACGCTTAATAAAAAACTGACCGATTACGGTTCAGGTCCAAAATGAGTTAAGCGTACAAAGAAATTCATTTTAACGCCATCTATCTTTCTATCTCGGATTTTTTTCGATATCTTATTCCTAGACCGAGTTATAACTTTTTCTGTCTCTTTCACTCTTATAAGTTTTCACAAGGATTTTTACAAGACAGTGGCGTAAATCATTATGCGTCGGGCGCTGCCATTGTGAACACGTGGAGTTTTTATTTTAAAGTGACCGCATAATAATTGAGTCTGTTTAGTGCAAAAATCTTAGGTAAGTTTTGATTATTTTTTTCATAAAACCATGACCCATTTTTGATTAGGTCTGTTTAGTAGAAAAAATTGCAATTTTTTCGTGTTTATTTTTAGTTTTAGGTCTGTGTTTTATAAAAATGTAACACAATTATGGTGACTAACTACGAGTTAAGCCTGTTTTTCATAAAATACCATGCTATATTTCTAATAGGATTTGTTTTCATTAGAAGTTCGGTCAGTCTTCTACAAAACAGTTTTCATAATGTAAAGACATTCTTTGATATAAGTCTTTCTCTTATAAAAAAATACTATCCAATATTTAAATGTCTTGTTTATGTTGAGTATTGTGTCACTATTTTTTTAAGTACAACATTAAATAGAAAGAGAATTTTGGATAAGATAGTGACGCGTAAATTCTTTTAAGATTGCTTCGAGGTCAAAGAATATAATGGAACTGATAAATTTGCAATCAGTTTTACCTGTTGGTCCTTTTACCAATGAAAACGAAGCTCCAATTCAAGATAGCCATCTTGAATCTTCAATTCAAGGTAGACCATCTGGTCACAGCAAAGTGCCGATGGACTAAGTTCAAGATTCTGCAGCTAATGTTGTGGTATGTTATATTTAATTTTATATGACTTAACTGAATTCTAATTTACTGAAGAATACTTAACATAACGTCACTCCTGTATTACCCGCAGAGTTAGGCAGAGGTGGGCTTATAGTACACCCCAAGTTATAAAACTATACTAATTTATTATTACTAAAGTTATATTTATTTCTTGTTACAGATATTATCTGATATCACTAATAATCCTGAAAAATACCTAATACCTTTTTTGAATCCAACGAACTCGTGCATCAAAAATATGGTAGCTGAAAAGAAACAATGTAAATTACAATGTCTCACCTATAAACACGGATGAATTGGACCGAGATGTTAGTGACCAAGATCCAATCCAACGTATGATAACCAAATAAAAAAAAAAAACTGATACCAGTATACCCTGTGTCGCGGCGTTTATCTTCTAGTTCTAATAGCTCATCGTCATCTAGTAATAGCAGCTCATCGTCATCTAGTTCTAGCAGCTCCTCATCGTCCTTTTCCAATCCTGAGCCAGAATATTTTACACCCGCTCGTCAAGACTAATACTTTTAACAATCCGGACACTATAGCTAATAAGTTACAGGGAACAAGTCAAATTGAAGAGATGGAAGTAGACCAAAGTAACATTGAAGATGAAATTGAGATTCCCAACAAGAAAGGTAGAAAGCGCACAAGTAATCCTAATAAATAAAGACAAAACATAAATAGAGTACTAAGAAATACTGGACATTCTAATAAATCTATGGAAATAGAACCGTTCCACCTCGTGAAGTGAAGCAACCTTTCACAGATCGTTGCAGACTTAAATGTTCACAAAAGTTTACATCCGTTCAAAGACAGGCTCTTTTTGACGCTTATTGGAAAATTGGGAACGTTGATATGCAGCGACTGTTTATATACTCTTGTATGTCCAACGTCATGCCTAGATATAGATATTCAAACGCCATGCGTCCGAAGCAGAGCAATAAGACTTTTCACTTTACTAAGGATGACAAACCAATTCGTGTTTGTAAACAGTTTTTCATAGGAACACTCAATATATCCGACCGCGTTATTCGCACAGTAAAACAAAAGTCTGATAAGCTTGGAATTATCGAAATTGAACAAAGAGGAAAACATAACAGCCACCGTACCAATGATGAGTCACTGATCTTAGACATAAAAACATTTATAGACTCTATACCAAGAATTGAGTCGCACTACACAAGACAAACTTCTACTCGCGAGTATATAGATGGGGGAAAAGACTTAAAGAATGTCAAGAAAAAAACAATAAGCGCTTTGGTAAATATTGCACATGTTGTAATGTATTTACTAAGGAAAATAATACAACATTGTTTTGCCCGCGTATCAATGCGACCTGTGTCTGCAGTACGCTAATTCAAACAACGAGCAGAAGAATTTAATTCGTATCAAATTTGAAGCTCATTTAGAAGAAAAAGCAATAAGTCGTCAAGAAAAATCTCTAGATCTATATTGCAATGATCACTGCAATATAGATCATCATCTGCCTAGCCTTTTCCGAATTATGTTGGGGTCGGCTTCTAGTGTTACCGGATTCAGCTGAGTACCAGTGTTCTTTCCCAAAAACGACTACGACGAAAAGTCGTTTTTGGGAAAGAAACAGATTGTTTCCTTTGCCGAATTCACTTACACAATTAGGCTGCGGGACCAACGGCTTAACGTGCTTGCCGTGGCACGGAGGAAATTCGGTATGTTGAAATGGTCACCCATCCCAGGACCGACCCCCTCAAGCGTTGCCTAACCTTGAAGATAGACCCGTGCGGCTGTTATTATTTAGCCACGAGCTCCTACGATAGATGACAAAAATAAAGTTCTTGTTTTTGACCTACAAGCTGTTTTACAATCGCTAAGGGGCAATACATCAGCATTCTACTATAAATCAAAATTAAACAGTTCTAACTTTACTGTCACGCTTCTGAACAATAAAGTTGATGGCCAAATGAAAGACGCCTATGCTGATGTACTCGTACACTCCATTTCTGGAATGAAGCTGATACTAAACGTGGTGCTAACTAATAGGCTCCTGCTTACTGGCTTGCTTTGAGAAGTTTTGTCTTGATCCAGGTGTTAGTGACAGTGATGGCCTAAATCTGATTTTATATTCTGATATTTTTTTATTTTTTTTTAATAATAGGGGCACAATATCTCTATGCGGTGACCCACCTGAATATAAACTCAATAACACATACATTTTTAATCAAAGGGCACCCAAAATGAGGGAGATAATATTCATAGCCTGATTGAAAAAGAAATAAAAAAGAACCTGAAATCAGGACCAATATAGGTACTGTCCTCATCAGTATGTTACCATAATTGAAAACCCATTTATTTTTATAAGGATATAAGGTAATTATGAATGCATAAAAGCTAACTTAAGTTTTTGTTTTGATTATAATTTTGTATATAGTTCATAAAGATTTTTTAAAGTTGAATTTACAAAAGCTAGTTTTTAATCTGTAATCAGTACAAAAATTAGGATGAAATTTGCCATAGTAGGTAGAAACTATTTTTTATAAACAGTTTCTATTGAAAATTGTGCTAAATTTACTTTGTTTATGATTTAATTTTGTGCCAAATTACACAGTAAAAGACTTAAAATATAGAAACTGTTTTGTTGTTTTATCCAATATAGACTAAAAACATAATAATGTTAAATATTTAGGTAGATATTTGATAAAATACAGACATAATACAAAATGTGACATCAGTACTAGAACAATATATAATTGGCTTTAATTGTAAACAGACTTAAGTCATGATCATCATTTTAAAACGTTTGAAAACATAATCAAAAAACAAAATTTCTTCTAAATATCATTTCACTATCAATAATCAGTTCATTAACTATGCCTACAATACAATATTTAATTATAATTAAGCTTTTTCACTAAGTTTTAAGCCATTATGTAAGACAAGTCATGATTGCCTAAACGTTTTATGCGATTTCCCAAAAAACAGTTTTTTTTAGTTAGGTCAGTATATTATTAAGCGTGCGAAAAGTGCACAACAAATACTAAAAAACATTTGAATTCTTACTAACTAAATACACTACACAAATACTTGTACAGCACATAATATATAAACATATAATACATACATAAATCTAAAATACATACATATTTATGCGTCATGTTGACAGGAAATGCTCCTTAATTCTTCTCCTGAATATATGCAGTGAAGGGCTATCCCGTATGGAATGAGGAAGATTATTCCAGAGGCGGACAGCACGAACAGTAAATGATCCACCGTAACGACTTGATGAGTGGGGAGGAAAACGAAGGAGAAGAGATGATGAGGAGCGACAAGGCTTTCCTCTCGGAACAAGATACTCAAAGCGCCCTTTAAGATACGAAGGAGAGGTAGGATTGGGAAGAACAGAAAAGAGTAGAGAAAGAGTGTGGGTTTCTCGGCGCTGCCGAATAGGCAGCCACTTCAACCGCTTCCGAAATTCCGACACATGGTCGTACTTTCGGAGGCCAAAAATGAAACGGATGCACAAATTCTGCAAACGCTCGAGCTTATCAAGAAGTTCCTCAGTCGCATCAAGAAAGCAGACATCAGCATAGTCAAGAAGAGGAAGAAGAAGAGACTGAGCAAGAGTAACTTTAGTTGAGAAAGGCAGGAACTTCTAGAGCCGTTTTAGAGACCGAAACGACCAAAACACCCTCCTGCTTACTTCAGCAATGTGAACATTCCAAGATAGGTTGCAGTCCAAGAAAACACCTAAGCTTTTGACTTTTTTGGAGTAGGCTATAGCGACGGCATCATATAAAACAGGTGGGAGAGACTGGTTGCTCAATAAATTGATGTAATGTCTGCCACCAATAATGATAGCTTGTGATTTTGTTGAGTTTACTAAAAGTCCAAAACTTTTAGTAAACTATAATGTAACATGTGCTGTAACATGTAACTTTATTTTAATTTTGTTTTGATTTGTAATTTTATTTGTTGGTTTTAATTCTTAATAGGCATTTGATTTAATTTGTATTGTTAGTGTTATTTTGATTTGTGTTTTTTGATTGATTTTTAATGTTAATTAAATTTTATTGGTATTTATTTTCTTTCAAATAATGTTGGAATTTTATGGTCTCCCTTCTGAAGGTGGACCGTTAATGGCTTCAACACAGTTTCACTAATGCGGCCATTTCCGTGCACAATTCATTTAATTGTATATGTGTATTTGTTACGAATAAAAAAAAACAAAAAATGTAATTTCGACCACCGTTATCGCTGTCATTGAATGACACTTGTTTTGTATTAAGGTGCAGTTGAAAAACAGCGTCAAGCAACGCCTAGTTGTCTGGCATGTTGCTGTATTGGACCTATTTGGCGCAGTCGCGGTGCACACTATGAAATTGTTTTAAAATTAAGTTCCTGTTTATTTGTACATGTATCTTGTTTTTGCCAAATAAACTTGTTTTCTTTCTTTTCTTTTCTTATGATAATTTAGCCTATAAACTGTTGTTCGAAATAAAGATTGCCCGAAACATCATTTATTTGGTACTAATACTTCCGTCAAAGATGTTTTGCCCGAAACATATCAGAAGTAATAATACCAAGTAGGTAGGGTACCCAATAATTAAGTAATTAATTGATTCCGTTTCTACCTTTGTGTGAACATCTGTTTAACCGGGAATTCGAACGCAGACCCCAATTCATTAACCAATACACATAACTAAAGTAACGAACAACAGTACAGAACCAAATTCATCCCGTGCCTAGTGATGAGCCGAGCCATCGATAATAGTGAAGCGCTGTTACATCGAAACGTTCGATACATTATAATTTTCCCGCGTAATTAAATCCGATATCGCAGTAATTTCGCTGGCCATTATCGAAACTTGCTATTAATTTGACTCCGTAATGACGACGTTTTGAGCTACAAATGAGTTTTGTTTTTGGTGTTCAACAATATCAACGTGATATTGAATGTTTAATGGTGTAGAATGCGTTGAATAGTGAAAATTTTACGTGAATAACAGGTTCACTTTTTTAGAAGCAATAAGCACCTTTCTGCAGCAACCACCACCATTTTACCCTTGTCATAATTTGAGGTCACACATTACGTCATCTTCTTTCTAAACCTGTAGCACAAAGCATAGCATAATCAGCCTACGATGTTCCCACTGCTGGGACACCGACCTCTTGTGAGAGAATGGGCACAGAATCTAACTCGCGAGCTCAGTGCGGTATTGATAAATGTCACGTATATGTCTTTGATTTTTTTTGTTCTAAGGCATGCCGCAGGCTTATTACGTAAGAAACAGCAATCAGCAATCATCGCGCGATCTTTTTTATGATTCATTTTATGTCATAAAAGTCTGAATTACCTTTTTTTTTTTTTTGCGTGGGAAATCATCCAATGACTTCTCCCGCTCTGGGTGAAGCGGGAGGGCGTGTCAGACTTTTACTGACTAAAACCCACCCGTGTTCCTTCAGTTGCTTGCGCCAGGGCCGCGGTAACTCTTTTTCAAATTTATCCGCGACCCAGACAGGCATCGGTCCTATCAGGCCCCGTCACTTTTGCTGACATCACTTTGAGGCGCGCGTGGAACACTACGCGCCGGCTTGGTCCTTATCGGACGGTAAGCTACCCATAACTTGTTGTCCGCAAGCCCGTGCCTACGGTGGCCGGGAATCGGCTTGCGACTCCCGACGCCCGGGGAAGTGTGAATTACCTAAAGTGTAGATATGGTAAGGTTAGGTTATCGTTTACTAATCGCCCGCTGTTTGTCAAATGCAGTTATTTCTAAAAAAAAAACATAAACTCTATAACTTCTTTATCTATGTGCAATTATTGCGCAAAAATCGCTATCGTTTTGCTCTTGCAAGATACGTAATAAGCCTACCGGTGTCCCTACGATGTTTTCCTTCACCGTTTTGAGAGCAGAGGTGATGAAATAAATGACACAATGTAAAGGTCATAATTATGGCCGTGAACACTGCTATACACCTGTAACAGTTCCCTTTATTCTTCTTAAATATATTTTCTGTCTGTGTCCATCTCATGTGTGACGATATGGACATTTATGCTATTAACACTTTTGTTGTCATCATCATCGTCATAATTTCAGCCGCAAGACGTCCACTGCTGAACATAGATCTCCCTTAAACGACATCGTTTTGACCGGTCCCATGATTCTCGTCACCCTAGAAAACAAGTCCGTCTTCATATGTCACCTATTCCATATTTTCAAAGTTATGAGTTCTAAAAGCGCTAAAACAACTCTGTCAACGACCCTGCGTCGTATTAATTAATTTAATATTGTTTTGTTTGATACCATGAATAAATTGGTAAATAGAATTTTACGACGCAATCAATGAGTTGTAAAATGTTATTAGGTTGTTTTGTTTATGTCAATACAAAATATTCAATTAATTTTCTCTCATCCCGTTTTATAAAGCCCAATTTTATTCAAACCTACCTAATTAATTTAAGAGCTGCGTAACAATGAAATAGAGAAAAAATGAAATAAAATAATAAAGTATAATGAAATAAAGTGGTAATAGAGAGCAATGGTGGCCCAGTGGTAACGGCTGCGACTTACCAAGTTGTGGGTCGTTGTTTTTGTTGTTGTAAATTATTTCATCACCACTGAAAACATCGTGAGGAACCAAAAAATCGATGACGTTGACATCCACCGTGATGGCATGACAACATGACGTGGATAACGGCCCATTCCCTCTCACAGAGAGAAGGCCTGCACGCACAACGGAACGGACCAAATGGGAGTCTAAATGCGAAAAACATCCATCTATCCTATCCTGACCCCTCCTGACCTTTCCTATGATAAAAACATATTTTCACCAAATGTACGGATAATACGTCCCCCCCTATAAAAAGTAATTACACTAATCAAGTAATTGTCACATTGTGAAATACGTACTTTATACCACATCTTCTGCTTAGCCTTTTCCCAAATACTATGTTGGTGGTCGGCTACCGGTCTAGCAGGGTGCAACTAAATAACTACCAGAATTTTATGAATATGGACCTAGACCTCAACAAACAACCCAGGTACAAAGTGCCCTTATTGACCTCAACAAACAACCCAGTTACAAAGTGTCCTTATAACTACAAGCCTGTAATGTCCCATTGGAAGACAAAAGTAGTATGTCTGTGTCCCAGCAGTGGGAACATTAATAGGCTGATGATGATGATGACTTTGGAGTTGAGATAGCAGACTCCTTCGATAGGTCAAAGGAGTATGCTATGCCCATTCCGCCACCTCAGCCACTCAGACTAGGCCTACTGCGATGTCGTGACCTTGGGTTCCAGACAAAGAGACATTCTATTAATGATTTTCGAAATACTAATATGTAAGGGATTGACACTACGTGAATTTCCCCTCCCCCGTCCTCATATCGTGTTCCTCATTACTGAGGATCGTGATTCCCCGGTCCGGTTCTGTCTTTGATGTCGTGGAGAGCCGTGCAGCTTGATATTTCAGTAGAGTATATCAATCGAGAAGAGCCGAAGACAGGGTGGCTTCGAAGCAGCTCGTCGTTGACTCCGTCAACGCTTTTCAAGACGGGCACGACCTTTAGAAATGAAGACAACTAATAAGAAGAGATATCAATCCCGAACGTAGTTTTGTGTCAAGTGTAACACACTTAAAATGTTTTATCAAATTAAAACACCTAACACAGTGCCAGTGTGGAGCACATTTCAAAATCTGAATGTGGTGAATGACAGTGCTGTCCAAGTTGTCACGTTCAAATCGGGCAAAATTTGAATAGTTGAGAATAAAATTGAGTTCATCGACACGAAAAAAAGAAGAAGACCAAATTGAAAACTACCCACAAATTGAATCGCTGGAGCCAGTAACGTATTCACATCCTCTTAAAAATCACGTCTTCCATTTGCCATTTCCTCGAGCGTGCGCTTAACAAAATGGCTATAAAAGTTAAAGTCTCAAAATTTAAATATCGCAAGCCGTCTGGCCGTCCCCGTGCGCGATTGATGTTTATACGTATATACAAAATGCCGAGACACTGTCCGGGATGTTGGTAAAGATAGGATAATTATGGATGTGGCGAAAAGTACTTTAAAAAATACAATATTTCTGATTTGATATAACAAGTCAGATTTACTTACTTAAGCTGCCCCGTCTTAAGCTGATGACAAAGTAGCTGGCTTCTTGTGAGGAATGGGGCCGTAGTAGTAAATGTTAAAATCATACGATATAGAGGCCTGGGGCCTCTGACCCTGGAAGTACCTCTTGATAGACCATCTCTTCTTCTCTTGTACCTACTTTTAGAAGTATACAATTTTTAATTCGCCGTCCTAAAAGTGTACTTCTTGAGGCGAAATTACCCACTTCCACAACAATATGTTAGTAGCTTGCATGGCAATGTGACACTCATTAATCAGAATCTGTTGTAGTGTCTACAAGGCATGCAAGCTAGTACTTTTGTCCGTTATATCAGTTATATATTACTGGCTTCATCCTGAACAAAAATGATTAGGGTAGTCAGAAATCCAAACCGAAAGTCTAATATCAAAACTTATTAACGCTACTACTACGGATGCCGACCCCAACATAGTAATCCAAGTAGCTCTGTTTTGTTTCCTGCTAGATATGGAAGGTAGTGAAAGTTGTGCTTTCTGTACTTCTCTAATTCATTTCGTAGTTGTATCGTTTCCCCAGGAGTTTTCAAGATTCATATTGTTTTGGCGCTTTTCTGCTGGTCGCCATTATTTATTCAAGCTATCAGTAGATGCAGTCATAGTTGTGGTGGTGGCCTTGTCCCTTTATAAAAATACGAGATGATCCTGAGCAGACCTGCCTTCGTAAGTCCAGGTTCCCCAACACAGTCTAGGTGTAAGACGCCGAGACGCGGTGACTGACCTCCAACCGTGATGTGCAATATACAAGGAATATTAGCCGCATCACATACCTAGCTATTGTGGCGTCGATGTAGACCTTTAGCAATCTCATTAGTGAGGTTTAAGCCCTAGGATAGATTAGCAGGTAGAATTTATAAACTGCTTAGAGGCCTGCTTAGGGCATTTCAAGCCCAAGTTCACTAAACTCTATTGGTTTTAAATGTCTCGTTATGCATTTACATGGTTGTAATTTTGATTGAGTGTTTTGCATTGTAAGACAGTACTTTGGAAACAGGTTCTTTTTTTAACTTCATGTACAACGGTTATACATAGGCGGACTTAATGCAGCAAGGCCTTCTCTACCAGTCAACCTTTGGGTTAAAAAGGACCACAGTGGTAAGAGAACAAACAAAAAAAAAGAACTAACAAATATTATAATAAATACCAAATTCTAAATGAGATTTTTCAGTCTCAATTTGATATTTATAATTAATTTATTTAAATATAATTACAATGAGCTATGTATGAGAGGATTTATCCTCTCATACATAGCTCGGACTTCGTCCGATAGTTCCGGGTTCGCATAAATGACAATTTACTCTCAGTTTTTTTTTGTCAAGAGGAAGCAAGTTCCAGAGTATTTATAGTTGAGACAGTGTAAGAATTAGAAAGAAACCCAGTGCGTGTTGAGAAGGAACATGGAGAGTTTTTGGAAGCTTGAAGGTTAAGATTGTGAGAAATGCCCAACACTTTAAAATACTGGGTTATGATGCAATTGGACCACACAAGCAGCTTAGAGTAGTATGCTTTAGGACCTGTGAGGTTTGATAGAAGTAAAAGTCCCCAATTATTATATTAGGGTCAGCTCCTGGCAAAATAAATTATTTTTCTTTCTTTTCATTCAGTCTGACCTGATGCTGCTGAACACCAGTATTTTACACTGACTTTCTATCTGACCTCCACAACCTAATAACTTGGTACAGGTTTAAGCCTTGGAAAGACTTATCAGATTTTCTGGCTGCTGATTTCCAGTAACAACTTTCGAAGACCTGCAAACGATAGCGGGGAAAAAGATTAACGTGTTTGCCGAGGTATGGAGGAATCTTGGCATGGTCACCCATCTACGGTGAAAATTGAACAGGTTAAGATGTAGGAAACTTTTCATCCCGGGCGCTCGTACCTAAGTTCCCCTGAGAATTTTCTGATTTTTGAGAGAACACTTTTATCGCGAGCAGAGCCGCTGGCAAAAGCTAGTTAGCTATTATATTAAGGTAACATGGGTTTCCGACTTTCGTTTATCTCATGACCATTCCAGTTAAGGTCGTAAGAGTTACTATTAATAATAAAGGTCCTGTGGTAGCTAACACAGTATATCGTTGCATATCATTCAAACTTAGCGATAGCCATTCAGCAACGTGCCCCTTTATCAGCAACCCAACTATAACAGTAATTCTCTCCACTTATGACAGGAGTTACTGGTTTTATTCAAACCAGCCAACCAACCTTTGGGAAGCAAAATACTAATTCAGTGTCTCATAAAATTAAATCTGTCAACATAAACTGAACAAAATGTCAAGTTTTCAATACAAACTTATATTTTGCACGTCTGAAATCCTTTAAAGCTCACGGAATAAAGTCTAAATCTGTATGATTGATGACAAAAGCAATTTCAACCTCAAGGCCAAATGAAACCGAGCCAAAACGTGTCCATTACCACAATTGGTCGTACATGCATTTCCAAAAGTGATATGTTATCCTTATTTCAGTAAATTAAGGTTGATTTTTGTGTAGCAAGTGTGGTTGTAACAGCAAAATGGATAATGTATCTTCTTTTTGTAGTACTATGTATGATAATGGTACCGGGAAAAATGGATTAAGCGACAAACCCGTTAAAATAACGGACAGTGTTTCAGACAAATTATTCTAAACATGTGCTTTCCTGAATCCTGAAGTAATAAAGTAAAGCCACTTAAAGTAATGGATTCTGCCTAAAGTATATATTTGATTTTATTAATTGTTTGGGCCTGTTAGAGTTCACTGATCTCTCTTTTAGCGCTATATCATCAGCCTTAAATGTTCCCACTGTTGGGACACAGGCATCCGCTCTGCGAGAGAGTTCTAAATACACCACGGGGGCCCAGTGCGGGTTGGTGGATGCCACATGTCTTCGAATTTTTGGTTCTAGGACATGCGCTTACTGACAAGCAATCAAACAAATGTGACATTTCAGATGAAATAAAGCCACAGATGGATATAGGCCTGCATCGTCGCCACAACAATAAACAAATACAATTACAATACAGAAATAAAGAAAAAGTAAACAATAA
Source organism: Orthosia gothica (assembly GCA_949775005.1). Taxonomy (NCBI): domain Eukaryota; kingdom Metazoa; phylum Arthropoda; class Insecta; order Lepidoptera; family Noctuidae; genus Orthosia; species Orthosia gothica. Next base: position 2,649,089 of record OX459046.1, on the reverse strand, counting down.
AAGAAACGAAGAAAAAAGAAACTAAATTAGTGACAATGGCACGTTTATTGATTATTAAGAGTCTGACATTGATACTTATACTTTCGAAACGGTTTATTTAGAAAAAACTGCTCAAGCTTTGATAGAAGTTATTCCAGTTACTTCAAGGTAGCAGAGCAATATGTTTTAAGCTACATCAGGAATTTCTCGGTAGTAGTCTGCAGTCCGAGTTTGGCTCGGGTAGTGACAACCGGCAACCTTTCAAATAAGACTTCAAATGTCTGTGAAATGTGGTGAAATTGACGAAATGTTTATCTTATTCTCATATTGAGTATTTGGAGAAAATAATGTGTCAAATTTGACATGAATGCCAACATTTGACTAGATTTCAGGCTAAAGTAAAGTTTGGCAATTACTCGACTTAACATCTTAAATCAAAAAATCGGGTTTTAATCGCCAATCACGCACGAAAATTCATAAAACTCCGAAGAAAGAAATCCTGAAGAAATTTTCCAATAGTAAAGAAGCCTTTACGTCAGTGATATAGATTAAACCGGTATAACTGTCGGTATTAAGACACAATCTCCTGTTTCCAGTCCGCTGGAGTCGTTAGACAAAAGACAAATACGCAACACTTTCTCGTACAGACAGAAAATAAAGAGAGATTAAAAGTAAAGACCGGAGACGAGGGTAGGGTTGGCAAATATAGCTGTAAGAAAATTTTAAATATATTGCTATGAAGAGCTTATGGTGTTTCTGTGAAATTTTGATGATTAACCAAGTAAATGTTTGGGTATAGTTTTATTTTAATTATTGAATAACATTAATGAATTCACTAGCTTTTGCGCGCCTTCACTCACGTCAAAAGTGATTTATAATATAAGACCATGTACAGAGTATAATTTATCTCTGTGCCAAATCTCATCAAGATCCGTTTAGCCTTTCCAACTGTGCTTGCTCTCAGCCTAATTTGAATAAATGACTTTTGATTTTGACTTTAAAAAACTTATTGGACAACATAATATTCAATGAGGCAATAATCTCACAAACATTTCCAAAAGTTTAGGCGTTCTGTAGTTTCTGCCTATCCCCACGGAAAAAAAGCGAGAGTTGATGTACGTATTTTCAAAAACAAAATACTGCCTAGAAACAAAACTTGAAATTACTTCACTACCCTCCGAATTATCCTGTTCTATGCAAGTTTCTGCCAACCCTGCAAACGACAAGCGGCTTGAAGTAAACAGCAGTGTCTAGCTACGCTACACAATTATCGGGACATATTACTCACAAACTAACTGCTAATCTATAGTAGACTATTTAGTCTTCAGCTACGTATGTAACGAAAATGTAATGGCTTATGTATACCTACTTACTTACTGCTACTGCTTACACTAAGAGATTGTTGAATTTTCTTCTCCATTTATGGACGGCACGGTTGGCGCAGAGGTTAAGCGATTGGCTGCTGCGATGCGTGTCGTGGGTTCGATTCTCGCATGGAACAATTATTTGTATGGCCTACAGACAGGTACTTGTTCTGGTTGTTTGTGCATGTGAGTTTATTTTATGTTTGTAAACGCACCCACGATATAGGAGAAATGCCTAGTGTGAAGTAAGGACTTACAAAAAAAAACTTACCTTTATCCAAATTTATTTTGTGTCATCGTAACATGTATTTTGCTGCCAAACTTCTATATTAGTCATCACCTCAGAAGTCAACCCCTTTCTAGCCATAACATCATCGTTCTCACATTCATTTATTTTTTTGGTCTTCTCTCATCTCTAATAGCTATTATCCACATTATCTCAAAACTTTTCAGTCATCGTTGCCACTTGCAGACTTATACTGTATAATGAAGTATCTTAGCTGCATGCCCATTATTAACCATGCCTTTTATCCATAATGTGTGTGTTCAGCTTTATGATTAACCATGCCTTTTAGCCATAATTTTTGTGTTCTAGATTTTTGATTATTAACCATGCCTTGTATCCATACTTTTTGTGTTCCAGCTTTTTGATTATTAACTATGGATTTTGTTCGGAACACAACGTTTCGTTCCTCCGTTTGTTATTTGTTGCAACTCTGTGTCAGCTCGCTGTCATTCGATTTGACAGCTTTTGCTTGTGTTGAATGTTGACACTTGACACTTATCTAGAAAACTTTGGGGTGCTCGCGTGGAACGCGAGATCGGGTTCTCGTTTGATTATTATAATCGTTGAATAATCAACCCAGCTGCATCCTAATTGCATCCGCGTTGTGCGACGTCTGTGCAATTGGTTTTTGTGCATAATTCGCGCGCAGCGGAGTGTTTTTGACGTGAGCGCGTGTGTGTGTCTGCTGGGAGCTAGACCCCGGCACAGAACGCGTTTGTTGTCCCATCCCGTCCTTGTTATCCGAGTTTGTTGTCCTTTATTATTATATCTTATTCCTGAAACACTCGCCTAGGCACCGGACTGAACGAGGAACGGAAGAACCCCACGAGAACTCAGGTAAGAGTGACTAATTGTACCGCCCAACCCTTGTAGTCAGCCATAAGCAACAAGCCCCTAGCTTTCCACTGCCACGTACCGTGGTTTGGTGGGTACATTCCTGCAGATCCAGGAGTCACATGACTGCTATGGGCCCCAGTCTTCGGTCCTGGGTTGTGGTCCGCAGGCCTGTATTTAACAGCTTTTATCCACCATTTTTGTGTTCCAGCTTTTTGATAAAATATCTGCTATTAACTGTTTCCTGCGGCTCTGCCTCCGTTTACTATTTCACAGGAACTTTGCATTTTCCCGAGATAAAAAGCCTTGAGATACACCAATAGTGCTCTCTAACAGTGAAATAGTTTTCTGAGATTACATTTTCCAAAAATACAATTTTGCCTCTTTATAATATTATTCCTAGCTCTCTGCCCGCGGCTTCGTTGCCGTGGCCATAATTGTAAGAACCGCTTTTTTCTACTCTGAAATAATTTTCTTAATTAGGTCAATACCTACTTCTATCTAGTCCAGAGATTACATTTTACAATTATGTAAACAAATGAAGCAACTTCAATATACAATATTAGTTTAAATAGGCATGACATCTGTAAATTAACACGGAAATTAACACATCTCTTCATAAAAGTGACACATACGAACTACGCTTCAAAATCTAAAAATATAAACTAGCAACAATTATGATTTTGTCAGCAAATTAAACATTAAGGCAGTGAATCACTTTTATGACTAACAAACGCTGAGTGACTGAAAATTTTACGCCGTATTGAATAAAATTGGGTCACACTTCGCATACTTAATTAGTTTTTAGTGTAATGGTTCCGCAGATTATTTTATTATTAATATTTTGTTTTTGAAGCTTACCAAAAAGTTGAACTGTGAAGAAGGAGAAGAGATGTTGCGGCCACCCTAAGTAAATTGGATTAAGGGCTAGAGAATAATGTTTATTATATAAAATGTACGTATAATATGTATGAGTGTGTTTGTGTGTGGAGGTACAACTAACTCTGCCTAACCTTTCGGGGTATACAGGGGTGGAGTTAGTTTTTTTTTTTGTGCCTATTAACTATCACTTCCGTAGAAACACAGGAAGTTATAGCTGAAATAGTTAAGGGAATGAAATAGTTATAAAGGGAAGATATTTTCTAGTTTGTAGTAAATACTTTCGTTTTCGATCACACTCCTATTATTCTGTAGGTATAAATAAAACTTAAAACAAAGAACAACAAACACCGATAGCTCAAAACCCACCCACAATCAATTAACAAAATGATTTTCCTAACCGAACCCTAATTTGTCTGCCTGTCTGTCCCAACAATAACTCCTTAATTGCTGCGTAGTAATGAACCAGACGTTGAGTCAGTGCACTTTCATAGGTCTTTGTTGTAATATTATGAGGGCTACACGGAAGTGTTTTAGTACTAGAAATGTAGAAGTCAATTATATGAGACCTTGGGCCCTTATTTGAATAAGTGTTAACGTTTTCTTTGTGCTGATATTGTGGGAAGTATTTGTGAATTTTACGGCGTAATATTATGACGAATGGAAAATTACTTTGTTTCCATAAATTTTCTTTAGCTTCTTCTTTTCGGTAACGCGGTATATTTAATCATGATGTTTGGGCCCAGTCTGTAGGTGGCCACGTTTATTGCAGCGTTGGCGGCGTTGCTCAGATCATCTAGGGAACATTTGGGGCACTCCAGCAAATGGGTCATAGATTGAACAGGAGCACCCCACTTGGACTGGGTGTCCCCACTCCCTTCACACTTTGCCAAATTATATCTTGTTTAGGTTATTAAAATATCTACTGGCTTTTTACAGCCATGACCAGGTCATCGCCCCACCTAGAGGGAGACCTTCCAACGCTAGGATGTGGCCGAATCCAGTAGATACGAACCGCACAGGACCGATCAGTGTCGCGACGCTTGGAGGAGGTCTTTTTCAAGACTCAAGCAGTGAACGTCTTTCGGCTGAAAAGATGACGATGATGAATTAAAATATGAAAATTATTTAAATTATTAACATGATTGGATGGAGCTTTGCGTCTTACACTAGTCGACAAAGTACTGAAGGAAATTAAGCTTGCTCCAAGTTGAAGCCTATTACTTGTTATTTTAGGGACTTATTGAGAATTTCTCGAAAAGCTTAGGAATTCGTGGGACACGGTTAAGGCTACCTACCTCTACCTACCTATATGGACACTCCTTCTGGACCTCAATTATGATAACACTGAATTATTCCTCACAAAGTAATCTCGTAAACACACACATATACACACGCACACCCACTTATCACATAAATACACCTACACACACACGCACACACATGCTTACACACCTACACAATCTAGATATATTTTTTGTATAAATAATAGGAAAAATAACTATTTTATAATAACTATACTTATGTCCAGATGCTGCTTCAAATTCAAAATTTTGTATTAATTAAGTGCACTTTTATACTACTTCTAGAAAAATCCGCCAAACAGGGGATCGGCACTGTCTCTCCTTAACACAGGCTAAATTTCAGCCTATCTAGGAGAACAGTACTTCACCCGTCTTTATTGTATTATTAAACCTTAAAAATATATTTAAAAAAAAAAATATAATTGCAACATATTCATAAGAAATTTTGAATGTGTAGAAAGATGATTTTATCTAAAAAATCGTAGGTCTGTTACATACCAACACCTCTCCCCAAAAAATCTTGGACGTATGATACTAAGATGATTAATGAAATTCAGAAAAACCCATGTGTTATTACATTTTGCTATTATTTCTGAAAACTGTTGTCTATTACAGTGTGACACTTGATCTTTTCGTCGTTTGTTAGTCTGTACTTCATTAATTTTAGTACTTAAGCATTTTATTCATAGTTTATTTGTGTGAAAATTACGCGTTCGGTCAATGACTTGTTTGCAAAACATGATGCTTTACAATGCGTTAAGGTTTATGACTAGTCTCGAATGAGGCAAAGTTGTAATTTGTCATTGATTGTATTGGTCACCTCTCCACACTAGAAAACAGCATTGCTGCTTCGTAGCAGAGATGTTCTTCGACGCGTTTTTCTGATGTAAGGCTTCTTAAATAGATCTTGGTTAGATAGAAACTACGTATATACAAAGCAGTTAACTTACAAAATAACCCACCTTTTCCTAGGAGTAGGAAGAGTAAGGTATACAGAAACTACCTTCACGATATTTAATCGCAAAAACCATATTATTACAGCATATGAAGTTAAGTGAAGTGCAATATTATTTCTTTGCCCTATAAGAAAATCTTCCAACCAACTTTATTACTGTCATGTAGTCTTATCAAACTCTGCAACCACACGATAAAAATGGTATTTGGATGCAAATAACATAAAATACAGCATGGTGTTCATAATGATGATGCAGCAAGTGAAGTGTGTAACAGGTCGTCTGGACAGCCGGGGTGAACGGCTAGTGTAGGCCCCGTCGGGTCACTCACACGTCTGAGAGACGTACGGGCCGATAGGATGGTGTGTTTGTCAGCTAACATGTTGGTGAGTGCTGTGTTTGGTAAATGATGTGCAGGTCCCGCCGGGTCACTAACGTCTGAGAGACTTACGGGTAGCTAGGATAGCGAGGATGTCAGCCAGCAAGTTGGTGAGTGAACTGTTAGGTAGTATTGATACCCGGGCTGAACGACTAGTGTAGGCCCAGCCAGGTCACTCACACGTCTGTAAGACGTACGAGCTCATGGGATAGCGAGTTTGTCGTTCAAAGAGTTTGGTTGTTTTGTAGGGACGAGTGTAGATTCCGCCAGTTTACATATACGTGTGTGAGACGTACGAACGAGTGCATAATGAGCGTAAAAGTTGAAAACACTTAGCACCCAACAAGCTCGACGCAACATTTGGCTCGCCATTCTCCACAGCAATATATTCAACCCAGCCGCCGAAACTACCAGACAGACAAATTAATTCACAAGTTCCTGAAACTTGCTTGTAGAGTTTTGTGATAGACTTAGACGTATTCGTGTAAAAGTATCAACTGGAGTGTGTCACTCCAGATAACTTTACCAATCAACTCGAGAGGAGTGTAGTTTTCATCTCGAGTTTCGGGTATTAATTCGATATTAGTTTTAGAGATAATAGTTATTGTTTTATCAGACCTATGATTGTTTCGTCCGCTATATTGGATGTAGCCATTAATATTGTTTTTGTCGTTTCTAAACCATGGCAATAGGAGTAACACCATAGGGGTCTAGTTGGTCTATAATATCACCCATTCTAATCACGAATATGAAGGTTTTTCCACAAAAAAAAACGTGTTTAAAAATTATGAAAAGTTTATTTTAATAGGCGCCCCGCTCACTCCTAAAATAACAGTGGACGTTTTTTAACATACCGTAATTTTCACAAATCGCCAACAGACATGCTGATCTGCAGCGCACTTTTTTACCTACCGTAATGTTCTAAAATCGCAAACAGACATGGTGATTAGCGTACTTTTTACATACCGTAATGTTCTAAAATCAAAGTCATGGTGATCAGCGCACGTTTTTTTTAAATACCGTAATGTTCTGAAATCGCCATAGACATGGTGATTTACCGCACTTTTTTACATACCGTAATGTTCTAAAATCACTAAAGTCATGGTGATCAGCGCACGTTTTTTTTAAATACCGTAATGTTCTGAAATCGCTAAAGACACGGTGATTAGCGCACTTTTGTTTACATACCGTAATGTACTAAAATCACTAAAGTCATGGTGATCAGCGAACGTTTTTTTTAAACACCGTAATGTTCTGAAATCGCCATAGATATGGTGATTAGCGCACTTTTGTTTACATACCGTAATGTTCTAAAATCACCAACAGACATGGTGATTAGCGCACTTTATTAACATACGAGTACCTATTGTAATATCATGCATGCATTTCCCTACGGGAAGCGTAGACCACCCACATTTAAAAGATAAAAGGCTGTTTTATATTGCCTAAAAGCTAAATATTGATATAACTAATATAAAAAGTGATTATTACTTTACTAATCAATCAAGATCAAATGCACACCATGTTAGTTCAAGCAGCTATATAAAAGTTCAAAATGTACAAAATTAAATACAATAATTTATAGTAGCTTAAGAAGCGCAATAATAACATTATATTAATGCAATAAAACCAAATAGCTCACCAGAACGTCGCATTTTATACACAAATATAAGTTTAATGGAAGTGGCTCTATGTCAGGTATTGTTTTTTATAATTTGCAATATTTAGACTTGTCCCGCGAAGGAGAGCGATTGCTTTACACAAAGTCACTTACATGAGAACAATGCTTAAAGTAAATTATATAAAGTTCGTCACAGACGTCACGGTAGCAATTATGATGCACCCATCCAATGCTTAAGGAAGTGGTTTAAGGAAGGTCGTTATTTGTGATTAAATATACAGCTAATTCAGTTTTGAAAGCATTGAATGAGTGCAACCTTTTTATACATGAGGGTATTTTGTTATATAATTTTGCTCTTTCAAAAGTTAAAACTTTTTGGCAAACTTGTTCTCATGTTTGGTAAAATCAGAAAATAATGTTCCGGCATCATCTCAAGAGTTTGACATCAACTGCACAAAAACTTTAAACTACGAAAGTGTCTGCACGGACAACATTTTCTTATCTTTCTTATTATCCGAAATATCACGAGGTTAATCCCAAAAGTTTGGCATGTCAACATTCGCTATTGCCAATAGAATGTTACTTTATATTATTGCCCCAGGTATTCTTGGACCTTCTGAAAATTCCGTAACAACCAATCCTTAAAATATACAAGTGTTCTGCGACAAAAACAACAATAAAGTTCGTTACCGAAGGTAATTTACTGCCGGTAAACACTGTCTCATCCATTCGCCGTACATCTCTGCAAGTTTAATTTTACGAGACGAATAAACATGCGCGAGTTTCCGTATTTAATGCGAACACCCCAAGGTTGCGCTGACGCACGCCGATGCGCTTGTTTTGATATTAAATGCAACACATACACACATACAATACATACATACAATCTTGTACTAAAGTGTTTCGGCTTAAATTATGTGACATTTTGAATTGGTGCTGAGTATTCCAACAGAGTAACAAATATGCCATTATGTTATGCTGTGGGACTGTTGGATAAAGTTTATATGCATTTTATTTAATTGAGCTCCATATAATTGATTTTAAATAAAGCGTTGTTGTGTTTCCTTTTTATATTCAGTCTATACAAAGTTATCAAAACATTTACGCACCTTTATTAAAAATAAGTTAGTAAATATACGAATACATATTTTGACTTATCTAAATATTGACGGATAAATCTAATTTCTCTCTATTAAGGCACACTTGCCAACACGAGATTAAATTGACAGTATGTCGTAAAATATTGTCAATTTAAACTCGTGTTAGCAACTAACTCAGGCCAGTTAAGTTTTTCGTGCAACTGGGCCTTATTTATTTAAAAACTTTGTACACACTTTTAATAAATAGACAAGAAGGGGGAACAGAAAACTAAGTACAATATTTAAATAGGTAAACGAAAGTGACTGCTCATATGTTTTGTGACAAGATAAATGTTGAAAGTTAAGATAAATTTTGCTGGGAAATGTAAGAAGGAGAAAAGCCCTTATAACTGCCGGCTATTTCGATCTAGTGTCCAGCAACACTCAACAGTATGAAGTGAGTTTCAGTCATTTTAGACGAGCTAATAATGTCCTTCCATCTTTGAACTTAAAAACCTAGAAATATCTTTGTCACCCTTAAATCTCGCAAATTTTACGTTACCTCAAAGAGAAACATGCAATTTTATCGCAAAAAGCAGTAGTTATTTATAATGACCTGTCGTAATGATGACTGCATGAATGTTAAACATTTTTTATAAGCAGGCACTATAATGCGAGCCCGGTTAATAAATTAACTTCGCTTGCCGAACGAGTCAACGATCCATTCGTGAGATAACTGAGAAGAACAGTAGGCCTACCAAGAACTATAAGTCTCTGAGACGTAAGTAGACGAATGCAAGGCATAAGGCACGTTACTACTTGAATCCTGCCACGACTGTACTTATTTTGGTGAGATGTAGTAAAAAAGATACATGATGAAAACACAATTAAACATCAATTTTTACTGTGAATTTAAACTAGATGAGGCGGTGCAGGATTTTCTTTCTTATTTTATTTTATTTGCCTGTGGTATTTTGTACTTTTGTATTGAAGAGCAGATGTTTTTTCATAGTGAAATAGGATAGGCCTATTAGTTATTATTAGTAGACCTAGTCCTTTAAGTCAATAATGAATACATTTCTCCTAGGCCAGCATTGTCCACCATCACCACCGTTTATTTATAGCTTATAAATAAAAATAATGAAAAGTAGTACATTTAAGAAATACCATAAACAACTGGTATTTCTGCAGCCTCCTTGCCACACAGCACACTAAAGTTGCGCGTGGGCAGCATACAAACGCATCGTACTCTTCCGCATATGACTCCGCTCATTTCGCGTATTATAATAACACTCATAAAAGCCATATAAACGACTAGCTGACCCAGCAAACTTTGTTTTGCCATAAAAAGACCAAACATTTATCTACCCTACCTACTCTACCTTACACTACCTACCCTACCCTACCTTACACTACCTTACACTACCCTACCCTACCCTACCCGACCCTACCCTACCCTACCCTACCCTACCCTACCCTACCCGACCCTAAACTACCCTACCCTACCCTACCCAACCCTACCCTACCCTACCCTACCCGACCCTACACTACCCTACACTACCCTACCCTACACTACCCTACCCTACACTACCCTACCCTACCCTACCCTACACTACCCTACCCTACACTACTCTACCCTACCCTACCCTACCCGACCCTACACTACCCTACACTACCCTTCCCTACACTACCCTACCCTACCCTACCTACCTACCAACTCGTTGAATAAAATACTACTATACGAATGTAACCAACTTTTGTTTCTACCGGCAACGGCGATCTAATTAAAATTTAGAACATAAAAGTTGCTATTGTGAGTCAATCTTAAAAGATAGACATATGCTGTCCTGGACTTTTTTGTAGAACTTTTATAGAGGAACATTTCCATCATACATGATATTTGTGTAACTTAAACTGTTTACGCAGCGCACGCAATGGAAGCTCTCAAAAAGGAATATCTTTCCCCGTTTTTGCAATATTTTTCATTTATGCTCTGTTCCTATTGGTTGTAGCGTGATATTATATAGCCTATAACCTTCCTCGATAAATGGACTATCCAACACAAAAAGAATTTTTCAATTCCAACCAGTAGTTCCTGAGATTAGCGCGTTCAAACAAACAAACAAACAAACAAACAAACAAACTCTTCAGCTTTATAATACTATATATAATATAATACTATATATATATATATAATATATATTAGTATTAGTATAGATGACTCCTGCCTTTTTGTTTACGTTATTCTCATGGAGAGATGTTAATTTCTGGTGAGTAAAATGTGCTGAATTTTTGTTTTAATAGTATAATCTACAACCCACCCATACGCACTACATAACGTTTTGGAAATACTTTCATCATGCGTACAGCTAAGGATTGGAATTCCCTGCCGGAGTCTGTGTTTCCCGATAGCTACAATCTAGGGGTCTTCAAGTCAAGAGTGAATAGGTTACTTCTAGGCAAGCGTGCTTCACCGTCGACCACATCATCGCTTACCATCAGGTGAGATAGTGGTCAAGCACGACCCTATAAATTATAAAAAAATAAATAAAATGGTATGTCCTATTATGGGGTCGGCTTCTAGACTAACCGAATTCAGTTAAGTATTTTACATGAACTGACTATCTATCTGACCTTATGAGCCCGGTAACTGGGTTATACGATACTCCTCGGCCAGACTGGTTCAGATTTCAGGCTTCTTTCTTCTTCTCTTCTCTTCTACCCGTAACGACTGTCAAAAATCTTCAAGTGACAACCGGAACCAACGACTTAACGTGCTTTTCAAGGCACGGAGAAAACTCGCTGATTAAAGATGGTCACCCATCCACAGGCCGACCTAAGCTAGCTATTATTTAGCCACGAGTTTCATGAGCATATTGTTGTGTATGGCTTAATAAAGGTGGTGGTGGTGGTTGTGGTTGGATTTATCTATCTAAAACTTTCTAAGACATTAGAATTAATATTTGTTTCGGGATATTTACCATGTATATTTTGATTTTGGTTGAGAGCTCGATATCTCCTCCCTCCCTCTTCCTCACTCGTTTTTCACGCACGATGCTGCTACCACCAGAACTCGTCTCACTAGTTATTCGACATTGTTCACGACAGACCATGCTCACTTTTGACACTCGTTCAGTAGTTTTACGACCTTTACATAGTTGAACCACTGGATTCTAGGCTCTCGACAATTGAAACCCGTCGTCCCTATTGAAATTTTTGCACTTGGTTATTTCAATTGCTTCCCAAACCATTCTAGGTATGTAATGGCGTTATGTTGAGATCACCTGTGGTTCATGTAAATCGATCCAGTGGTTTACCCCCGATTCATGAAGAAGATTTCTAAGACAATTGAATCATTTCTATGGGTATTGCCGAGCTTCATTGCTGCGGTGCTTCTCTGGTGGTCGCCACAGTTGATTCGGGTTTTCAGGACTTATAGTGGTTGGGAGTAGTGTGGCGGGCTTTCTTTTAGTATTTTTGCAAAATAAAAACAAAGGTAGGTACAAAATTTCCAAAAATATAGTTTAAGTACCATAAAAAAAGTTTATTAGTTTTTTTTTTTTATAAATTATGGGAAGTACCATAAAAAAAGTTTAAAAGTTTTTTTTTTTTATAAATTATGGGCTCGCGCTTGTCCTTTATCTCACCTGATGGTGAGAGATGGATTGATGGATTGATTTCGTACTTAATATTATTTAACATAACTACTATGCTGTCCTTGTTAAAGTTATAGTTAAGTTAGACAAACGAGACCCAAAACCGTAATCAAAAGTAAACTTTATTAACTTTTAGAGTAAATAATTTCCCTATTTTAACTCGAAAGTTACCACTATCAATTTTCCATAACACAATCTAAAAGTTTCCCAACTGTAGGGTGACCACGACCGGTTAAAATTCGCGGAAAATTAGCAGGACAGATCTAAAACCCTTCGGCTACCAATTGGTTTCACATTTGTTCCCCTTTGAGAGGCCCTTGTATGAATACAAGTCTTTATTACCGTTGCCAAACATTACGACACACCTTATCCCGGTATAAATAAAGTTCAATTTCAAATGCTTATTTGTTTTCTACGTTAAAATGGTTGGTAATTTCTCTTACACAGGCTATATTGACAAACGTCCTGTAAAATGAAAGCCTAATTTTATTATATAGCTATTACTTTGTGAATATGTATGAGCACGTTGAGTGTATGTAGCGGATATGTTTTGGTATTGTAAACATCGTCCCATATCGTCCTATATTCTATTTAAACTGCTACCTATATTGGCGGGTTTAGAATTGTTAAAAATAAGTCATCATCATTATCAGTCGTGACCCTATCCCATTCACTTGGGGTCGGCCCTCCATATCCTTTTTCTCCATTGTGCACGGTCTCGGGCAGTGCTGTTGTCCAAATTTACTTCTATCAGGTCTTTTTCAACCGTCGTCAACCAATGGCAGGTGATCTACCGCGTCCGCGATTCGTCGTTGGCAAGTTAAGGGCAAGCTAAACCCTATGATCATCTGACCTTCGCTGGATGTGGCCATACCATCGGAGTCGATTTTCCTTTATTTTGTCAATGATGGGACTGACTTTAAAACTTACTCTCACGTACTCATTCAGGATCTAGTCTAGTCTGGTGACACCTGCCAACCAGCGCAACATTCGCATTTCCGAAGTATGTAGTGAAGTATATAGAAGTGTTTAGGTGTTGTTTGTTTGTTAAGTATTAAGAAAAAAAAAGACATGCTTTTTAATATTTCTAGTCAAACAACTAATGAGCCCAAACACGTTGGTGATATCTTTAAGTACTATGTATAATGGTCATCTTTCAGTAGAAGTCTTCTACTGAAAAATCTTGATGAAAAATGTTTAACATTCACATTTTCGAAGTGAAAACTCCTATAGCTGCTTTGAGTGATTTTTGGTGGAGCCAAAACCTATGGGTTCGTGAATGTTTAAAAAAATTTCATCAAGATTTTTCTGTAGAAGACTGGGGTCTGGATTTTGGCCCGGTGGATTTAAACATAATTGGAAACATTGACATACATTGTACCGATAGACAAGAACATTCATCAAATTTGATCAAATGCTGATGAGTTAGACTTAGAACTGAAGTTCGCTGCACCGTTTAACAATATTTATGCTATCCAATCAAAGTAGGTATTATAAAACATGCAGCCCTAGATCGCTTTATAGAATTTAGTTTACTCGTGGTCAAGTAGTAAGCATTTCGTTCATCATAGTGTAAATAAGGTGTACGGATTATAGTACAGTCGAACAGAGTGTGTGTTCGGGTCGCTCAATCTTGTGCATGGTACTTATAATATCGATGATTGGAAAAATGAGGATGTGCCTATCCGTTCAGAGAATTAAATTGTGCATGCTTATTTAACACTAGTCGCCGCCCGCCGCTACGCTTACGTGGTATTACTTTCACCAATCCTACTTCCTACTAATATTATGAATGAGTTTATGAGTTTGGATGTTTGTTATTCTTTCACGAAAAAGTACTAACGGGGTTTAATGAAACTTTACAGTAATATAGCTTATACTTCAGAATAACACAGGCTATAAATTATAATTATATTGGGGGATGTACTAATAAAAGCCAAGTGGGCCGCGGGCGATAGCTAGTATCTTTATAAATTATAGTCTATGTGTCTTTCTAACGTATAAGCTGCATCAAGATCCGTTCAGTAGCTTTTATGTTGAAGAGTAACAAACATCTAACTACAAGTAACTAACTTTATCATTTATAATTTACAAGGATAAATAAGATTCCGTCCGTAGACCATTCAAACAACAAAATTCATACATATTTACAAATGATTGTCTATTTGTGGAAACTTCCGCAAAAAGTGCAATTTTTCTCGACTTTTTGCCGCCATCCAAACAAGCGAATTCACAACATTATTTTAGGATATCAATACGCTAACGGTCGGAGTTATTTCGAACGCATATACATATGCATTCGGCACACGAGTCGAGAATGCCTGTCATTTCGGTACCCCAATATAATATAGGTTTTTAGGCAGCGACGCAGCGCTCGGTAGCAATATTTTTGTAACGTTTTGCAATACGTATTTATTTTGCATGTGACTTGTTTTGTAATATTGATTTTGCATATCGTTTGCATTGTTACATATGGAACGGAACGAATGTTTTGTTTCTAAATTTTAGAAACGTTTGTTTTACTCAACCGTTGGCTGTTATTTTGGCTCTGATTTTTTTAGAGGCTTTTGGGAGGTTGGTTTTTACATGTTAATTTTAATGAATTTGTAAAATAAAGAATTCAAATATTTATTTCGGACAAGCAACATCCGTATTGGTTAGTAAACGAGAAAACTTATGACCTATGTTAGTAGTATTACACTTATCGTCAAAAAAATCTTATTTAATATCGAAGTTATTTTCCTGAATGTATATCAGAACAACAGTCCCTAATAACGGAGTATTGTACCTCCCTCCTGTGTTTTTCAGGATAGAGTATGAGCTAGCCCACACTCTGCAGAGCAAAGACTCATCGACGTGAGATTCCCCGAAAATACTTGATACACCGGACTCCCGCAGCCTTGACCAGGTCATCGCTCCACTCTAGAGGAAGGCCTTCTAACGCTTCGACTTCCAGTACGCGGAAAGACTGGTAGATCCGATGCGCACAGGACCAATCAGTGTGGCGACACTTGGGGAAGGCCTATGTCCAACAGTGGACGTCTATCGGCAGAAATGATGATGATGACCTGATTGCACAGCAGAAAGGGGCAGCCATATAAAAAAAAAAAAAGTTGTATTTGTTGTCAAAATCTTTCGATTCGATTAGTATGGTGAGTACGAAGAATAGGAACAATTTCTAAAAGATGAATAAGGTAATGTTGTATATGTTGTCACCGGTTTCGAACGCGTGGAAGTCAAAAATGATCACAAGAGAAATCCGATTTCCTTCTCCAAGTTCCATCCGTTCTAGGTCTAAATAAAAAATATAGATTTGCGGTTTAGGCGTGAAAACGTAATAGTAAGTAGTTACTTTCGTATTTATAAGTATTACTATGGAAGTATTACGCCGACATAGCCCAAAGAATTGCTAAACTCAAGTGGCAGAGGGCAGGGTACATTGATCGCAGAACGGATGGTCGATGGAACCGAAAAGATCTGGAGTGGCCACCGCGTACCGGAAGGCGTTGCATTGGAAAGCCTCCCACTAGGTGGCCCGGAAAACTGGTTAAGGTTGCGGGAATCCGCTGGATGTGAGACGTACGGGATCAGTGTGGCGACACTTAGGGAAGCCTATGTTCAGCAGTCTTTCGGCTTAAGAGGAAATACGGGCGGAGAGACTTTTGAAAAATAGGTATTTGAAAAAACTATCGCTGTCGCTCTGCGAACTGCGAGCGCGTGGCGCCCGGCCGCCCTATCCATGTGTGTGTAAGTTGACGGTGTGTGCGTGCCTCCGAAACGCTCCCGGCCGCGGCTCGCGCATTTCTTGTAATCGCCCCAGTCACTCGTAACTTTTGTTGTTGTGGATTGTGGACTGATATCCAAGAATATCTGTTATTCTTAACAGCAAATGCAGAAAATCTTTTTTTTTGGACGTGACTAATAATACTGTGGAGCAATTTAATTATGTAATTGCCAAATTTATTGGCGGAAAAAGAGTTAACTTTGCAGGCTCATATCATATCAGACAAGTGGAGCAGTAACTTCATGAAATATCGAAGGCCTATTCATTCACGCATCCAAAAAATAATACAGGGCTGCAGTCCGGGCAAATAAAAAAAAATAGATCAAAAGCAGCGGTCGAAAAAAATCACAGAGATTTTCCGAAAAAGAAAACTGACATATCCCAAAGACGGAACGAGCAAAATAAAAAAAACTACAGAACCTGTTAAAAACTACGGTCGCTTAGAGTTGGAAGAAGATAGAAGAAGATATGCCTTTGGATTTATATAAATTAAAAGAAAAAATATTTCTTGTTCGAAAAAAATCACAGAGATTTTCCGAAAAAGAAAACTGACATATCCCAAAGACGGCACGAGCAAAATAAAAAGAACTACAGAACCTGTTAAAAACTACGGTCGCTTAGAGTTGGAAGAAGATAGAAGAAGATATGCCTTTGGATTTATATAAATTAAAAGAAAAAATATTTCTTGAAAGATTGCTCTCAACTAAGGATGTTCAAAGGAAAATAGTGGGGGCCAAAGCGATAATAGCTTATGGGAAATTGAAAGACTAAAGAGGCTTACGGCATCGAATGTTGGGCGAATATGTAAGATGCGACCGAAAACATTGGTTCGCAAAATTTGAGAAACGTTATTATATAAGAAATTTAAAGGAACTGTGGCTACCAATTATGGCAAGGAAACTGAATCTAAAGCGATCGATCAATTTATCAAGCACACGGGCCTACAGGTATTAGAGTGTGGAATGTTTATCGATGAAAAGAAACCCTTTTTCGCGGCAAGCCTGGATGGTCTGATAGGTCAAGACTCGATAATAGAGGTAAACTGTCCTTACGAAATTGCAAGAATGTCACCTGAAGACGGAATTGAACAAAAATAAATAGATTTAGAACTGTTTTCAAGGATCATCACTAATCGTCTCCGTAGACCACATAGGTACATACGCTGCGGCAGGTTATACAGAAGACCGAAGAGTACAACCTGCCTCTCTGTTTAGCGTTTGTGGAATACCAGAAAGCCTTCGATTTGATCGACACTTGGGCTGTACTGCAGTCTCTCCAACGGTACCAAATTGACTACCAGTACATCGAAGTGTTGAAAAGTGTGTATAAAAAGGCCACCATGTCAGTTCGACTTCAGGATCAGACCTCGGAACCCGTCCTTCTGCAGCGAGGTGTGAGACAGGGAGACGTCATATCTCCGAAACTGTTCACCGCTGCACTGGAGGATGTCTTCAGATTTCTGAACTGGAAAGGGCTAGGCATAAATTTCAATGGCGAATACATCAATCACCTTCAGTTTGCCGACGATATAGTGGTCATGGCGAAGACCAAGGAGGACCTCAGTACAATGCTCGATGACCTCAGTAGAGCTACCTAAAGAGTGGGTCTTAGGATGAACATGGACAAAACCAAGGTGATGTTGAATGCCCATTTTACACTCACTCCAATCAAAGTCGGATACTCTTCACTCGAAGTTGTGGGCGAATATGTCTACCTGGGACAAACGATCCAGTTGGGTAGGGCCAACTTCGAGAAAGAGGTCAACCGTCGAATTCGACTTGGCTGGGCAGTGTTCGAGAAGTTGCGCTATATTCTCGTCCAACTTACCACAGTGTCACAAGTATAGACTTGAGACACAGTGACCAGACCAGTGTGTGTTGCCAGACATATGGTTCTGAGACATGGTCGCTTACAATGGGCCTCATCAGAAAGCTTACAGTCACCCAAAGGGCAATGGAGAGGGATATGCATGGAGTTTCCTTGCGTGGTCGAATCAGAAATGTAGAGATCCGCAAGAGAACCAGGGTTACCGACATAGCCCGAAGAATTACCAAACTTAAGTAGCAGTGGGCAAGGCACATTGCTCGCAGAACGTATGACCAATAGGGCAGAAAGGTTCTGGAGTGGCGACCGCGAATCGGAAGACGTTGCGTTGGAAGGCCTCCCACCAGGTGGACCGATGACTTGGTGAAGGTTCCGGGGATCCACTGGATGCGAGACGCACGGAACCGATCAATGTGGTGACGTTTGGGGGAGGCCTGTGACCAGCAGTGGACGTCTTTCGGCTGATATGATGACGATGATGATGATGTTATAGATTTATGTACGTTTAAAGGCAAAATGTTACAATTAAAACAGAATCAAAATTACTTCTACTAAGTACAAGGCCAACTACACATAACTCGTCGAAATTTCTGTTATTTTATTTTATGGAGTCCCAAAAGCTTTTATTTTTCAAAATATTAAGAGGGACAATGCATTATGGCAAAAAATGGAACCATTAATAGAAAAGTTCTACCACATTAGTGGCAAGCCTAAGGCATTAGCCTTTCACCAGAAATCATTGACGATCGGATACCAAAGAATAAACCAGTGAGAGAAAGCACGTCTGCCTAGCCTTTTCCCATCTACGTTGGAGTCAGATGCAGCTGAATACCAGTATTTTGATAGATCGACTGCCTATCTGACCTCCACAACCAGTTACTGGGTAATATGAAACCCCTTGGTAAAACGAGTCAGACTTTCAGGATGTCAAAGCCGAAAATAACAGCCGGGACCAACGGCTTAACGTGCTTGGCGAGACACGGACGGGTCTTGGTATGTAAAGATGGTCACCCATCCACGGAACAACCACGGCAAGCATACCCACAGAACAGATAAAACCTCTTTTATCTGTTCTGTGGATTGACCCGTGCGGCTGACGTTGAAATAAGTTTAATTTCGCTGATGTACCTAGTAGGCGATCTAGAGACTGCGGATACCTATCCGATATATAATTTACTGTTTTGTATTGAAAACTTTTTGTAATAAACATTTCGCGGTATGCGATAAGGCCGCCCATTGTATATTTTTAGTATTAAGTTTCTTTTTCTTGTTTGTTATGGTGTACAATAAAGTGTATATATATAAATAAATAAATAAATAAAGACATGCACTTAATTTTATTTTGTATCCATTACTTTTTAATACTTCTATTTGTAATTCCCACTAAACAGCAAATGCAAACAATATAAATGTGTTTATCGATAACTGTTTACAACACTAGTATATCGATATTATTTTCAACTACTACGCATCACCTTTTCGTCTGTGTACGTATTATGCAGACCCCTTGCGTCAAACCCCGCCCACAAATTCGTGCGATAAGGACAACCGCAGATTCGACAAATTTTCTTAAGTAAAAAGTCA